>CAXASM010000043.1:0-118781 GCA_963971545.1 Philophylla caesio
TAACAAAGTAAATCACCTTTGCTAACACTTAGACACCACTAAAAAAAATTAAACCACCTTTGCTAACATTTAGACATCACAAACAAAGTAAATCACCTTTGCTAACACTTAGACATCACTAAAAAAAATTAAATCACCTTTGCTAACATTTAGACACCACTAACAAAGTAAATCACCTTTGCTAACACTTAGACACCACTAAAAAAAATTAAACCACCTTTGCTAACATTTAGACATCACTAACAAAGTAAATCACCTTTGCTAACACTTAGACACCACTAAAAAAAATTAAACCACCTTTGCTAACATTTAGACATCACTAAAAAAAATTAAATCACCTTTGCTAACATTTAGACACCACTAACAAAGTAAATCACCTTTGCTAACACTTAGACACCACTAAAAAAAATTAAACCACCTTTGCTAACATTTAGACATCACTAAAAAAAATTAAATCACCTTTGCTAACATTTAGACACCACTAACAAAGTAAATCACCTTTGCTAACACTTAGACACCACTAAAAAAAATTAAACCACCTTTGCTAACATTTAGACATCACTAAAAAAAATTAAATCACCTTTGCTAACATTTAGACATCACTAACAAAGTAAATCACCTTTGCTAACACTTAGACACCACTAAAAAAAATTAAACCACCTTTGCTAACATTTAGACATCACTAAAAAAAATTAAATCACCTTTGCTAACATTTAGACACCACTAACAAAGTAAATCACCTTTGCTAACACTTAGACACCACTAAAAAAAATTAAACCACCTTTGCTAACATTTAGACATCACTAACAAAGTAAATCACCTTTGCTAACACTTAGACACCACTAAAAAAAATTAAACCACCTTTGCTAACATTTAGACACCACTAACAAAGTAAATCACCTTTGCTAACACTTAGACACCACTAAAAAAAATTAAACCACCTTTGCTAACATTTAGACATCACTAAAAAAAATTAAATCACCTTTGCTAACATTTAGACACCACTAACAAAGTAAATCACCTTTGCTAACACTTAGACACCACTAAAAAAAATTAAACCACCTTTGCTAACATTTAGACATCACTAAAAAAAATTAAATCACCTTTGCTAACATTTAGACACCACTAACAAAGTAAATCACCTTTGCTAACACTTAGACACCACTAAAAAAAATTAAACCACCTTTGCTAACATTTAGACATCACTAAAAAAAATTAAATCACCTTTGCTAACATTTAGACACCACTAAAAAAAATTAAACCACCTTTGCTAACATTTAGACATCACTAACAAAGTAAATCACCTTTGCTAACACTTAGACACCACTAAAAAAAATTAAACCACCTTTGCTAACATTTAGACACCACTAACAAAGTAAATCACCTTTGCTAACACTTAGACACCACTAAAAAAAATTAAACCACCTTTGCTAACATTTAGACATCACAAACAAAGTAAATCACCTTTGCTAACACTTAGACATCACTAAAAAAAATTAAATCACCTTTGCTAACATTTAGACACCACTAACAAAGTAAATCACCTTTGCTAACACTTAGACACCACTAAAAAAAATTAAACCACCTTTGCTAACATTTAGACATCACTAACAAAGTAAATCACCTTTGCTAACACTTAGACACCACTAAAAAAAATTAAACCACCTTTGCTAACATTTAGACATCACTAAAAAAAATTAAATCACCTTTGCTAACATTTAGACACCACTAACAAAGTAAATCACCTTTGCTAACACTTAGACACCACTAAAAAAAATTAAACCACCTTTGCTAACATTTAGACATCACTAAAAAAAATTAAATCACCTTTGCTAACATTTAGACACCACTAACAAAGTAAATCACCTTTGCTAACACTTAGACACCACTAAAAAAAATTAAACCACCTTTGCTAACATTTAGACATCACTAACAAAGTAAATCACCTTTGCTAACACTTAGACACCACTAAAAAAAATTAAACCACCTTTGCTAACATTTAGACACCACTAACAAAGTAAATCACCTTTGCTAACACTTAGACACCACTAAAAAAAATTAAACCACCTTTGCTAACATTTAGACATCACTAAAAAAAATTAAATCACCTTTGCTAACATTTAGACACCACTAACAAAGTAAATCACCTTTGCTAACACTTAGACACCACTAAAAAAAATTAAACCACCTTTGCTAACATTTAGACATCACTAAAAAAAATTAAATCACCTTTGCTAACATTTAGACACCACTAACAAAGTAAATCACCTTTGCTAACACTTAGACACCACTAAAAAAAATTAAACCACCTTTGCTAACATTTAGACATCACTAAAAAAAATTAAATCACCTTTGCTAACATTTAGACATCACTAACAAAGTAAATCACCTTTGCTAACACTTAGACACCACTAAAAAAAATTAAACCACCTTTGCTAACATTTAGACATCACTAAAAAAAATTAAATCACCTTTGCTAACATTTAGACACCACTAACAAAGTAAATCACCTTTGCTAACACTTAGACACCACTAAAAAAAATTAAACCACCTTTGCTAACATTTAGACATCACTAAAAAAAATTAAATCACCTTTGCTAACATTTAGACACCACTAACAAAGTAAATCACCTTTGCTAACACTTAGACACCACTAAAAAAAATTAAACCACCTTTGCTAACATTTAGACATCACTAAAAAAAATTAAATCACCTTTGCTAACATTTAGATACCACTAACAAAGTAAATCACCTTTGCTAACACTTAGACACCACTAAAAAAAATTAAACCACCTTTGCTAACATTTAGACATCACTAAAAAAAATTAAATCACCTTTGCTAACATTTAGACACCACTAACAAAGTAAATCACCTTTGCTAACACTTAGACACCACTAAAAAAAATTAAACCACCTTTGCTAACATTTAGACATCACTAAAAAAAATTAAATCACCTTTGCTAACATTTAGACATCACTAACAAAGTAAATCACCTTTGCTAACACTTAGACACCACTAAAAAAAATTAAACCACCTTTGCTAACATTTAGACATCACTAAAAAAAATTAAATCACCTTTGCTAACATTTAGACACCACTAACAAAGTAAATCACCTTTGCTAACACTTAGACACCACTAAAAAAAATTAAACCACCTTTGCTAACATTTAGACATCACTAACAAAGTAAATCACCTTTGCTAACACTTAGACACCACTAAAAAAAATTAAACCACCTTTGCTAACATTTAGACACCACTAACAAAGTAAATCACCTTTGCTAACACTTAGACACCACTAAAAAAAATTAAACCACCTTTGCTAACATTTAGACATCACTAAAAAAAATTAAATCACCTTTGCTAACATTTAGACACCACTAACAAAGTAAATCACCTTTGCTAACACTTAGACACCACTAAAAAAAATTAAACCACCTTTGCTAACATTTAGACATCACTAAAAAAAATTAAATCACCTTTGCTAACATTTAGACACCACTAACAAAGTAAATCACCTTTGCTAACACTTAGACACCACTAAAAAAAATTAAACCACCTTTGCTAACATTTAGACATCACTAAAAAAAATTAAATCACCTTTGCTAACATTTAGACACCACTAAAAAAAATTAAACCACCTTTGCTAACATTTAGACATCACTAACAAAGTAAATCACCTTTGCTAACACTTAGACACCACTAAAAAAAATTAAACCACCTTTGCTAACATTTAGACACCACTAACAAAGTAAATCACCTTTGCTAACACTTAGACACCACTAAAAAAAATTAAACCACCTTTGCTAACATTTAGACATCACAAACAAAGTAAATCACCTTTGCTAACACTTAGACATCACTAAAAAAAATTAAATCACCTTTGCTAACATTTAGACACCACTAACAAAGTAAATCACCTTTGCTAACACTTAGACACCACTAAAAAAAATTAAACCACCTTTGCTAACATTTAGACATCACTAACAAAGTAAATCACCTTTGCTAACACTTAGACACCACTAAAAAAAATTAAACCACCTTTGCTAACATTTAGACATCACTAAAAAAAATTAAATCACCTTTGCTAACATTTAGACACCACTAACAAAGTAAATCACCTTTGCTAACACTTAGACACCACTAAAAAAAATTAAACCACCTTTGCTAACATTTAGACATCACTAAAAAAAATTAAATCACCTTTGCTAACATTTAGACACCACTAACAAAGTAAATCACCTTTGCTAACACTTAGACACCACTAAAAAAAATTAAACCACCTTTGCTAACATTTAGACATCACTAAAAAAAATTAAATCACCTTTGCTAACATTTAGACACCACTAAAAAAAATTAAACCACCTTTGCTAACATTTAGACATCACTAACAAAGTAAATCACCTTTGCTAACACTTAGACACCACTAAAAAAAATTAAACCACCTTTGCTAACATTTAGACACCACTAACAAAGTAAATCACCTTTGCTAACACTTAGACACCACTAAAAAAAATTAAACCACCTTTGCTAACATTTAGACATCACAAACAAAGTAAATCACCTTTGCTAACACTTAGACATCACTAAAAAAAATTAAATCACCTTTGCTAACATTTAGACACCACTAACAAAGTAAATCACCTTTGCTAACACTTAGACACCACTAAAAAAAATTAAACCACCTTTGCTAACATTTAGACATCACTAACAAAGTAAATCACCTTTGCTAACACTTAGACACCACTAAAAAAAATTAAACCACCTTTGCTAACATTTAGACATCACTAAAAAAAATTAAATCACCTTTGCTAACATTTAGACACCACTAACAAAGTAAATCACCTTTGCTAACACTTAGACACCACTAAAAAAAATTAAACCACCTTTGCTAACATTTAGACATCACTAAAAAAAATTAAATCACCTTTGCTAACATTTAGACACCACTAACAAAGTAAATCACCTTTGCTAACATTTAGACACCACTAACAAAGTAAATCACCTTTGCTAACACTTAGACACCACTAAAAAAAATTAAACCACCTTTGCTAACATTTAGACATCACTAACAAAGTAAATCACCTTTGCTAACACTTAGACACCACTAAAAAAAATTAAACCACCTTTGCTAACATTTAGACACCACTAACAAAGTAAATCACCTTTGCTAACACTTAGACACCACTAAAAAAAATTAAACCACCTTTGCTAACATTTAGACATCACTAAAAAAAATTAAATCACCTTTGCTAACATTTAGACACCACTAACAAAGTAAATCACCTTTGCTAACACTTAGACACCACTAAAAAAAATTAAACCACCTTTGCTAACATTTAGACATCACTAAAAAAAATTAAATCACCTTTGCTAACATTTAGACACCACTAACAAAGTAAATCACCTTTGCTAACACTTAGACACCACTAAAAAAAATTAAACCACCTTTGCTAACATTTAGACATCACTAAAAAAAATTAAATCACCTTTGCTAACATTTAGACACCACTAAAAAAAATTAAACCACCTTTGCTAACATTTAGACATCACTAACAAAGTAAATCACCTTTGCTAACACTTAGACACCACTAAAAAAAATTAAACCACCTTTGCTAACATTTAGACACCACTAACAAAGTAAATCACCTTTGCTAACACTTAGACACCACTAAAAAAAATTAAACCACCTTTGCTAACATTTAGACATCACAAACAAAGTAAATCACCTTTGCTAACACTTAGACATCACTAAAAAAAATTAAATCACCTTTGCTAACATTTAGACACCACTAACAAAGTAAATCACCTTTGCTAACACTTAGACACCACTAAAAAAAATTAAACCACCTTTGCTAACATTTAGACATCACTAAAAAAAATTAAATCACCTTTGCTAACATTTAGACACCACTAACAAAGTAAATCACCTTTGCTAACACTTAGACACCACTAAAAAAAATTAAACCACCTTTGCTAACATTTAGACATCACTAAAAAAAATTAAATCACCTTTGCTAACATTTAGACACCACTAACAAAGTAAATCACCTTTGCTAACACTTAGACACCACTAAAAAAAATTAAACCACCTTTGCTAACATTTAGACATCACTAAAAAAAATTAAATCACCTTTGCTAACATTTAGACACCACTAACAAAGTAAATCACCTTTGCTAACACTTAGACACCACTAAAAAAAATTAAACCACCTTTGCTAACATTTAGACATCACTAAAAAAAATTAAATCACCTTTGCTAACATTTAGACACCACTAACAAAGTAAATCACCTTTGCTAACACTTAGACACCACTAAAAAAAATTAAACCACCTTTGCTAACATTTAGACATCACTAAAAAAAATTAAATCACCTTTGCTAACATTTAGACATCACTAACAAAGTAAATCACCTTTGCTAACACTTAGACACCACTAAAAAAAATTAAACCACCTTTGCTAACATTTAGACATCACTAAAAAAAATTAAATCACCTTTGCTAACATTTAGACACCACTAACAAAGTAAATCACCTTTGCTAACACTTAGACACCACTAAAAAAAATTAAACCACCTTTGCTAACATTTAGACATCACTAAAAAAAATTAAATCACCTTTGCTAACATTTAGACACCACTAACAAAGTAAATCACCTTTGCTAACACTTAGACACCACTAAAAAAAATTAAACCACCTTTGCTAACATTTAGACATCACTAAAAAAAATTAAATCACCTTTGCTAACATTTAGATACCACTAACAAAGTAAATCACCTTTGCTAACACTTAGACACCACTAAAAAAAATTAAACCACCTTTGCTAACATTTAGACATCACTAAAAAAAATTAAATCACCTTTGCTAACATTTAGACACCACTAACAAAGTAAATCACCTTTGCTAACACTTAGACACCACTAAAAAAAATTAAACCACCTTTGCTAACATTTAGACATCACTAAAAAAAATTAAATCACCTTTGCTAACATTTAGACATCACTAACAAAGTAAATCACCTTTGCTAACACTTAGACACCACTAAAAAAAATTAAACCACCTTTGCTAACATTTAGACATCACTAAAAAAAATTAAATCACCTTTGCTAACATTTAGACACCACTAACAAAGTAAATCACCTTTGCTAACACTTAGACACCACTAAAAAAAATTAAACCACCTTTGCTAACATTTAGACATCACTAACAAAGTAAATCACCTTTGCTAACACTTAGACACCACTAAAAAAAATTAAACCACCTTTGCTAACATTTAGACACCACTAACAAAGTAAATCACCTTTGCTAACACTTAGACACCACTAAAAAAAATTAAACCACCTTTGCTAACATTTAGACATCACTAAAAAAAATTAAATCACCTTTGCTAACATTTAGACACCACTAACAAAGTAAATCACCTTTGCTAACACTTAGACACCACTAAAAAAAATTAAACCACCTTTGCTAACATTTAGACATCACTAAAAAAAATTAAATCACCTTTGCTAACATTTAGACACCACTAACAAAGTAAATCACCTTTGCTAACACTTAGACACCACTAAAAAAAATTAAACCACCTTTGCTAACATTTAGACATCACTAAAAAAAATTAAATCACCTTTGCTAACATTTAGACACCACTAAAAAAAATTAAACCACCTTTGCTAACATTTAGACATCACTAACAAAGTAAATCACCTTTGCTAACACTTAGACACCACTAAAAAAAATTAAACCACCTTTGCTAACATTTAGACACCACTAAAAAAAATTAAATCACCTTTGCTAACATTTAGACACCACTAACAAAGTAAATCACCTTTGCTAACACTTAGACACCACTAAAAAAAATTAAACCACCTTTGCTAACATTTAGACATCACTAAAAAAAATTAAATCACCTTTGCTAACATTTAGACACCACTAAAAAAAATTAAACCACCTTTGCTAACATTTAGACATCACTAACAAAGTAAATCACCTTTGCTAACACTTAGACACCACTAAAAAAAATTAAACCACCTTTGCTAACATTTAGACACCACTAACAAAGTAAATCACCTTTGCTAACACTTAGACACCACTAAAAAAAATTAAACCACCTTTGCTAACATTTAGACATCACTAAAAAAAATTAAATCACCTTTGCTAACATTTAGACACCACTAAAAAAAATTAAATCACCTTTGCTAACATTTAGACACCACTAACAAAGTAAATCACCTTTGCTAACACTTAGACACCACTAAAAAAAATTAAACCACCTTTGCTAACATTTAGACATCACTAAAAAAAATTAAATCACCTTTGCTAACATTTAGACACCACTAAAAAAAATTAAACCACCTTTGCTAACATTTAGACATCACTAACAAAGTAAATCACCTTTGCTAACACTTAGACACCACTAAAAAAAATTAAACCACCTTTGCTAACATTTAGACACCACTAACAAAGTAAATCACCTTTGCTAACACTTAGACACCACTAAAAAAAATTAAACCACCTTTGCTAACATTTAGACATCACAAACAAAGTAAATCACCTTTGCTAACACTTAGACATCACTAAAAAAAATTAAATCACCTTTGCTAACATTTAGACACCACTAACAAAGTAAATCACCTTTGCTAACACTTAGACACCACTAAAAAAAATTAAACCACCTTTGCTAACATTTAGACATCACTAACAAAGTAAATCACCTTTGCTAACACTTAGACACCACTAAAAAAAATTAAACCACCTTTGCTAACATTTAGACATCACTAAAAAAAATTAAATCACCTTTGCTAACATTTAGACACCACTAACAAAGTAAATCACCTTTGCTAACACTTAGACACCACTAAAAAAAATTAAACCACCTTTGCTAACATTTAGACATCACTAAAAAAAATTAAATCACCTTTGCTAACATTTAGACACCACTAACAAAGTAAATCACCTTTGCTAACACTTAGACACCACTAAAAAAAATTAAACCACCTTTGCTAACATTTAGACATCACTAAAAAAAATTAAATCACCTTTGCTAACATTTAGACACCACTAAAAAAAATTAAACCACCTTTGCTAACATTTAGACATCACTAACAAAGTAAATCACCTTTGCTAACACTTAGACACCACTAAAAAAAATTAAACCACCTTTGCTAACATTTAGACACCACTAACAAAGTAAATCACCTTTGCTAACACTTAGACACCACTAAAAAAAATTAAACCACCTTTGCTAACATTTAGACATCACAAACAAAGTAAATCACCTTTGCTAACACTTAGACATCACTAAAAAAAATTAAATCACCTTTGCTAACATTTAGACACCACTAACAAAGTAAATCACCTTTGCTAACACTTAGACACCACTAAAAAAAATTAAACCACCTTTGCTAACATTTAGACATCACTAACAAAGTAAATCACCTTTGCTAACACTTAGACACCACTAAAAAAAATTAAACCACCTTTGCTAACATTTAGACATCACTAAAAAAAATTAAATCACCTTTGCTAACATTTAGACACCACTAACAAAGTAAATCACCTTTGCTAACACTTAGACACCACTAAAAAAAATTAAACCACCTTTGCTAACATTTAGACATCACTAAAAAAAATTAAATCACCTTTGCTAACATTTAGACACCACTAACAAAGTAAATCACCTTTGCTAACATTTAGACACCACTAACAAAGTAAATCACCTTTGCTAACACTTAGACACCACTAAAAAAAATTAAACCACCTTTGCTAACATTTAGACATCACTAACAAAGTAAATCACCTTTGCTAACACTTAGACACCACTAAAAAAAATTAAACCACCTTTGCTAACATTTAGACACCACTAACAAAGTAAATCACCTTTGCTAACACTTAGACACCACTAAAAAAAATTAAACCACCTTTGCTAACATTTAGACATCACTAAAAAAAATTAAATCACCTTTGCTAACATTTAGACACCACTAACAAAGTAAATCACCTTTGCTAACACTTAGACACCACTAAAAAAAATTAAACCACCTTTGCTAACATTTAGACATCACTAAAAAAAATTAAATCACCTTTGCTAACATTTAGACACCACTAACAAAGTAAATCACCTTTGCTAACACTTAGACACCACTAAAAAAAATTAAACCACCTTTGCTAACATTTAGACATCACTAAAAAAAATTAAATCACCTTTGCTAACATTTAGACACCACTAAAAAAAATTAAACCACCTTTGCTAACATTTAGACATCACTAACAAAGTAAATCACCTTTGCTAACACTTAGACACCACTAAAAAAAATTAAACCACCTTTGCTAACATTTAGACACCACTAACAAAGTAAATCACCTTTGCTAACACTTAGACACCACTAAAAAAAATTAAACCACCTTTGCTAACATTTAGACATCACAAACAAAGTAAATCACCTTTGCTAACACTTAGACATCACTAAAAAAAATTAAATCACCTTTGCTAACATTTAGACACCACTAACAAAGTAAATCACCTTTGCTAACACTTAGACACCACTAAAAAAAATTAAACCACCTTTGCTAACATTTAGACATCACTAACAAAGTAAATCACCTTTGCTAACACTTAGACACCACTAAAAAAAATTAAACCACCTTTGCTAACATTTAGACATCACTAAAAAAAATTAAATCACCTTTGCTAACATTTAGACACCACTAACAAAGTAAATCACCTTTGCTAACACTTAGACACCACTAAAAAAAATTAAACCACCTTTGCTAACATTTAGACATCACTAAAAAAAATTAAATCACCTTTGCTAACATTTAGACACCACTAACAAAGTAAATCACCTTTGCTAACACTTAGACACCACTAAAAAAAATTAAACCACCTTTGCTAACATTTAGACATCACTAAAAAAAATTAAATCACCTTTGCTAACATTTAGACATCACTAACAAAGTAAATCACCTTTGCTAACACTTAGACACCACTAAAAAAAATTAAACCACCTTTGCTAACATTTAGACATCACTAAAAAAAATTAAATCACCTTTGCTAACATTTAGACACCACTAACAAAGTAAATCACCTTTGCTAACACTTAGACACCACTAAAAAAAATTAAACCACCTTTGCTAACATTTAGACATCACTAACAAAGTAAATCACCTTTGCTAACACTTAGACACCACTAAAAAAAATTAAACCACCTTTGCTAACATTTAGACACCACTAACAAAGTAAATCACCTTTGCTAACACTTAGACACCACTAAAAAAAATTAAACCACCTTTGCTAACATTTAGACATCACTAAAAAAAATTAAATCACCTTTGCTAACATTTAGACACCACTAACAAAGTAAATCACCTTTGCTAACACTTAGACACCACTAAAAAAAATTAAACCACCTTTGCTAACATTTAGACATCACTAAAAAAAATTAAATCACCTTTGCTAACATTTAGACACCACTAACAAAGTAAATCACCTTTGCTAACACTTAGACACCACTAAAAAAAATTAAACCACCTTTGCTAACATTTAGACATCACTAAAAAAAATTAAATCACCTTTGCTAACATTTAGACACCACTAAAAAAAATTAAACCACCTTTGCTAACATTTAGACATCACTAACAAAGTAAATCACCTTTGCTAACACTTAGACACCACTAAAAAAAATTAAACCACCTTTGCTAACATTTAGACACCACTAACAAAGTAAATCACCTTTGCTAACACTTAGACACCACTAAAAAAAATTAAACCACCTTTGCTAACATTTAGACATCACAAACAAAGTAAATCACCTTTGCTAACACTTAGACATCACTAAAAAAAATTAAATCACCTTTGCTAACATTTAGACACCACTAACAAAGTAAATCACCTTTGCTAACACTTAGACACCACTAAAAAAAATTAAACCACCTTTGCTAACATTTAGACATCACTAACAAAGTAAATCACCTTTGCTAACACTTAGACACCACTAAAAAAAATTAAACCACCTTTGCTAACATTTAGACATCACTAAAAAAAATTAAATCACCTTTGCTAACATTTAGACACCACTAACAAAGTAAATCACCTTTGCTAACACTTAGACACCACTAAAAAAAATTAAACCACCTTTGCTAACATTTAGACATCACTAAAAAAAATTAAATCACCTTTGCTAACATTTAGACACCACTAACAAAGTAAATCACCTTTGCTAACACTTAGACACCACTAAAAAAAATTAAACCACCTTTGCTAACATTTAGACATCACTAACAAAGTAAATCACCTTTGCTAACACTTAGACACCACTAAAAAAAATTAAACCACCTTTGCTAACATTTAGACACCACTAACAAAGTAAATCACCTTTGCTAACACTTAGACACCACTAAAAAAAATTAAACCACCTTTGCTAACATTTAGACATCACTAAAAAAAATTAAATCACCTTTGCTAACATTTAGACACCACTAACAAAGTAAATCACCTTTGCTAACACTTAGACACCACTAAAAAAAATTAAACCACCTTTGCTAACATTTAGACATCACTAAAAAAAATTAAATCACCTTTGCTAACATTTAGACACCACTAACAAAGTAAATCACCTTTGCTAACACTTAGACACCACTAAAAAAAATTAAACCACCTTTGCTAACATTTAGACATCACTAAAAAAAATTAAATCACCTTTGCTAACATTTAGACATCACTAACAAAGTAAATCACCTTTGCTAACACTTAGACACCACTAAAAAAAATTAAACCACCTTTGCTAACATTTAGACATCACTAAAAAAAATTAAATCACCTTTGCTAACATTTAGACACCACTAACAAAGTAAATCACCTTTGCTAACACTTAGACACCACTAAAAAAAATTAAACCACCTTTGCTAACATTTAGACATCACTAAAAAAAATTAAATCACCTTTGCTAACATTTAGACACCACTAACAAAGTAAATCACCTTTGCTAACACTTAGACACCACTAAAAAAAATTAAACCACCTTTGCTAACATTTAGACATCACTAAAAAAAATTAAATCACCTTTGCTAACATTTAGATACCACTAACAAAGTAAATCACCTTTGCTAACACTTAGACACCACTAAAAAAAATTAAACCACCTTTGCTAACATTTAGACATCACTAAAAAAAATTAAATCACCTTTGCTAACATTTAGACACCACTAACAAAGTAAATCACCTTTGCTAACACTTAGACACCACTAAAAAAAATTAAACCACCTTTGCTAACATTTAGACATCACTAAAAAAAATTAAATCACCTTTGCTAACATTTAGACATCACTAACAAAGTAAATCACCTTTGCTAACACTTAGACACCACTAAAAAAAATTAAACCACCTTTGCTAACATTTAGACATCACTAAAAAAAATTAAATCACCTTTGCTAACATTTAGACACCACTAACAAAGTAAATCACCTTTGCTAACACTTAGACACCACTAAAAAAAATTAAACCACCTTTGCTAACATTTAGACATCACTAACAAAGTAAATCACCTTTGCTAACACTTAGACACCACTAAAAAAAATTAAACCACCTTTGCTAACATTTAGACACCACTAACAAAGTAAATCACCTTTGCTAACACTTAGACACCACTAAAAAAAATTAAACCACCTTTGCTAACATTTAGACATCACTAAAAAAAATTAAATCACCTTTGCTAACATTTAGACACCACTAACAAAGTAAATCACCTTTGCTAACACTTAGACACCACTAAAAAAAATTAAACCACCTTTGCTAACATTTAGACATCACTAAAAAAAATTAAATCACCTTTGCTAACATTTAGACACCACTAACAAAGTAAATCACCTTTGCTAACACTTAGACACCACTAAAAAAAATTAAACCACCTTTGCTAACATTTAGACATCACTAAAAAAAATTAAATCACCTTTGCTAACATTTAGACACCACTAAAAAAAATTAAACCACCTTTGCTAACATTTAGACATCACTAACAAAGTAAATCACCTTTGCTAACACTTAGACACCACTAAAAAAAATTAAACCACCTTTGCTAACATTTAGACACCACTAACAAAGTAAATCACCTTTGCTAACACTTAGACACCACTAAAAAAAATTAAACCACCTTTGCTAACATTTAGACATCACAAACAAAGTAAATCACCTTTGCTAACACTTAGACATCACTAAAAAAAATTAAATCACCTTTGCTAACATTTAGACACCACTAACAAAGTAAATCACCTTTGCTAACACTTAGACACCACTAAAAAAAATTAAACCACCTTTGCTAACATTTAGACATCACTAACAAAGTAAATCACCTTTGCTAACACTTAGACACCACTAAAAAAAATTAAACCACCTTTGCTAACATTTAGACATCACTAAAAAAAATTAAATCACCTTTGCTAACATTTAGACACCACTAACAAAGTAAATCACCTTTGCTAACACTTAGACACCACTAAAAAAAATTAAACCACCTTTGCTAACATTTAGACATCACTAAAAAAAATTAAATCACCTTTGCTAACATTTAGACACCACTAACAAAGTAAATCACCTTTGCTAACACTTAGACACCACTAAAAAAAATTAAACCACCTTTGCTAACATTTAGACATCACTAACAAAGTAAATCACCTTTGCTAACACTTAGACACCACTAAAAAAAATTAAACCACCTTTGCTAACATTTAGACACCACTAACAAAGTAAATCACCTTTGCTAACACTTAGACACCACTAAAAAAAATTAAACCACCTTTGCTAACATTTAGACATCACTAAAAAAAATTAAATCACCTTTGCTAACATTTAGACACCACTAACAAAGTAAATCACCTTTGCTAACACTTAGACACCACTAAAAAAAATTAAACCACCTTTGCTAACATTTAGACATCACTAAAAAAAATTAAATCACCTTTGCTAACATTTAGACACCACTAACAAAGTAAATCACCTTTGCTAACACTTAGACACCACTAAAAAAAATTAAACCACCTTTGCTAACATTTAGACATCACTAAAAAAAATTAAATCACCTTTGCTAACATTTAGACACCACTAACAAAGTAAATCACCTTTGCTAACACTTAGACACCACTAAAAAAAATTAAACCACCTTTGCTAACATTTAGACATCACTAAAAAAAATTAAATCACCTTTGCTAACATTTAGACACCACTAACAAAGTAAATCACCTTTGCTAACACTTAGACACCACTAAAAAAAATTAAACCACCTTTGCTAACATTTAGACATCACTAAAAAAAATTAAATCACCTTTGCTAACATTTAGACATCACTAACAAAGTAAATCACCTTTGCTAACACTTAGACACCACTAAAAAAAATTAAACCACCTTTGCTAACATTTAGACATCACTAAAAAAAATTAAATCACCTTTGCTAACATTTAGACACCACTAACAAAGTAAATCACCTTTGCTAACACTTAGACACCACTAAAAAAAATTAAACCACCTTTGCTAACATTTAGACATCACTAACAAAGTAAATCACCTTTGCTAACACTTAGACACCACTAAAAAAAATTAAACCACCTTTGCTAACATTTAGACACCACTAACAAAGTAAATCACCTTTGCTAACACTTAGACACCACTAAAAAAAATTAAACCACCTTTGCTAACATTTAGACATCACTAAAAAAAATTAAATCACCTTTGCTAACATTTAGACACCACTAACAAAGTAAATCACCTTTGCTAACACTTAGACACCACTAAAAAAAATTAAACCACCTTTGCTAACATTTAGACATCACTAAAAAAAATTAAATCACCTTTGCTAACATTTAGACACCACTAACAAAGTAAATCACCTTTGCTAACACTTAGACACCACTAAAAAAAATTAAACCACCTTTGCTAACATTTAGACATCACTAAAAAAAATTAAATCACCTTTGCTAACATTTAGACACCACTAAAAAAAATTAAACCACCTTTGCTAACATTTAGACATCACTAACAAAGTAAATCACCTTTGCTAACACTTAGACACCACTAAAAAAAATTAAACCACCTTTGCTAACATTTAGACACCACTAACAAAGTAAATCACCTTTGCTAACACTTAGACACCACTAAAAAAAATTAAACCACCTTTGCTAACATTTAGACATCACAAACAAAGTAAATCACCTTTGCTAACACTTAGACATCACTAAAAAAAATTAAATCACCTTTGCTAACATTTAGACACCACTAACAAAGTAAATCACCTTTGCTAACACTTAGACACCACTAAAAAAAATTAAACCACCTTTGCTAACATTTAGACATCACTAACAAAGTAAATCACCTTTGCTAACACTTAGACACCACTAAAAAAAATTAAACCACCTTTGCTAACATTTAGACATCACTAAAAAAAATTAAATCACCTTTGCTAACATTTAGACACCACTAACAAAGTAAATCACCTTTGCTAACACTTAGACACCACTAAAAAAAATTAAACCACCTTTGCTAACATTTAGACATCACTAAAAAAAATTAAATCACCTTTGCTAACATTTAGACACCACTAACAAAGTAAATCACCTTTGCTAACATTTAGACACCACTAACAAAGTAAATCACCTTTGCTAACACTTAGACACCACTAAAAAAAATTAAACCACCTTTGCTAACATTTAGACATCACTAACAAAGTAAATCACCTTTGCTAACACTTAGACACCACTAAAAAAAATTAAACCACCTTTGCTAACATTTAGACACCACTAACAAAGTAAATCACCTTTGCTAACACTTAGACACCACTAAAAAAAATTAAACCACCTTTGCTAACATTT
This sequence comes from Philophylla caesio, assembly GCA_963971545.1. Lineage (NCBI taxonomy): Eukaryota > Metazoa > Arthropoda > Insecta > Diptera > Tephritidae > Philophylla > Philophylla caesio. The sequence continues at coordinate 16,851 of CAXASM010000043.1, forward strand.
AGACATCACTAAAAAAAATTAAATCACCTTTGCTAACATTTAGACACCACTAACAAAGTAAATCACCTTTGCTAACACTTAGACACCACTAAAAAAAATTAAACCACCTTTGCTAACATTTAGACATCACTAAAAAAAATTAAATCACCTTTGCTAACATTTAGACACCACTAACAAAGTAAATCACCTTTGCTAACACTTAGACACCACTAAAAAAAATTAAACCACCTTTGCTAACATTTAGACATCACTAAAAAAAATTAAATCACCTTTGCTAACATTTAGACACCACTAAAAAAAATTAAACCACCTTTGCTAACATTTAGACATCACTAACAAAGTAAATCACCTTTGCTAACACTTAGACACCACTAAAAAAAATTAAACCACCTTTGCTAACATTTAGACACCACTAACAAAGTAAATCACCTTTGCTAACACTTAGACACCACTAAAAAAAATTAAACCACCTTTGCTAACATTTAGACATCACAAACAAAGTAAATCACCTTTGCTAACACTTAGACATCACTAAAAAAAATTAAATCACCTTTGCTAACATTTAGACACCACTAACAAAGTAAATCACCTTTGCTAACACTTAGACACCACTAAAAAAAATTAAACCACCTTTGCTAACATTTAGACATCACTAACAAAGTAAATCACCTTTGCTAACACTTAGACACCACTAAAAAAAATTAAACCACCTTTGCTAACATTTAGACATCACTAAAAAAAATTAAATCACCTTTGCTAACATTTAGACACCACTAACAAAGTAAATCACCTTTGCTAACACTTAGACACCACTAAAAAAAATTAAACCACCTTTGCTAACATTTAGACATCACTAAAAAAAATTAAATCACCTTTGCTAACATTTAGACACCACTAACAAAGTAAATCACCTTTGCTAACACTTAGACACCACTAAAAAAAATTAAACCACCTTTGCTAACATTTAGACATCACTAAAAAAAATTAAATCACCTTTGCTAACATTTAGACATCACTAACAAAGTAAATCACCTTTGCTAACACTTAGACACCACTAAAAAAAATTAAACCACCTTTGCTAACATTTAGACATCACTAAAAAAAATTAAATCACCTTTGCTAACATTTAGACACCACTAACAAAGTAAATCACCTTTGCTAACACTTAGACACCACTAAAAAAAATTAAACCACCTTTGCTAACATTTAGACATCACTAACAAAGTAAATCACCTTTGCTAACACTTAGACACCACTAAAAAAAATTAAACCACCTTTGCTAACATTTAGACACCACTAACAAAGTAAATCACCTTTGCTAACACTTAGACACCACTAAAAAAAATTAAACCACCTTTGCTAACATTTAGACATCACTAAAAAAAATTAAATCACCTTTGCTAACATTTAGACACCACTAACAAAGTAAATCACCTTTGCTAACACTTAGACACCACTAAAAAAAATTAAACCACCTTTGCTAACATTTAGACATCACTAAAAAAAATTAAATCACCTTTGCTAACATTTAGACACCACTAACAAAGTAAATCACCTTTGCTAACACTTAGACACCACTAAAAAAAATTAAACCACCTTTGCTAACATTTAGACATCACTAAAAAAAATTAAATCACCTTTGCTAACATTTAGACACCACTAACAAAGTAAATCACCTTTGCTAACACTTAGACACCACTAAAAAAAATTAAACCACCTTTGCTAACATTTAGACATCACTAAAAAAAATTAAATCACCTTTGCTAACATTTAGACACCACTAACAAAGTAAATCACCTTTGCTAACACTTAGACACCACTAAAAAAAATTAAACCACCTTTGCTAACATTTAGACATCACTAAAAAAAATTAAATCACCTTTGCTAACATTTAGACATCACTAACAAAGTAAATCACCTTTGCTAACACTTAGACACCACTAAAAAAAATTAAACCACCTTTGCTAACATTTAGACATCACTAAAAAAAATTAAATCACCTTTGCTAACATTTAGACACCACTAACAAAGTAAATCACCTTTGCTAACACTTAGACACCACTAAAAAAAATTAAACCACCTTTGCTAACATTTAGACATCACTAACAAAGTAAATCACCTTTGCTAACACTTAGACACCACTAAAAAAAATTAAACCACCTTTGCTAACATTTAGACACCACTAACAAAGTAAATCACCTTTGCTAACACTTAGACACCACTAAAAAAAATTAAACCACCTTTGCTAACATTTAGACATCACTAAAAAAAATTAAATCACCTTTGCTAACATTTAGACACCACTAACAAAGTAAATCACCTTTGCTAACACTTAGACACCACTAAAAAAAATTAAACCACCTTTGCTAACATTTAGACATCACTAAAAAAAATTAAATCACCTTTGCTAACATTTAGACACCACTAACAAAGTAAATCACCTTTGCTAACACTTAGACACCACTAAAAAAAATTAAACCACCTTTGCTAACATTTAGACATCACTAAAAAAAATTAAATCACCTTTGCTAACATTTAGACACCACTAAAAAAAATTAAACCACCTTTGCTAACATTTAGACATCACTAACAAAGTAAATCACCTTTGCTAACACTTAGACACCACTAAAAAAAATTAAACCACCTTTGCTAACATTTAGACACCACTAACAAAGTAAATCACCTTTGCTAACACTTAGACACCACTAAAAAAAATTAAACCACCTTTGCTAACATTTAGACATCACAAACAAAGTAAATCACCTTTGCTAACACTTAGACATCACTAAAAAAAATTAAATCACCTTTGCTAACATTTAGACACCACTAACAAAGTAAATCACCTTTGCTAACACTTAGACACCACTAAAAAAAATTAAACCACCTTTGCTAACATTTAGACATCACTAACAAAGTAAATCACCTTTGCTAACACTTAGACACCACTAAAAAAAATTAAACCACCTTTGCTAACATTTAGACATCACTAAAAAAAATTAAATCACCTTTGCTAACATTTAGACACCACTAACAAAGTAAATCACCTTTGCTAACACTTAGACACCACTAAAAAAAATTAAACCACCTTTGCTAACATTTAGACATCACTAAAAAAAATTAAATCACCTTTGCTAACATTTAGACACCACTAACAAAGTAAATCACCTTTGCTAACATTTAGACACCACTAACAAAGTAAATCACCTTTGCTAACACTTAGACACCACTAAAAAAAATTAAACCACCTTTGCTAACATTTAGACATCACTAACAAAGTAAATCACCTTTGCTAACACTTAGACACCACTAAAAAAAATTAAACCACCTTTGCTAACATTTAGACACCACTAACAAAGTAAATCACCTTTGCTAACACTTAGACACCACTAAAAAAAATTAAACCACCTTTGCTAACATTTAGACATCACTAAAAAAAATTAAATCACCTTTGCTAACATTTAGACACCACTAACAAAGTAAATCACCTTTGCTAACACTTAGACACCACTAAAAAAAATTAAACCACCTTTGCTAACATTTAGACATCACTAAAAAAAATTAAATCACCTTTGCTAACATTTAGACACCACTAACAAAGTAAATCACCTTTGCTAACACTTAGACACCACTAAAAAAAATTAAACCACCTTTGCTAACATTTAGACATCACTAAAAAAAATTAAATCACCTTTGCTAACATTTAGACACCACTAAAAAAAATTAAACCACCTTTGCTAACATTTAGACATCACTAACAAAGTAAATCACCTTTGCTAACACTTAGACACCACTAAAAAAAATTAAACCACCTTTGCTAACATTTAGACACCACTAACAAAGTAAATCACCTTTGCTAACACTTAGACACCACTAAAAAAAATTAAACCACCTTTGCTAACATTTAGACATCACAAACAAAGTAAATCACCTTTGCTAACACTTAGACATCACTAAAAAAAATTAAATCACCTTTGCTAACATTTAGACACCACTAACAAAGTAAATCACCTTTGCTAACACTTAGACACCACTAAAAAAAATTAAACCACCTTTGCTAACATTTAGACATCACTAACAAAGTAAATCACCTTTGCTAACACTTAGACACCACTAAAAAAAATTAAACCACCTTTGCTAACATTTAGACATCACTAAAAAAAATTAAATCACCTTTGCTAACATTTAGACACCACTAACAAAGTAAATCACCTTTGCTAACACTTAGACACCACTAAAAAAAATTAAACCACCTTTGCTAACATTTAGACATCACTAAAAAAAATTAAATCACCTTTGCTAACATTTAGACACCACTAACAAAGTAAATCACCTTTGCTAACACTTAGACACCACTAAAAAAAATTAAACCACCTTTGCTAACATTTAGACATCACTAAAAAAAATTAAATCACCTTTGCTAACATTTAGACATCACTAACAAAGTAAATCACCTTTGCTAACACTTAGACACCACTAAAAAAAATTAAACCACCTTTGCTAACATTTAGACATCACTAAAAAAAATTAAATCACCTTTGCTAACATTTAGACACCACTAACAAAGTAAATCACCTTTGCTAACACTTAGACACCACTAAAAAAAATTAAACCACCTTTGCTAACATTTAGACATCACTAACAAAGTAAATCACCTTTGCTAACACTTAGACACCACTAAAAAAAATTAAACCACCTTTGCTAACATTTAGACACCACTAACAAAGTAAATCACCTTTGCTAACACTTAGACACCACTAAAAAAAATTAAACCACCTTTGCTAACATTTAGACATCACTAAAAAAAATTAAATCACCTTTGCTAACATTTAGACACCACTAACAAAGTAAATCACCTTTGCTAACACTTAGACACCACTAAAAAAAATTAAACCACCTTTGCTAACATTTAGACATCACTAAAACAAAAGTAAATCACCTTTGCTAACACTTAGACATCACTAAAAAAATTAAATCACCTTTGCTAACATTTAGACACCACTAACAAAGTAAATCACCTTTGCTAACACTTAGACACCACTAAAAAAAATTAAACCACCTTTGCTAACATTTAGACATCACTAACAAAGTAAATCACCTTTGCTAACACTTAGACACCACTAAAAAAAATTAAACCACCTTTGCTAACATTTAGACATCACTAAAAAAATTAAATCACCTTTGCTAACATTTAGACACCACTAACAAAGTAAATCACCTTTGCTAACACTTAGACACCACTAAAAAAAATTAAACCACCTTTGCTAACATTTAGACATCACTAAAAAAAATTAAATCACCTTTGCTAACATTTAGACACCACTAACAAAGTAAATCACCTTTGCTAACATTTAGACACCACTAACAAAGTAAATCACCTTTGCTAACACTTAGACACCACTAAAAAAAATTAAACCACCTTTGCTAACATTTAGACATCACTAACAAAGTAAATCACCTTTGCTAACACTTAGACACCACTAAAAAAAATTAAACCACCTTTGCTAACATTTAGACACCACTAACAAAGTAAATCACCTTTGCTAACACTTAGACACCACTAAAAAAAATTAAACCACCTTTGCTAACATTTAGACATCACTAAAAAAAATTAAATCACCTTTGCTAACATTTAGACACCACTAACAAAGTAAATCACCTTTGCTAACACTTAGACACCACTAAAAAAAATTAAACCACCTTTGCTAACATTTAGACATCACTAAAAAAAATTAAATCACCTTTGCTAACATTTAGACATCACTAATAAACAAAGTAAATCACCTTTGCTAACATTTAGACACCACTAACAAAGTAAATCACCTTTGCTAACACTTAGACACCACTAAAAAAAATTAAACCACCTTTGCTAACATTTAGACATCACTAACAAAGTAAATCACCTTTGCTAACACTTAGACACCACTAAAAAAAATTAAACCACCTTTGCTAACATTTAGACACCACTAACAAAGTAAATCACCTTTGCTAACACTTAGACACCACTAAAAAAAATTAAACCACCTTTGCTAACATTTAGACATCACTAAAAAAAATTAAATCACCTTTGCTAACATTTAGACACCACTAACAAAGTAAATCACCTTTGCTAACACTTAGACACCACTAAAAAAAATTAAACCACCTTTGCTAACATTTAGACATCACTAAAAAAAATTAAATCACCTTTGCTAACATTTAGACACCACTAACAAAGTAAATCACCTTTGCTAACACTTAGACACCACTAAAAAAAATTAAACCACCTTTGCTAACATTTAGACATCACTAAAAAAAATTAAATCACCTTTGCTAACATTTAGACACCACTAAAAAAAATTAAACCACCTTTGCTAACATTTAGACATCACTAACAAAGTAAATCACCTTTGCTAACACTTAGACACCACTAAAAAAAATTAAACCACCTTTGCTAACATTTAGACACCACTAACAAAGTAAATCACCTTTGCTAACACTTAGACACCACTAAAAAAAATTAAACCACCTTTGCTAACATTTAGACATCACTAACAAAGTAAATCACCTTTGCTAACACTTAGACATCACTAAAAAAAATTAAATCACCTTTGCTAACATTTAGACACCACTAACAAAGTAAATCACCTTTGCTAACACTTAGACACCACTAAAAAAAATTAAACCACCTTTGCTAACATTTAGACATCACTAACAAAGTAAATCACCTTTGCTAACACTTAGACACCACTAAAAAAAATTAAACCACCTTTGCTAACATTTAGACATCACTAAAAAAAATTAAATCACCTTTGCTAACATTTAGACACCACTAACAAAGTAAATCACCTTTGCTAACACTTAGACACCACTAAAAAAAATTAAACCACCTTTGCTAACATTTAGACATCACTAAAAAAAATTAAATCACCTTTGCTAACATTTAGACACCACTAACAAAGTAAATCACCTTTGCTAACACTTAGACACCACTAAAAAAAATTAAACCACCTTTGCTAACATTTAGACATCACTAAAAAAAATTAAATCACCTTTGCTAACATTTAGACATCACTAACAAAGTAAATCACCTTTGCTAACACTTAGACACCACTAAAAAAAATTAAACCACCTTTGCTAACATTTAGACATCACTAAAAAAAATTAAATCACCTTTGCTAACATTTAGACACCACTAACAAAGTAAATCACCTTTGCTAACACTTAGACACCACTAAAAAAAATTAAACCACCTTTGCTAACATTTAGACATCACTAACAAAGTAAATCACCTTTGCTAACACTTAGACACCACTAAAAAAAATTAAACCACCTTTGCTAACATTTAGACACCACTAACAAAGTAAATCACCTTTGCTAACACTTAGACACCACTAAAAAAAATTAAACCACCTTTGCTAACATTTAGACATCACTAAAAAAAATTAAATCACCTTTGCTAACATTTAGACACCACTAACAAAGTAAATCACCTTTGCTAACACTTAGACACCACTAAAAAAAATTAAACCACCTTTGCTAACATTTAGACATCACTAAAAAAAATTAAATCACCTTTGCTAACATTTAGACACCACTAACAAAGTAAATCACCTTTGCTAACACTTAGACACCACTAAAAAAAATTAAACCACCTTTGCTAACATTTAGACATCACTAAAAAAAATTAAATCACCTTTGCTAACATTTAGACACCACTAAAAAAAATTAAACCACCTTTGCTAACATTTAGACATCACTAACAAAGTAAATCACCTTTGCTAACACTTAGACACCACTAAAAAAAATTAAACCACCTTTGCTAACATTTAGACACCACTAACAAAGTAAATCACCTTTGCTAACACTTAGACACCACTAAAAAAAATTAAACCACCTTTGCTAACATTTAGACATCACAAACAAAGTAAATCACCTTTGCTAACACTTAGACATCACTAAAAAAAATTAAATCACCTTTGCTAACATTTAGACACCACTAACAAAGTAAATCACCTTTGCTAACACTTAGACACCACTAAAAAAAATTAAACCACCTTTGCTAACATTTAGACATCACTAACAAAGTAAATCACCTTTGCTAACACTTAGACACCACTAAAAAAAATTAAACCACCTTTGCTAACATTTAGACATCACTAAAAAAAATTAAATCACCTTTGCTAACATTTAGACACCACTAACAAAGTAAATCACCTTTGCTAACACTTAGACACCACTAAAAAAAATTAAACCACCTTTGCTAACATTTAGACATCACTAAAAAAAATTAAATCACCTTTGCTAACATTTAGACACCACTAACAAAGTAAATCACCTTTGCTAACACTTAGACACCACTAAAAAAAATTAAACCACCTTTGCTAACATTTAGACATCACTAACAAAGTAAATCACCTTTGCTAACACTTAGACACCACTAAAAAAAATTAAACCACCTTTGCTAACATTTAGACACCACTAACAAAGTAAATCACCTTTGCTAACACTTAGACACCACTAAAAAAAATTAAACCACCTTTGCTAACATTTAGACATCACTAAAAAAAATTAAATCACCTTTGCTAACATTTAGACACCACTAACAAAGTAAATCACCTTTGCTAACACTTAGACACCACTAAAAAAAATTAAACCACCTTTGCTAACATTTAGACATCACTAAAAAAAATTAAATCACCTTTGCTAACATTTAGACACCACTAACAAAGTAAATCACCTTTGCTAACACTTAGACACCACTAAAAAAAATTAAACCACCTTTGCTAACATTTAGACATCACTAAAAAAAATTAAATCACCTTTGCTAACATTTAGACACCACTAACAAAGTAAATCACCTTTGCTAACACTTAGACACCACTAAAAAAAATTAAACCACCTTTGCTAACATTTAGACATCACTAAAAAAAATTAAATCACCTTTGCTAACATTTAGACACCACTAACAAAGTAAATCACCTTTGCTAACACTTAGACACCACTAAAAAAAATTAAACCACCTTTGCTAACATTTAGACATCACTAAAAAAAATTAAATCACCTTTGCTAACATTTAGACACCACTAACAAAGTAAATCACCTTTGCTAACACTTAGACACCACTAAAAAAAATTAAACCACCTTTGCTAACATTTAGACATCACTAAAAAAAATTAAATCACCTTTGCTAACATTTAGACACCACTAACAAAGTAAATCACCTTTGCTAACACTTAGACACCACTAAAAAAAATTAAACCACCTTTGCTAACATTTAGACATCACTAAAAAAAATTAAATCACCTTTGCTAACATTTAGACACCACTAACAAAGTAAATCACCTTTGCTAACACTTAGACACCACTAAAAAAAATTAAACCACCTTTGCTAACATTTAGACATCACTAAAAAAAATTAAATCACCTTTGCTAACATTTAGACACCACTAACAAAGTAAATCACCTTTGCTAACACTTAGACACCACTAAAAAAAATTAAACCACCTTTGCTAACATTTAGACATCACTAAAAAAAATTAAATCACCTTTGCTAACATTTAGACACCACTAACAAAGTAAATCACCTTTGCTAACACTTAGACACCACTAAAAAAAATTAAACCACCTTTGCTAACATTTAGACATCACTAACAAAGTAAATCACCTTTGCTAACACTTAGACACCACTAAAAAAAATTAAACCACCTTTGCTAACATTTAGACACCACTAACAAAGTAAATCACCTTTGCTAACACTTAGACACCACTAAAAAAAATTAAACCACCTTTGCTAACATTTAGACATCACTAAAAAAAATTAAATCACCTTTGCTAACATTTAGACACCACTAACAAAGTAAATCACCTTTGCTAACACTTAGACACCACTAAAAAAAATTAAACCACCTTTGCTAACATTTAGACATCACTAAAAAAAATTAAATCACCTTTGCTAACATTTAGACACCACTAACAAAGTAAATCACCTTTGCTAACACTTAGACACCACTAAAAAAAATTAAACCACCTTTGCTAACATTTAGACATCACTAAAAAAAATTAAATCACCTTTGCTAACATTTAGACACCACTAAAAAAAATTAAACCACCTTTGCTAACATTTAGACATCACTAACAAAGTAAATCACCTTTGCTAACACTTAGACACCACTAAAAAAAATTAAACCACCTTTGCTAACATTTAGACACCACTAACAAAGTAAATCACCTTTGCTAACACTTAGACACCACTAAAAAAAATTAAACCACCTTTGCTAACATTTAGACATCACAAACAAAGTAAATCACCTTTGCTAACACTTAGACATCACTAAAAAAAATTAAATCACCTTTGCTAACATTTAGACACCACTAACAAAGTAAATCACCTTTGCTAACACTTAGACACCACTAAAAAAAATTAAACCACCTTTGCTAACATTTAGACATCACTAACAAAGTAAATCACCTTTGCTAACACTTAGACACCACTAAAAAAAATTAAACCACCTTTGCTAACATTTAGACATCACTAAAAAAAATTAAATCACCTTTGCTAACATTTAGACACCACTAACAAAGTAAATCACCTTTGCTAACACTTAGACACCACTAAAAAAAATTAAACCACCTTTGCTAACATTTAGACATCACTAAAAAAAATTAAATCACCTTTGCTAACATTTAGACACCACTAACAAAGTAAATCACCTTTGCTAACATTTAGACACCACTAACAAAGTAAATCACCTTTGCTAACACTTAGACACCACTAAAAAAAATTAAACCACCTTTGCTAACATTTAGACATCACTAACAAAGTAAATCACCTTTGCTAACACTTAGACACCACTAAAAAAAATTAAACCACCTTTGCTAACATTTAGACACCACTAACAAAGTAAATCACCTTTGCTAACACTTAGACACCACTAAAAAAAATTAAACCACCTTTGCTAACATTTAGACATCACTAAAAAAAATTAAATCACCTTTGCTAACATTTAGACACCACTAACAAAGTAAATCACCTTTGCTAACACTTAGACACCACTAAAAAAAATTAAACCACCTTTGCTAACATTTAGACATCACTAAAAAAAATTAAATCACCTTTGCTAACATTTAGACACCACTAACAAAGTAAATCACCTTTGCTAACACTTAGACACCACTAAAAAAAATTAAACCACCTTTGCTAACATTTAGACATCACTAAAAAAAATTAAATCACCTTTGCTAACATTTAGACACCACTAAAAAAAATTAAACCACCTTTGCTAACATTTAGACATCACTAACAAAGTAAATCACCTTTGCTAACACTTAGACACCACTAAAAAAAATTAAACCACCTTTGCTAACATTTAGACACCACTAACAAAGTAAATCACCTTTGCTAACACTTAGACACCACTAAAAAAAATTAAACCACCTTTGCTAACATTTAGACATCACAAACAAAGTAAATCACCTTTGCTAACACTTAGACATCACTAAAAAAAATTAAATCACCTTTGCTAACATTTAGACACCACTAACAAAGTAAATCACCTTTGCTAACACTTAGACACCACTAAAAAAAATTAAACCACCTTTGCTAACATTTAGACATCACTAACAAAGTAAATCACCTTTGCTAACACTTAGACACCACTAAAAAAAATTAAACCACCTTTGCTAACATTTAGACACCACTAACAAAGTAAATCACCTTTGCTAACACTTAGACACCACTAAAAAAAATTAAACCACCTTTGCTAACATTTAGACACCACTAACAAAGTAAATCACCTTTGCTAACACTTAGACACCACTAAAAAAAATTAAACCACCTTTGCTAACATTTAGACATCACAAACAAAGTAAATCACCTTTGCTAACACTTAGACATCACTAAAAAAAATTAAATCACCTTTGCTAACATTTAGACACCACTAACAAAGTAAATCACCTTTGCTAACACTTAGACACCACTAAAAAAAATTAAACCACCTTTGCTAACATTTAGACATCACTAACAAAGTAAATCACCTTTGCTAACACTTAGACACCACTAAAAAAAATTAAACCACCTTTGCTAACATTTAGACATCACTAAAAAAAATTAAATCACCTTTGCTAACATTTAGACACCACTAACAAAGTAAATCACCTTTGCTAACACTTAGACACCACTAAAAAAAATTAAACCACCTTTGCTAACATTTAGACATCACTAAAAAAAATTAAATCACCTTTGCTAACATTTAGACACCACTAACAAAGTAAATCACCTTTGCTAACATTTAGACACCACTAACAAAGTAAATCACCTTTGCTAACACTTAGACACCACTAAAAAAAATTAAACCACCTTTGCTAACATTTAGACATCACTAACAAAGTAAATCACCTTTGCTAACACTTAGACACCACTAAAAAAAATTAAACCACCTTTGCTAACATTTAGACACCACTAACAAAGTAAATCACCTTTGCTAACACTTAGACACCACTAAAAAAAATTAAACCACCTTTGCTAACATTTAGACATCACTAAAAAAAATTAAATCACCTTTGCTAACATTTAGACACCACTAACAAAGTAAATCACCTTTGCTAACACTTAGACACCACTAAAAAAAATTAAACCACCTTTGCTAACATTTAGACATCACTAAAAAAAATTAAATCACCTTTGCTAACATTTAGACACCACTAACAAAGTAAATCACCTTTGCTAACATTTAGACACCACTAACAAAGTAAATCACCTTTGCTAACACTTAGACACCACTAAAAAAAATTAAACCACCTTTGCTAACATTTAGACATCACTAACAAAGTAAATCACCTTTGCTAACACTTAGACACCACTAAAAAAAATTAAACCACCTTTGCTAACATTTAGACACCACTAACAAAGTAAATCACCTTTGCTAACACTTAGACACCACTAAAAAAAATTAAACCACCTTTGCTAACATTTAGACATCACTAAAAAAAATTAAATCACCTTTGCTAACATTTAGACACCACTAACAAAGTAAATCACCTTTGCTAACACTTAGACACCACTAAAAAAAATTAAACCACCTTTGCTAACATTTAGACATCACTAAAAAAAATTAAATCACCTTTGCTAACATTTAGACACCACTAACAAAGTAAATCACCTTTGCTAACACTTAGACACCACTAAAAAAAATTAAACCACCTTTGCTAACATTTAGACATCACTAAAAAAAATTAAATCACCTTTGCTAACATTTAGACACCACTAAAAAAAATTAAACCACCTTTGCTAACATTTAGACATCACTAACAAAGTAAATCACCTTTGCTAACACTTAGACACCACTAAAACAAATTAAACCACCTTTGCTAACATTTAGACACCACTAACAAAGTAAATCACCTTTGCTAACACTTAGACACCACTAAAAAAAATTAAACCACCTTTGCTAACATTTAGACATCACAAACAAAGTAAATCACCTTTGCTAACACTTAGACATCACTAAAAAAAATTAAATCACCTTTGCTAACATTTAGACACCACTAACAAAGTAAATCACCTTTGCTAACACTTAGACACCACTAAAAAAAATTAAACCACCTTTGCTAACATTTAGACATCACTAACAAAGTAAATCACCTTTGCTAACACTTAGACACCACTAAAAAAAATTAAACCACCTTTGCTAACATTTAGACATCACTAAAAAAAATTAAATCACCTTTGCTAACATTTAGACACCACTAACAAAGTAAATCACCTTTGCTAACACTTAGACACCACTAAAAAAAATTAAACCACCTTTGCTAACATTTAGACATCACTAAAAAAAATTAAATCACCTTTGCTAACATTTAGACACCACTAACAAAGTAAATCACCTTTGCTAACACTTAGACACCACTAAAAAAAATTAAACCACCTTTGCTAACATTTAGACATCACTAAAAAAAATTAAATCACCTTTGCTAACATTTAGACATCACTAACAAAGTAAATCACCTTTGCTAACACTTAGACACCACTAAAAAAAATTAAACCACCTTTGCTAACATTTAGACATCACTAAAAAAAATTAAATCACCTTTGCTAACATTTAGACACCACTAACAAAGTAAATCACCTTTGCTAACACTTAGACACCACTAAAAAAAATTAAACCACCTTTGCTAACATTTAGACATCACTAACAAAGTAAATCACCTTTGCTAACACTTAGACACCACTAAAAAAAATTAAACCACCTTTGCTAACATTTAGACACCACTAACAAAGTAAATCACCTTTGCTAACACTTAGACACCACTAAAAAAAATTAAACCACCTTTGCTAACATTTAGACATCACTAAAAAAAATTAAATCACCTTTGCTAACATTTAGACACCACTAACAAAGTAAATCACCTTTGCTAACACTTAGACACCACTAAAAAAAATTAAACCACCTTTGCTAACATTTAGACATCACTAAAAAAAATTAAATCACCTTTGCTAACATTTAGACACCACTAACAAAGTAAATCACCTTTGCTAACACTTAGACACCACTAAAAAAAATTAAACCACCTTTGCTAACATTTAGACATCACTAAAAAAAATTAAATCACCTTTGCTAACATTTAGACACCACTAAAAAAAATTAAACCACCTTTGCTAACATTTAGACATCACTAACAAAGTAAATCACCTTTGCTAACACTTAGACACCACTAAAAAAAATTAAACCACCTTTGCTAACATTTAGACACCACTAACAAAGTAAATCACCTTTGCTAACACTTAGACACCACTAAAAAAAATTAAACCACCTTTGCTAACATTTAGACATCACAAACAAAGTAAATCACCTTTGCTAACACTTAGACATCACTAAAAAAAATTAAATCACCTTTGCTAACATTTAGACACCACTAACAAAGTAAATCACCTTTGCTAACACTTAGACACCACTAAAAAAAATTAAACCACCTTTGCTAACATTTAGACATCACTAACAAAGTAAATCACCTTTGCTAACACTTAGACACCACTAAAAAAAATTAAACCACCTTTGCTAACATTTAGACATCACTAAAAAAAATTAAATCACCTTTGCTAACATTTAGACACCACTAACAAAGTAAATCACCTTTGCTAACACTTAGACACCACTAAAAAAAATTAAACCACCTTTGCTAACATTTAGACATCACTAAAAAAAATTAAATCACCTTTGCTAACATTTAGACACCACTAACAAAGTAAATCACCTTTGCTAACACTTAGACACCACTAAAAAAAATTAAACCACCTTTGCTAACATTTAGACATCACTAACAAAGTAAATCACCTTTGCTAACACTTAGACACCACTAAAAAAAATTAAACCACCTTTGCTAACATTTAGACACCACTAACAAAGTAAATCACCTTTGCTAACACTTAGACACCACTAAAAAAAATTAAACCACCTTTGCTAACATTTAGACATCACTAAAAAAAATTAAATCACCTTTGCTAACATTTAGACACCACTAACAAAGTAAATCACCTTTGCTAACACTTAGACACCACTAAAAAAAATTAAACCACCTTTGCTAACATTTAGACATCACTAAAAAAAATTAAATCACCTTTGCTAACATTTAGACACCACTAACAAAGTAAATCACCTTTGCTAACACTTAGACACCACTAAAAAAAATTAAACCACCTTTGCTAACATTTAGACATCACTAAAAAAAATTAAATCACCTTTGCTAACATTTAGACATCACTAACAAAGTAAATCACCTTTGCTAACACTTAGACACCACTAAAAAAAATTAAACCACCTTTGCTAACATTTAGACATCACTAAAAAAAATTAAATCACCTTTGCTAACATTTAGACACCACTAACAAAGTAAATCACCTTTGCTAACACTTAGACACCACTAAAAAAAATTAAACCACCTTTGCTAACATTTAGACATCACTAAAAAAAATTAAATCACCTTTGCTAACATTTAGACACCACTAACAAAGTAAATCACCTTTGCTAACACTTAGACACCACTAAAAAAAATTAAACCACCTTTGCTAACATTTAGACATCACTAAAAAAAATTAAATCACCTTTGCTAACATTTAGATACCACTAACAAAGTAAATCACCTTTGCTAACACTTAGACACCACTAAAAAAAATTAAACCACCTTTGCTAACATTTAGACATCACTAAAAAAAATTAAATCACCTTTGCTAACATTTAGACACCACTAACAAAGTAAATCACCTTTGCTAACACTTAGACACCACTAAAAAAAATTAAACCACCTTTGCTAACATTTAGACATCACTAAAAAAAATTAAATCACCTTTGCTAACATTTAGACATCACTAACAAAGTAAATCACCTTTGCTAACACTTAGACACCACTAAAAAAAATTAAACCACCTTTGCTAACATTTAGACATCACTAAAAAAAATTAAATCACCTTTGCTAACATTTAGACACCACTAACAAAGTAAATCACCTTTGCTAACACTTAGACACCACTAAAAAAAATTAAACCACCTTTGCTAACATTTAGACATCACTAACAAAGTAAATCACCTTTGCTAACACTTAGACACCACTAAAAAAAATTAAACCACCTTTGCTAACATTTAGACACCACTAACAAAGTAAATCACCTTTGCTAACACTTAGACACCACTAAAAAAAATTAAACCACCTTTGCTAACATTTAGACATCACTAAAAAAAATTAAACCACCTTTGCTAACATTTAGACATCACTAAAAAAAATTAAATCACCTTTGCTAACATTTAGACACCACTAACAAAGTAAATCACCTTTGCTAACATTTAGACACCACTAACAAAGTAAATCACCTTTGCTAACACTTAGACACCACTAAAAAAAATTAAACCACCTTTGCTAACATTTAGACATCACTAACAAAGTAAATCACCTTTGCTAACACTTAGACACCACTAAAAAAAATTAAACCACCTTTGCTAACATTTAGACACCACTAACAAAGTAAATCACCTTTGCTAACACTTAGACACCACTAAAAAAAATTAAACCACCTTTGCTAACATTTAGACATCACTAAAAAAAATTAAATCACCTTTGCTAACATTTAGACACCACTAACAAAGTAAATCACCTTTGCTAACACTTAGACACCACTAAAAAAAATTAAACCACCTTTGCTAACATTTAGACATCACTAAAAAAAATTAAATCACCTTTGCTAACATTTAGACACCACTAACAAAGTAAATCACCTTTGCTAACACTTAGACACCACTAAAAAAAATTAAACCACCTTTGCTAACATTTAGACATCACTAAAAAAAATTAAATCACCTTTGCTAACATTTAGACACCACTAAAAAAAATTAAACCACCTTTGCTAACATTTAGACATCACTAACAAAGTAAATCACCTTTGCTAACACTTAGACACCACTAAAAAAAATTAAACCACCTTTGCTAACATTTAGACACCACTAACAAAGTAAATCACCTTTGCTAACACTTAGACACCACTAAAAAAAATTAAACCACCTTTGCTAACATTTAGACATCACAAACAAAGTAAATCACCTTTGCTAACACTTAGACATCACTAAAAAAAATTAAATCACCTTTGCTAACATTTAGACACCACTAACAAAGTAAATCACCTTTGCTAACACTTAGACACCACTAAAAAAAATTAAACCACCTTTGCTAACATTTAGACATCACTAACAAAGTAAATCACCTTTGCTAACACTTAGACACCACTAAAAAAAATTAAACCACCTTTGCTAACATTTAGACATCACTAAAAAAAATTAAATCACCTTTGCTAACATTTAGACACCACTAACAAAGTAAATCACCTTTGCTAACACTTAGACACCACTAAAAAAAATTAAACCACCTTTGCTAACATTTAGACATCACTAAAAAAAATTAAATCACCTTTGCTAACATTTAGACACCACTAACAAAGTAAATCACCTTTGCTAACACTTAGACACCACTAAAAAAAATTAAACCACCTTTGCTAACATTTAGACATCACTAAAAAAAATTAAATCACCTTTGCTAACATTTAGACATCACTAACAAAGTAAATCACCTTTGCTAACACTTAGACACCACTAAAAAAAATTAAACCACCTTTGCTAACATTTAGACATCACTAAAAAAAATTAAATCACCTTTGCTAACATTTAGACACCACTAACAAAGTAAATCACCTTTGCTAACACTTAGACACCACTAAAAAAAATTAAACCACCTTTGCTAACATTTAGACATCACTAACAAAGTAAATCACCTTTGCTAACACTTAGACACCACTAAAAAAAATTAAACCACCTTTGCTAACATTTAGACACCACTAACAAAGTAAATCACCTTTGCTAACACTTAGACACCACTAAAAAAAATTAAACCACCTTTGCTAACATTTAGACATCACTAAAAAAAATTAAATCACCTTTGCTAACATTTAGACACCACTAACAAAGTAAATCACCTTTGCTAACACTTAGACACCACTAAAAAAAATTAAACCACCTTTGCTAACATTTAGACATCACTAAAAAAAATTAAATCACCTTTGCTAACATTTAGACACCACTAACAAAGTAAATCACCTTTGCTAACACTTAGACACCACTAAAAAAAATTAAACCACCTTTGCTAACATTTAGACATCACTAAAAAAAATTAAATCACCTTTGCTAACATTTAGACACCACTAAAAAAAATTAAACCACCTTTGCTAACATTTAGACATCACTAACAAAGTAAATCACCTTTGCTAACACTTAGACACCACTAAAAAAAATTAAACCACCTTTGCTAACATTTAGACACCACTAACAAAGTAAATCACCTTTGCTAACACTTAGACACCACTAAAAAAAATTAAACCACCTTTGCTAACATTTAGACATCACAAACAAAGTAAATCACCTTTGCTAACACTTAGACATCACTAAAAAAAATTAAATCACCTTTGCTAACATTTAGACACCACTAACAAAGTAAATCACCTTTGCTAACACTTAGACACCACTAAAAAAAATTAAACCACCTTTGCTAACATTTAGACATCACTAACAAAGTAAATCACCTTTGCTAACACTTAGACACCACTAAAAAAAATTAAACCACCTTTGCTAACATTTAGACATCACTAAAAAAAATTAAATCACCTTTGCTAACATTTAGACACCACTAACAAAGTAAATCACCTTTGCTAACACTTAGACACCACTAAAAAAAATTAAACCACCTTTGCTAACATTTAGACATCACTAAAAAAAATTAAATCACCTTTGCTAACATTTAGACACCACTAACAAAGTAAATCACCTTTGCTAACACTTAGACACCACTAAAAAAAATTAAACCACCTTTGCTAACATTTAGACATCACTAACAAAGTAAATCACCTTTGCTAACACTTAGACACCACTAAAAAAAATTAAACCACCTTTGCTAACATTTAGACACCACTAACAAAGTAAATCACCTTTGCTAACACTTAGACACCACTAAAAAAAATTAAACCACCTTTGCTAACATTTAGACATCACTAAAAAAAATTAAATCACCTTTGCTAACATTTAGACACCACTAACAAAGTAAATCACCTTTGCTAACACTTAGACACCACTAAAAAAAATTAAACCACCTTTGCTAACATTTAGACATCACTAAAAAAAATTAAATCACCTTTGCTAACATTTAGACACCACTAACAAAGTAAATCACCTTTGCTAACACTTAGACACCACTAAAAAAAATTAAACCACCTTTGCTAACATTTAGACATCACTAAAAAAAATTAAATCACCTTTGCTAACATTTAGACATCACTAACAAAGTAAATCACCTTTGCTAACACTTAGACACCACTAAAAAAAATTAAACCACCTTTGCTAACATTTAGACATCACTAAAAAAAATTAAATCACCTTTGCTAACATTTAGACACCACTAACAAAGTAAATCACCTTTGCTAACACTTAGACACCACTAAAAAAAATTAAACCACCTTTGCTAACATTTAGACATCACTAAAAAAAATTAAATCACCTTTGCTAACATTTAGACACCACTAACAAAGTAAATCACCTTTGCTAACACTTAGACACCACTAAAAAAAATTAAACCACCTTTGCTAACATTTAGACATCACTAAAAAAAATTAAATCACCTTTGCTAACATTTAGATACCACTAACAAAGTAAATCACCTTTGCTAACACTTAGACACCACTAAAAAAAATTAAACCACCTTTGCTAACATTTAGACATCACTAAAAAAAATTAAATCACCTTTGCTAACATTTAGACACCACTAACAAAGTAAATCACCTTTGCTAACACTTAGACACCACTAAAAAAAATTAAACCACCTTTGCTAACATTTAGACATCACTAAAAAAAATTAAATCACCTTTGCTAACATTTAGACATCACTAACAAAGTAAATCACCTTTGCTAACACTTAGACACCACTAAAAAAAATTAAACCACCTTTGCTAACATTTAGACATCACTAAAAAAAATTAAATCACCTTTGCTAACACTTAGACACCACTAAAAAAAATTAAACCACCTTTGCTAACATTTAGACATCACTAAAAAAAATTAAATCACCTTTGCTAACATTTAGACATCACTAAAAAAAATTAAACCACCTTTGCTAACATTTAGACATCACTAAAAAAAATTAAATCACCTTTGCTAACATTTAGACACCACTAACAAAGTAAATCACCTTTGCTAACATTTAGACACCACTAACAAAGTAAATCACCTTTGCTAACACTTAGACACCACTAAAAAAAATTAAACCACCTTTGCTAACATTTAGACATCACTAACAAAGTAAATCACCTTTGCTAACACTTAGACACCACTAAAAAAAATTAAACCACCTTTGCTAACATTTAGACACCACTAACAAAGTAAATCACCTTTGCTAACACTTAGACACCACTAAAAAAAATTAAACCACCTTTGCTAACATTTAGACATCACTAAAAAAAATTAAATCACCTTTGCTAACATTTAGACACCACTAACAAAGTAAATCACCTTTGCTAACACTTAGACACCACTAAAAAAAATTAAACCACCTTTGCTAACATTTAGACATCACTAAAAAAAATTAAATCACCTTTGCTAACATTTAGACACCACTAACAAAGTAAATCACCTTTGCTAACACTTAGACACCACTAAAAAAAATTAAACCACCTTTGCTAACATTTAGACATCACTAAAAAAAATTAAATCACCTTTGCTAACATTTAGACACCACTAAAAAAAATTAAACCACCTTTGCTAACATTTAGACATCACTAACAAAGTAAATCACCTTTGCTAACACTTAGACACCACTAAAAAAAATTAAACCACCTTTGCTAACATTTAGACACCACTAACAAAGTAAATCACCTTTGCTAACACTTAGACACCACTAAAAAAAATTA
This sequence comes from Philophylla caesio, assembly GCA_963971545.1. NCBI lineage: Eukaryota > Metazoa > Arthropoda > Insecta > Diptera > Tephritidae > Philophylla > Philophylla caesio. Next base: position 38,314 of record CAXASM010000043.1, read on the forward strand.
AACCACCTTTGCTAACATTTAGACATCACAAACAAAGTAAATCACCTTTGCTAACACTTAGACATCACTAAAAAAAATTAAATCACCTTTGCTAACATTTAGACACCACTAACAAAGTAAATCACCTTTGCTAACACTTAGACACCACTAAAAAAAATTAAACCACCTTTGCTAACATTTAGACATCACTAACAAAGTAAATCACCTTTGCTAACACTTAGACACCACTAAAAAAAATTAAACCACCTTTGCTAACATTTAGACATCACTAAAAAAAATTAAATCACCTTTGCTAACATTTAGACACCACTAACAAAGTAAATCACCTTTGCTAACACTTAGACACCACTAAAAAAAATTAAACCACCTTTGCTAACATTTAGACATCACTAAAAAAAATTAAATCACCTTTGCTAACATTTAGACACCACTAACAAAGTAAATCACCTTTGCTAACACTTAGACACCACTAAAAAAAATTAAACCACCTTTGCTAACATTTAGACATCACTAAAAAAAATTAAATCACCTTTGCTAACATTTAGACATCACTAACAAAGTAAATCACCTTTGCTAACACTTAGACACCACTAAAAAAAATTAAACCACCTTTGCTAACATTTAGACATCACTAAAAAAAATTAAATCACCTTTGCTAACATTTAGACACCACTAACAAAGTAAATCACCTTTGCTAACACTTAGACACCACTAAAAAAAATTAAACCACCTTTGCTAACATTTAGACATCACTAACAAAGTAAATCACCTTTGCTAACACTTAGACACCACTAAAAAAAATTAAACCACCTTTGCTAACATTTAGACACCACTAACAAAGTAAATCACCTTTGCTAACACTTAGACACCACTAAAAAAAATTAAACCACCTTTGCTAACATTTAGACATCACTAAAAAAAATTAAATCACCTTTGCTAACATTTAGACACCACTAACAAAGTAAATCACCTTTGCTAACACTTAGACACCACTAAAAAAAATTAAACCACCTTTGCTAACATTTAGACATCACTAAAAAAAATTAAATCACCTTTGCTAACATTTAGACACCACTAACAAAGTAAATCACCTTTGCTAACACTTAGACACCACTAAAAAAAATTAAACCACCTTTGCTAACATTTAGACATCACTAAAAAAAATTAAATCACCTTTGCTAACATTTAGACACCACTAAAAAAAATTAAACCACCTTTGCTAACATTTAGACATCACTAACAAAGTAAATCACCTTTGCTAACACTTAGACACCACTAAAAAAAATTAAACCACCTTTGCTAACATTTAGACACCACTAACAAAGTAAATCACCTTTGCTAACACTTAGACACCACTAAAAAAAATTAAACCACCTTTGCTAACATTTAGACATCACAAACAAAGTAAATCACCTTTGCTAACACTTAGACATCACTAAAAAAAATTAAATCACCTTTGCTAACATTTAGACACCACTAACAAAGTAAATCACCTTTGCTAACACTTAGACACCACTAAAAAAAATTAAACCACCTTTGCTAACATTTAGACATCACTAACAAAGTAAATCACCTTTGCTAACACTTAGACACCACTAAAAAAAATTAAACCACCTTTGCTAACATTTAGACATCACTAAAAAAAATTAAATCACCTTTGCTAACATTTAGACACCACTAACAAAGTAAATCACCTTTGCTAACACTTAGACACCACTAAAAAAAATTAAACCACCTTTGCTAACATTTAGACATCACTAAAAAAAATTAAATCACCTTTGCTAACATTTAGACACCACTAACAAAGTAAATCACCTTTGCTAACACTTAGACACCACTAAAAAAAATTAAACCACCTTTGCTAACATTTAGACATCACTAACAAAGTAAATCACCTTTGCTAACACTTAGACACCACTAAAAAAAATTAAACCACCTTTGCTAACATTTAGACACCACTAACAAAGTAAATCACCTTTGCTAACACTTAGACACCACTAAAAAAAATTAAACCACCTTTGCTAACATTTAGACATCACTAAAAAAAATTAAATCACCTTTGCTAACATTTAGACACCACTAACAAAGTAAATCACCTTTGCTAACACTTAGACACCACTAAAAAAAATTAAACCACCTTTGCTAACATTTAGACATCACTAAAAAAAATTAAATCACCTTTGCTAACATTTAGACACCACTAACAAAGTAAATCACCTTTGCTAACACTTAGACACCACTAAAAAAAATTAAACCACCTTTGCTAACATTTAGACATCACTAAAAAAAATTAAATCACCTTTGCTAACATTTAGACATCACTAACAAAGTAAATCACCTTTGCTAACACTTAGACACCACTAAAAAAAATTAAACCACCTTTGCTAACATTTAGACATCACTAAAAAAAATTAAATCACCTTTGCTAACATTTAGACACCACTAACAAAGTAAATCACCTTTGCTAACACTTAGACACCACTAAAAAAAATTAAACCACCTTTGCTAACATTTAGACACCACTAACAAAGTAAATCACCTTTGCTAACATTTAGACACCACTAACAAAGTAAATCACCTTTGCTAACACTTAGACACCACTAAAAAAAATTAAACCACCTTTGCTAACATTTAGACATCACTAAAAAAAATTAAATCACCTTTGCTAACATTTAGACACCACTAAAAAAAATTAAACCACCTTTGCTAACATTTAGACATCACTAACAAAGTAAATCACCTTTGCTAACACTTAGACACCACTAAAAAAAATTAAACCACCTTTGCTAACATTTAGACATCACTAACAAAGTAAATCACCTTTGCTAACACTTAGACACCACTAAAAAAAATTAAACCACCTTTGCTAACATTTAGACACCACTAACAAAGTAAATCACCTTTGCTAACACTTAGACACCACTAAAAAAAATTAAACCACCTTTGCTAACATTTAGACATCACTAAAAAAAATTAAATCACCTTTGCTAACATTTAGACACCACTAACAAAGTAAATCACCTTTGCTAACACTTAGACACCACTAAAAAAAATTAAACCACCTTTGCTAACATTTAGACATCACTAAAAAAAATTAAATCACCTTTGCTAACATTTAGACACCACTAACAAAGTAAATCACCTTTGCTAACACTTAGACACCACTAAAAAAAATTAAACCACCTTTGCTAACATTTAGACATCACTAAAAAAAATTAAATCACCTTTGCTAACATTTAGACACCACTAAAAAAAATTAAACCACCTTTGCTAACATTTAGACATCACTAACAAAGTAAATCACCTTTGCTAACACTTAGACACCACTAAAAAAAATTAAACCACCTTTGCTAACATTTAGACACCACTAACAAAGTAAATCACCTTTGCTAACACTTAGACACCACTAAAAAAAATTAAACCACCTTTGCTAACATTTAGACATCACAAACAAAGTAAATCACCTTTGCTAACACTTAGACATCACTAAAAAAAATTAAATCACCTTTGCTAACATTTAGACACCACTAACAAAGTAAATCACCTTTGCTAACACTTAGACACCACTAAAAAAAATTAAACCACCTTTGCTAACATTTAGACATCACTAACAAAGTAAATCACCTTTGCTAACACTTAGACACCACTAAAAAAAATTAAACCACCTTTGCTAACATTTAGACATCACTAAAAAAAATTAAATCACCTTTGCTAACATTTAGACACCACTAACAAAGTAAATCACCTTTGCTAACACTTAGACACCACTAAAAAAAATTAAACCACCTTTGCTAACATTTAGACATCACTAAAAAAAATTAAATCACCTTTGCTAACATTTAGACACCACTAAAAAAAATTAAACCACCTTTGCTAACATTTAGACATCACTAACAAAGTAAATCACCTTTGCTAACACTTAGACACCACTAAAAAAAATTAAACCACCTTTGCTAACATTTAGACACCACTAACAAAGTAAATCACCTTTGCTAACACTTAGACACCACTAAAAAAAATTAAACCACCTTTGCTAACATTTAGACATCACAAACAAAGTAAATCACCTTTGCTAACACTTAGACATCACTAAAAAAAATTAAATCACCTTTGCTAACATTTAGACACCACTAACAAAGTAAATCACCTTTGCTAACACTTAGACACCACTAAAAAAAATTAAACCACCTTTGCTAACATTTAGACATCACTAACAAAGTAAATCACCTTTGCTAACACTTAGACACCACTAAAAAAAATTAAACCACCTTTGCTAACATTTAGACATCACTAAAAAAAATTAAATCACCTTTGCTAACATTTAGACACCACTAACAAAGTAAATCACCTTTGCTAACACTTAGACACCACTAAAAAAAATTAAACCACCTTTGCTAACATTTAGACATCACTAAAAAAAATTAAATCACCTTTGCTAACATTTAGACACCACTAAAAAAAATTAAACCACCTTTGCTAACATTTAGACATCACTAACAAAGTAAATCACCTTTGCTAACACTTAGACACCACTAAAAAAAATTAAACCACCTTTGCTAACATTTAGACACCACTAACAAAGTAAATCACCTTTGCTAACACTTAGACACCACTAAAAAAAATTAAACCACCTTTGCTAACATTTAGACATCACAAACAAAGTAAATCACCTTTGCTAACACTTAGACATCACTAAAAAAAATTAAATCACCTTTGCTAACATTTAGACACCACTAACAAAGTAAATCACCTTTGCTAACACTTAGACACCACTAAAAAAAATTAAACCACCTTTGCTAACATTTAGACATCACTAAAAAAAATTAAATCACCTTTGCTAACATTTAGACACCACTAAAAAAAATTAAACCACCTTTGCTAACATTTAGACATCACTAACAAAGTAAATCACCTTTGCTAACACTTAGACACCACTAAAAAAAATTAAACCACCTTTGCTAACATTTAGACACCACTAACAAAGTAAATCACCTTTGCTAACACTTAGACACCACTAAAAAAAATTAAACCACCTTTGCTAACATTTAGACATCACAAACAAAGTAAATCACCTTTGCTAACACTTAGACATCACTAAAAAAAATTAAATCACCTTTGCTAACATTTAGACACCACTAACAAAGTAAATCACCTTTGCTAACACTTAGACACCACTAAAAAAAATTAAACCACCTTTGCTAACATTTAGACATCACTAACAAAGTAAATCACCTTTGCTAACACTTAGACACCACTAAAAAAAATTAAACCACCTTTGCTAACATTTAGACATCACTAAAAAAAATTAAATCACCTTTGCTAACATTTAGACACCACTAACAAAGTAAATCACCTTTGCTAACACTTAGACACCACTAAAAAAAATTAAACCACCTTTGCTAACATTTAGACATCACTAAAAAAAATTAAATCACCTTTGCTAACATTTAGACACCACTAACAAAGTAAATCACCTTTGCTAACACTTAGACACCACTAAAAAAAATTAAACCACCTTTGCTAACATTTAGACATCACTAAAAAAAATTAAATCACCTTTGCTAACATTTAGACATCACTAACAAAGTAAATCACCTTTGCTAACACTTAGACACCACTAAAAAAAATTAAACCACCTTTGCTAACATTTAGACATCACTAACAAAGTAAATCACCTTTGCTAACACTTAGACACCACTAAAAAAAATTAAACCACCTTTGCTAACATTTAGACACCACTAACAAAGTAAATCACCTTTGCTAACACTTAGACACCACTAAAAAAAATTAAACCACCTTTGCTAACATTTAGACATCACTAAAAAAAATTAAATCACCTTTGCTAACATTTAGACACCACTAACAAAGTAAATCACCTTTGCTAACACTTAGACACCACTAAAAAAAATTAAACCACCTTTGCTAACATTTAGACATCACTAAAAAAAATTAAATCACCTTTGCTAACATTTAGACACCACTAACAAAGTAAATCACCTTTGCTAACACTTAGACACCACTAAAAAAAATTAAACCACCTTTGCTAACATTTAGACATCACTAACAAAGTAAATCACCTTTGCTAACACTTAGACACCACTAAAAAAAATTAAACCACCTTTGCTAACATTTAGACATCACTAAAAAAAATTAAATCACCTTTGCTAACATTTAGACACCACTAACAAAGTAAATCACCTTTGCTAACACTTAGACACCACTAAAAAAAATTAAACCACCTTTGCTAACATTTAGACATCACTAAAAAAAATTAAATCACCTTTGCTAACATTTAGACACCACTAACAAAGTAAATCACCTTTGCTAACACTTAGACACCACTAAAAAAAATTAAACCACCTTTGCTAACATTTAGACATCACTAAAAAAAATTAAATCACCTTTGCTAACATTTAGACATCACTAACAAAGTAAATCACCTTTGCTAACACTTAGACACCACTAAAAAAAATTAAACCACCTTTGCTAACATTTAGACATCACTAAAAAAAATTAAATCACCTTTGCTAACATTTAGACACCACTAACAAAGTAAATCACCTTTGCTAACACTTAGACACCACTAAAAAAAATTAAACCACCTTTGCTAACATTTAGACATCACTAACAAAGTAAATCACCTTTGCTAACACTTAGACACCACTAAAAAAAATTAAACCACCTTTGCTAACATTTAGACACCACTAACAAAGTAAATCACCTTTGCTAACACTTAGACACCACTAAAAAAAATTAAACCACCTTTGCTAACATTTAGACATCACTAAAAAAAATTAAATCACCTTTGCTAACATTTAGACACCACTAACAAAGTAAATCACCTTTGCTAACACTTAGACACCACTAAAAAAAATTAAACCACCTTTGCTAACATTTAGACATCACTAAAAAAAATTAAATCACCTTTGCTAACATTTAGACACCACTAACAAAGTAAATCACCTTTGCTAACACTTAGACACCACTAAAAAAAATTAAACCACCTTTGCTAACATTTAGACATCACAAACAAAGTAAATCACCTTTGCTAACACTTAGACATCACTAAAAAAAATTAAATCACCTTTGCTAACATTTAGACACCACTAACAAAGTAAATCACCTTTGCTAACACTTAGACACCACTAAAAAAAATTAAACCACCTTTGCTAACATTTAGACACCACTAACAAAGTAAATCACCTTTGCTAACACTTAGACACCACTAAAAAAAATTAAACCACCTTTGCTAACATTTAGACATCACTAAAAAAAATTAAATCACCTTTGCTAACATTTAGACACCACTAACAAAGTAAATCACCTTTGCTAACACTTAGACACCACTAAAAAAAATTAAACCACCTTTGCTAACATTTAGACATCACTAAAAAAAATTAAATCACCTTTGCTAACATTTAGACACCACTAACAAAGTAAATCACCTTTGCTAACACTTAGACACCACTAAAAAAAATTAAACCACCTTTGCTAACATTTAGACATCACTAAAAAAAATTAAATCACCTTTGCTAACATTTAGACACCACTAAAAAAAATTAAACCACCTTTGCTAACATTTAGACATCACTAACAAAGTAAATCACCTTTGCTAACACTTAGACACCACTAAAAAAAATTAAACCACCTTTGCTAACATTTAGACACCACTAACAAAGTAAATCACCTTTGCTAACACTTAGACACCACTAAAAAAAATTAAACCACCTTTGCTAACATTTAGACATCACAAACAAAGTAAATCACCTTTGCTAACACTTAGACATCACTAAAAAAAATTAAATCACCTTTGCTAACATTTAGACACCACTAACAAAGTAAATCACCTTTGCTAACACTTAGACACCACTAAAAAAAATTAAACCACCTTTGCTAACATTTAGACATCACTAACAAAGTAAATCACCTTTGCTAACACTTAGACACCACTAAAAAAAATTAAACCACCTTTGCTAACATTTAGACATCACTAAAAAAAATTAAATCACCTTTGCTAACATTTAGACACCACTAACAAAGTAAATCACCTTTGCTAACACTTAGACACCACTAAAAAAAATTAAACCACCTTTGCTAACATTTAGACATCACTAAAAAAAATTAAATCACCTTTGCTAACATTTAGACACCACTAAAAAAAATTAAACCACCTTTGCTAACATTTAGACATCACTAACAAAGTAAATCACCTTTGCTAACACTTAGACACCACTAAAAAAAATTAAACCACCTTTGCTAACATTTAGACACCACTAACAAAGTAAATCACCTTTGCTAACACTTAGACACCACTAAAAAAAATTAAACCACCTTTGCTAACATTTAGACATCACAAACAAAGTAAATCACCTTTGCTAACACTTAGACATCACTAAAAAAAATTAAATCACCTTTGCTAACATTTAGACACCACTAACAAAGTAAATCACCTTTGCTAACACTTAGACACCACTAAAAAAAATTAAACCACCTTTGCTAACATTTAGACATCACTAACAAAGTAAATCACCTTTGCTAACACTTAGACACCACTAAAAAAAATTAAACCACCTTTGCTAACATTTAGACATCACTAAAAAAAATTAAATCACCTTTGCTAACATTTAGACACCACTAACAAAGTAAATCACCTTTGCTAACACTTAGACACCACTAAAAAAAATTAAACCACCTTTGCTAACATTTAGACATCACTAAAAAAAATTAAATCACCTTTGCTAACATTTAGACACCACTAACAAAGTAAATCACCTTTGCTAACACTTAGACACCACTAAAAAAAATTAAACCACCTTTGCTAACATTTAGACATCACTAAAAAAAATTAAATCACCTTTGCTAACATTTAGACATCACTAACAAAGTAAATCACCTTTGCTAACACTTAGACACCACTAAAAAAAATTAAACCACCTTTGCTAACATTTAGACATCACTAACAAAGTAAATCACCTTTGCTAACACTTAGACACCACTAAAAAAAATTAAACCACCTTTGCTAACATTTAGACACCACTAACAAAGTAAATCACCTTTGCTAACACTTAGACACCACTAAAAAAAATTAAACCACCTTTGCTAACATTTAGACATCACTAAAAAAAATTAAATCACCTTTGCTAACATTTAGACACCACTAACAAAGTAAATCACCTTTGCTAACACTTAGACACCACTAAAAAAAATTAAACCACCTTTGCTAACATTTAGACATCACTAAAAAAAATTAAATCACCTTTGCTAACATTTAGACACCACTAACAAAGTAAATCACCTTTGCTAACACTTAGACACCACTAAAAAAAATTAAACCACCTTTGCTAACATTTAGACATCACTAACAAAGTAAATCACCTTTGCTAACACTTAGACACCACTAAAAAAAATTAAACCACCTTTGCTAACATTTAGACATCACTAAAAAAAATTAAATCACCTTTGCTAACATTTAGACACCACTAACAAAGTAAATCACCTTTGCTAACACTTAGACACCACTAAAAAAAATTAAACCACCTTTGCTAACATTTAGACATCACTAAAAAAAATTAAATCACCTTTGCTAACATTTAGACACCACTAACAAAGTAAATCACCTTTGCTAACACTTAGACACCACTAAAAAAAATTAAACCACCTTTGCTAACATTTAGACATCACTAAAAAAAATTAAATCACCTTTGCTAACATTTAGACATCACTAACAAAGTAAATCACCTTTGCTAACACTTAGACACCACTAAAAAAAATTAAACCACCTTTGCTAACATTTAGACATCACTAAAAAAAATTAAATCACCTTTGCTAACATTTAGACACCACTAACAAAGTAAATCACCTTTGCTAACACTTAGACACCACTAAAAAAAATTAAACCACCTTTGCTAACATTTAGACATCACTAACAAAGTAAATCACCTTTGCTAACACTTAGACACCACTAAAAAAAATTAAACCACCTTTGCTAACATTTAGACACCACTAACAAAGTAAATCACCTTTGCTAACACTTAGACACCACTAAAAAAAATTAAACCACCTTTGCTAACATTTAGACATCACTAAAAAAAATTAAATCACCTTTGCTAACATTTAGACACCACTAACAAAGTAAATCACCTTTGCTAACACTTAGACACCACTAAAAAAAATTAAACCACCTTTGCTAACATTTAGACATCACTAAAAAAAATTAAATCACCTTTGCTAACATTTAGACACCACTAACAAAGTAAATCACCTTTGCTAACACTTAGACACCACTAAAAAAAATTAAACCACCTTTGCTAACATTTAGACATCACTAAAAAAAATTAAATCACCTTTGCTAACATTTAGACACCACTAAAAAAAATTAAACCACCTTTGCTAACATTTAGACATCACTAACAAAGTAAATCACCTTTGCTAACACTTAGACACCACTAAAAAAAATTAAACCACCTTTGCTAACATTTAGACACCACTAACAAAGTAAATCACCTTTGCTAACACTTAGACACCACTAAAAAAAATTAAACCACCTTTGCTAACATTTAGACATCACAAACAAAGTAAATCACCTTTGCTAACACTTAGACATCACTAAAAAAAATTAAATCACCTTTGCTAACATTTAGACACCACTAACAAAGTAAATCACCTTTGCTAACACTTAGACACCACTAAAAAAAATTAAACCACCTTTGCTAACATTTAGACATCACTAACAAAGTAAATCACCTTTGCTAACACTTAGACACCACTAAAAAAAATTAAACCACCTTTGCTAACATTTAGACATCACTAAAAAAAATTAAATCACCTTTGCTAACATTTAGACACCACTAACAAAGTAAATCACCTTTGCTAACACTTAGACACCACTAAAAAAAATTAAACCACCTTTGCTAACATTTAGACATCACTAAAAAAAATTAAATCACCTTTGCTAACATTTAGACACCACTAACAAAGTAAATCACCTTTGCTAACACTTAGACACCACTAAAAAAAATTAAACCACCTTTGCTAACATTTAGACATCACTAAAAAAAATTAAATCACCTTTGCTAACATTTAGACATCACTAACAAAGTAAATCACCTTTGCTAACACTTAGACACCACTAAAAAAAATTAAACCACCTTTGCTAACATTTAGACATCACTAACAAAGTAAATCACCTTTGCTAACACTTAGACACCACTAAAAAAAATTAAACCACCTTTGCTAACATTTAGACACCACTAACAAAGTAAATCACCTTTGCTAACACTTAGACACCACTAAAAAAAATTAAACCACCTTTGCTAACATTTAGACATCACTAAAAAAAATTAAATCACCTTTGCTAACATTTAGACACCACTAACAAAGTAAATCACCTTTGCTAACACTTAGACACCACTAAAAAAAATTAAACCACCTTTGCTAACATTTAGACATCACTAAAAAAAATTAAATCACCTTTGCTAACATTTAGACACCACTAACAAAGTAAATCACCTTTGCTAACACTTAGACACCACTAAAAAAAATTAAACCACCTTTGCTAACATTTAGACATCACTAAAAAAAATTAAATCACCTTTGCTAACATTTAGACACCACTAAAAAAAATTAAACCACCTTTGCTAACATTTAGACATCACTAACAAAGTAAATCACCTTTGCTAACACTTAGACACCACTAAAAAAAATTAAACCACCTTTGCTAACATTTAGACACCACTAACAAAGTAAATCACCTTTGCTAACACTTAGACACCACTAAAAAAAATTAAACCACCTTTGCTAACATTTAGACATCACAAACAAAGTAAATCACCTTTGCTAACACTTAGACATCACTAAAAAAAATTAAATCACCTTTGCTAACATTTAGACACCACTAACAAAGTAAATCACCTTTGCTAACACTTAGACACCACTAAAAAAAATTAAACCACCTTTGCTAACATTTAGACATCACTAACAAAGTAAATCACCTTTGCTAACACTTAGACACCACTAAAAAAAATTAAACCACCTTTGCTAACATTTAGACATCACTAAAAAAAATTAAATCACCTTTGCTAACATTTAGACACCACTAACAAAGTAAATCACCTTTGCTAACACTTAGACACCACTAAAAAAAATTAAACCACCTTTGCTAACATTTAGACATCACTAAAAAAAATTAAATCACCTTTGCTAACATTTAGACACCACTAAAAAAAATTAAACCACCTTTGCTAACATTTAGACATCACTAACAAAGTAAATCACCTTTGCTAACACTTAGACACCACTAAAAAAAATTAAACCACCTTTGCTAACATTTAGACACCACTAACAAAGTAAATCACCTTTGCTAACACTTAGACACCACTAAAAAAAATTAAACCACCTTTGCTAACATTTAGACATCACAAACAAAGTAAATCACCTTTGCTAACACTTAGACATCACTAAAAAAAATTAAATCACCTTTGCTAACATTTAGACACCACTAACAAAGTAAATCACCTTTGCTAACACTTAGACACCACTAAAAAAAATTAAACCACCTTTGCTAACATTTAGACATCACTAACAAAGTAAATCACCTTTGCTAACACTTAGACACCACTAAAAAAAATTAAACCACCTTTGCTAACATTTAGACATCACTAAAAAAAATTAAATCACCTTTGCTAACATTTAGACACCACTAACAAAGTAAATCACCTTTGCTAACACTTAGACACCACTAAAAAAAATTAAACCACCTTTGCTAACATTTAGACATCACTAAAAAAAATTAAATCACCTTTGCTAACATTTAGACACCACTAAAAAAAATTAAACCACCTTTGCTAACATTTAGACATCACTAACAAAGTAAATCACCTTTGCTAACACTTAGACACCACTAAAAAAAATTAAACCACCTTTGCTAACATTTAGACACCACTAACAAAGTAAATCACCTTTGCTAACACTTAGACACCACTAAAAAAAATTAAACCACCTTTGCTAACATTTAGACATCACAAACAAAGTAAATCACCTTTGCTAACACTTAGACATCACTAAAAAAAATTAAATCACCTTTGCTAACATTTAGACACCACTAACAAAGTAAATCACCTTTGCTAACACTTAGACACCACTAAAAAAAATTAAACCACCTTTGCTAACATTTAGACATCACTAAAAAAAATTAAATCACCTTTGCTAACATTTAGACACCACTAAAAAAAATTAAACCACCTTTGCTAACATTTAGACATCACTAACAAAGTAAATCACCTTTGCTAACACTTAGACACCACTAAAAAAAATTAAACCACCTTTGCTAACATTTAGACACCACTAACAAAGTAAATCACCTTTGCTAACACTTAGACACCACTAAAAAAAATTAAACCACCTTTGCTAACATTTAGACATCACAAACAAAGTAAATCACCTTTGCTAACACTTAGACATCACTAAAAAAAATTAAATCACCTTTGCTAACATTTAGACACCACTAACAAAGTAAATCACCTTTGCTAACACTTAGACACCACTAAAAAAAATTAAACCACCTTTGCTAACATTTAGACATCACTAACAAAGTAAATCACCTTTGCTAACACTTAGACACCACTAAAAAAAATTAAACCACCTTTGCTAACATTTAGACATCACTAAAAAAAATTAAATCACCTTTGCTAACATTTAGACACCACTAACAAAGTAAATCACCTTTGCTAACACTTAGACACCACTAAAAAAAATTAAACCACCTTTGCTAACATTTAGACATCACTAAAAAAAATTAAATCACCTTTGCTAACATTTAGACACCACTAACAAAGTAAATCACCTTTGCTAACACTTAGACACCACTAAAAAAAATTAAACCACCTTTGCTAACATTTAGACATCACTAAAAAAAATTAAATCACCTTTGCTAACATTTAGACATCACTAACAAAGTAAATCACCTTTGCTAACACTTAGACACCACTAAAAAAAATTAAACCACCTTTGCTAACATTTAGACATCACTAACAAAGTAAATCACCTTTGCTAACACTTAGACACCACTAAAAAAAATTAAACCACCTTTGCTAACATTTAGACATCACTAAAAAAAATTAAATCACCTTTGCTAACATTTAGACATCACTAACAAAGTAAATCACCTTTGCTAACACTTAGACACCACTAAAAAAAATTAAACCACCTTTGCTAACATTTAGACATCACTAAAAAAAATTAAATCACCTTTGCTAACATTTAGACACCACTAACAAAGTAAATCACCTTTGCTAACACTTAGACACCACTAAAAAAAATTAAACCACCTTTGCTAACATTTAGACATCACTAACAAAGTAAATCACCTTTGCTAACACTTAGACACCACTAAAAAAAATTAAACCACCTTTGCTAACATTTAGACACCACTAACAAAGTAAATCACCTTTGCTAACACTTAGACACCACTAAAAAAAATTAAACCACCTTTGCTAACATTTAGACATCACTAAAAAAAATTAAATCACCTTTGCTAACATTTAGACACCACTAACAAAGTAAATCACCTTTGCTAACACTTAGACACCACTAAAAAAAATTAAACCACCTTTGCTAACATTTAGACATCACTAAAAAAAATTAAATCACCTTTGCTAACATTTAGACACCACTAACAAAGTAAATCACCTTTGCTAACACTTAGACACCACTAAAAAAAATTAAACCACCTTTGCTAACATTTAGACATCACAAACAAAGTAAATCACCTTTGCTAACACTTAGACATCACTAAAAAAAATTAAATCACCTTTGCTAACATTTAGACACCACTAACAAAGTAAATCACCTTTGCTAACACTTAGACACCACTAAAAAAAATTAAACCACCTTTGCTAACATTTAGACACCACTAACAAAGTAAATCACCTTTGCTAACACTTAGACACCACTAAAAAAAATTAAACCACCTTTGCTAACATTTAGACATCACTAAAAAAAATTAAATCACCTTTGCTAACATTTAGACACCACTAACAAAGTAAATCACCTTTGCTAACACTTAGACACCACTAAAAAAAATTAAACCACCTTTGCTAACATTTAGACATCACTAAAAAAAATTAAATCACCTTTGCTAACATTTAGACACCACTAACAAAGTAAATCACCTTTGCTAACACTTAGACACCACTAAAAAAAATTAAACCACCTTTGCTAACATTTAGACATCACTAAAAAAAATTAAATCACCTTTGCTAACATTTAGACACCACTAAAAAAAATTAAACCACCTTTGCTAACATTTAGACATCACTAACAAAGTAAATCACCTTTGCTAACACTTAGACACCACTAAAAAAAATTAAACCACCTTTGCTAACATTTAGACACCACTAACAAAGTAAATCACCTTTGCTAACACTTAGACACCACTAAAAAAAATTAAACCACCTTTGCTAACATTTAGACATCACAAACAAAGTAAATCACCTTTGCTAACACTTAGACATCACTAAAAAAAATTAAATCACCTTTGCTAACATTTAGACACCACTAACAAAGTAAATCACCTTTGCTAACACTTAGACACCACTAAAAAAAATTAAACCACCTTTGCTAACATTTAGACATCACTAACAAAGTAAATCACCTTTGCTAACACTTAGACACCACTAAAAAAAATTAAACCACCTTTGCTAACATTTAGACATCACTAAAAAAAATTAAATCACCTTTGCTAACATTTAGACACCACTAACAAAGTAAATCACCTTTGCTAACACTTAGACACCACTAAAAAAAATTAAACCACCTTTGCTAACATTTAGACATCACTAAAAAAAATTAAATCACCTTTGCTAACATTTAGACACCACTAACAAAGTAAATCACCTTTGCTAACACTTAGACACCACTAAAAAAAATTAAACCACCTTTGCTAACATTTAGACATCACTAAAAAAAATTAAATCACCTTTGCTAACATTTAGACATCACTAACAAAGTAAATCACCTTTGCTAACACTTAGACACCACTAAAAAAAATTAAACCACCTTTGCTAACATTTAGACATCACTAACAAAGTAAATCACCTTTGCTAACACTTAGACACCACTAAAAAAAATTAAACCACCTTTGCTAACATTTAGACACCACTAACAAAGTAAATCACCTTTGCTAACACTTAGACACCACTAAAAAAAATTAAACCACCTTTGCTAACATTTAGACATCACTAAAAAAAATTAAATCACCTTTGCTAACATTTAGACACCACTAACAAAGTAAATCACCTTTGCTAACACTTAGACACCACTAAAAAAAATTAAACCACCTTTGCTAACATTTAGACATCACTAAAAAAAATTAAATCACCTTTGCTAACATTTAGACACCACTAACAAAGTAAATCACCTTTGCTAACACTTAGACACCACTAAAAAAAATTAAACCACCTTTGCTAACATTTAGACATCACTAAAAAAAATTAAATCACCTTTGCTAACATTTAGACACCACTAAAAAAAATTAAACCACCTTTGCTAACATTTAGACATCACTAACAAAGTAAATCACCTTTGCTAACACTTAGACACCACTAAAAAAAATTAAACCACCTTTGCTAACATTTAGACACCACTAACAAAGTAAATCACCTTTGCTAACACTTAGACACCACTAAAAAAAATTAAACCACCTTTGCTAACATTTAGACATCACAAACAAAGTAAATCACCTTTGCTAACACTTAGACATCACTAAAAAAAATTAAATCACCTTTGCTAACATTTAGACACCACTAACAAAGTAAATCACCTTTGCTAACACTTAGACACCACTAAAAAAAATTAAACCACCTTTGCTAACATTTAGACATCACTAACAAAGTAAATCACCTTTGCTAACACTTAGACACCACTAAAAAAAATTAAACCACCTTTGCTAACATTTAGACATCACTAAAAAAAATTAAATCACCTTTGCTAACATTTAGACACCACTAACAAAGTAAATCACCTTTGCTAACACTTAGACACCACTAAAAAAAATTAAACCACCTTTGCTAACATTTAGACATCACTAAAAAAAATTAAATCACCTTTGCTAACATTTAGACACCACTAAAAAAAATTAAACCACCTTTGCTAACATTTAGACATCACTAACAAAGTAAATCACCTTTGCTAACACTTAGACACCACTAAAAAAAATTAAACCACCTTTGCTAACATTTAGACACCACTAACAAAGTAAATCACCTTTGCTAACACTTAGACACCACTAAAAAAAATTAAACCACCTTTGCTAACATTTAGACATCACAAACAAAGTAAATCACCTTTGCTAACACTTAGACATCACTAAAAAAAATTAAATCACCTTTGCTAACATTTAGACACCACTAACAAAGTAAATCACCTTTGCTAACACTTAGACACCACTAAAAAAAATTAAACCACCTTTGCTAACATTTAGACATCACTAACAAAGTAAATCACCTTTGCTAACACTTAGACACCACTAAAAAAAATTAAACCACCTTTGCTAACATTTAGACATCACTAAAAAAAATTAAATCACCTTTGCTAACATTTAGACACCACTAACAAAGTAAATCACCTTTGCTAACACTTAGACACCACTAAAAAAAATTAAACCACCTTTGCTAACATTTAGACATCACTAAAAAAAATTAAATCACCTTTGCTAACATTTAGACACCACTAAAAAAAATTAAACCACCTTTGCTAACATTTAGACATCACTAACAAAGTAAATCACCTTTGCTAACACTTAGACACCACTAAAAAAAATTAAACCACCTTTGCTAACATTTAGACACCACTAACAAAGTAAATCACCTTTGCTAACACTTAGACACCACTAAAAAAAATTAAACCACCTTTGCTAACATTTAGACATCACAAACAAAGTAAATCACCTTTGCTAACACTTAGACATCACTAAAAAAAATTAAATCACCTTTGCTAACATTTAGACACCACTAACAAAGTAAATCACCTTTGCTAACACTTAGACACCACTAAAAAAAATTAAACCACCTTTGCTAACATTTAGACATCACTAAAAAAAATTAAATCACCTTTGCTAACATTTAGACACCACTAAAAAAAATTAAACCACCTTTGCTAACATTTAGACATCACTAACAAAGTAAATCACCTTTGCTAACACTTAGACACCACTAAAAAAAATTAAACCACCTTTGCTAACATTTAGACACCACTAACAAAGTAAATCACCTTTGCTAACACTTAGACACCACTAAAAAAAATTAAACCACCTTTGCTAACATTTAGACATCACAAACAAAGTAAATCACCTTTGCTAACACTTAGACATCACTAAAAAAAATTAAATCACCTTTGCTAACATTTAGACACCACTAACAAAGTAAATCACCTTTGCTAACACTTAGACACCACTAAAAAAAATTAAACCACCTTTGCTAACATTTAGACATCACTAACAAAGTAAATCACCTTTGCTAACACTTAGACACCACTAAAAAAAATTAAACCACCTTTGCTAACATTTAGACATCACTAAAAAAAATTAAATCACCTTTGCTAACATTTAGACACCACTAACAAAGTAAATCACCTTTGCTAACACTTAGACACCACTAAAAAAAATTAAACCACCTTTGCTAACATTTAGACATCACTAAAAAAAATTAAATCACCTTTGCTAACATTTAGACACCACTAACAAAGTAAATCACCTTTGCTAACACTTAGACACCACTAAAAAAAATTAAACCACCTTTGCTAACATTTAGACATCACTAAAAAAAATTAAATCACCTTTGCTAACATTTAGACATCACTAACAAAGTAAATCACCTTTGCTAACACTTAGACACCACTAAAAAAAATTAAACCACCTTTGCTAACATTTAGACATCACTAACAAAGTAAATCACCTTTGCTAACACTTAGACACCACTAAAAAAAATTAAACCACCTTTGCTAACATTTAGACACCACTAACAAAGTAAATCACCTTTGCTAACACTTAGACACCACTAAAAAAAATTAAACCACCTTTGCTAACATTTAGACATCACTAAAAAAAATTAAATCACCTTTGCTAACATTTAGACACCACTAACAAAGTAAATCACCTTTGCTAACACTTAGACACCACTAAAAAAAATTAAACCACCTTTGCTAACATTTAGACATCACTAAAAAAAATTAAATCACCTTTGCTAACATTTAGACACCACTAACAAAGTAAATCACCTTTGCTAACACTTAGACACCACTAAAAAAAATTAAACCACCTTTGCTAACATTTAGACATCACTAACAAAGTAAATCACCTTTGCTAACACTTAGACACCACTAAAAAAAATTAAACCACCTTTGCTAACATTTAGACATCACTAAAAAAAATTAAATCACCTTTGCTAACATTTAGACACCACTAACAAAGTAAATCACCTTTGCTAACACTTAGACACCACTAAAAAAAATTAAACCACCTTTGCTAACATTTAGACATCACTAAAAAAAATTAAATCACCTTTGCTAACATTTAGACACCACTAACAAAGTAAATCACCTTTGCTAACACTTAGACACCACTAAAAAAAATTAAACCACCTTTGCTAACATTTAGACATCACTAAAAAAAATTAAATCACCTTTGCTAACATTTAGACATCACTAACAAAGTAAATCACCTTTGCTAACACTTAGACACCACTAAAAAAAATTAAACCACCTTTGCTAACATTTAGACATCACTAAAAAAAATTAAATCACCTTTGCTAACATTTAGACACCACTAACAAAGTAAATCACCTTTGCTAACACTTAGACACCACTAAAAAAAATTAAACCACCTTTGCTAACATTTAGACATCACTAACAAAGTAAATCACCTTTGCTAACACTTAGACACCACTAAAAAAAATTAAACCACCTTTGCTAACATTTAGACACCACTAACAAAGTAAATCACCTTTGCTAACACTTAGACACCACTAAAAAAAATTAAACCACCTTTGCTAACATTTAGACATCACTAAAAAAAATTAAATCACCTTTGCTAACATTTAGACACCACTAACAAAGTAAATCACCTTTGCTAACACTTAGACACCACTAAAAAAAATTAAACCACCTTTGCTAACATTTAGACATCACTAAAAAAAATTAAATCACCTTTGCTAACATTTAGACACCACTAACAAAGTAAATCACCTTTGCTAACACTTAGACACCACTAAAAAAAATTAAACCACCTTTGCTAACATTTAGACATCACAAACAAAGTAAATCACCTTTGCTAACACTTAGACATCACTAAAAAAAATTAAATCACCTTTGCTAACATTTAGACACCACTAACAAAGTAAATCACCTTTGCTAACACTTAGACACCACTAAAAAAAATTAAACCACCTTTGCTAACATTTAGACACCACTAACAAAGTAAATCACCTTTGCTAACACTTAGACACCACTAAAAAAAATTAAACCACCTTTGCTAACATTTAGACATCACTAAAAAAAATTAAATCACCTTTGCTAACATTTAGACACCACTAACAAAGTAAATCACCTTTGCTAACACTTAGACACCACTAAAAAAAATTAAACCACCTTTGCTAACATTTAGACATCACTAAAAAAAATTAAATCACCTTTGCTAACATTTAGACACCACTAACAAAGTAAATCACCTTTGCTAACACTTAGACACCACTAAAAAAAATTAAACCACCTTTGCTAACATTTAGACATCACTAAAAAAAATTAAATCACCTTTGCTAACATTTAGACACCACTAAAAAAAATTAAACCACCTTTGCTAACATTTAGACATCACTAACAAAGTAAATCACCTTTGCTAACACTTAGACACCACTAAAAAAAATTAAACCACCTTTGCTAACATTTAGACACCACTAACAAAGTAAATCACCTTTGCTAACACTTAGACACCACTAAAAAAAATTAAACCACCTTTGCTAACATTTAGACATCACAAACAAAGTAAATCACCTTTGCTAACACTTAGACATCACTAAAAAAAATTAAATCACCTTTGCTAACATTTAGACACCACTAACAAAGTAAATCACCTTTGCTAACACTTAGACACCACTAAAAAAAATTAAACCACCTTTGCTAACATTTAGACATCACTAACAAAGTAAATCACCTTTGCTAACACTTAGACACCACTAAAAAAAATTAAACCACCTTTGCTAACATTTAGACATCACTAAAAAAAATTAAATCACCTTTGCTAACATTTAGACACCACTAACAAAGTAAATCACCTTTGCTAACACTTAGACACCACTAAAAAAAATTAAACCACCTTTGCTAACATTTAGACATCACTAAAAAAAATTAAATCACCTTTGCTAACATTTAGACACCACTAAAAAAAATTAAACCACCTTTGCTAACATTTAGACATCACTAACAAAGTAAATCACCTTTGCTAACACTTAGACACCACTAAAAAAAATTAAACCACCTTTGCTAACATTTAGACACCACTAACAAAGTAAATCACCTTTGCTAACACTTAGACACCACTAAAAAAAATTAAACCACCTTTGCTAACATTTAGACATCACAAACAAAGTAAATCACCTTTGCTAACACTTAGACATCACTAAAAAAAATTAAATCACCTTTGCTAACATTTAGACACCACTAACAAAGTAAATCACCTTTGCTAACACTTAGACACCACTAAAAAAAATTAAACCACCTTTGCTAACATTTAGACATCACTAACAAAGTAAATCACCTTTGCTAACACTTAGACACCACTAAAAAAAATTAAACCACCTTTGCTAACATTTAGACATCACTAAAAAAAATTAAATCACCTTTGCTAACATTTAGACACCACTAACAAAGTAAATCACCTTTGCTAACACTTAGACACCACTAAAAAAAATTAAACCACCTTTGCTAACATTTAGACATCACTAAAAAAAATTAAATCACCTTTGCTAACATTTAGACATCACTAACAAAGTAAATCACCTTTGCTAACACTTAGACACCACTAAAAAAAATTAAACCACCTTTGCTAACATTTAGACATCACTAACAAAGTAAATCACCTTTGCTAACACTTAGACACCACTAAAAAAAATTAAACCACCTTTGCTAACATTTAGACATCACTAAAAAAAATTAAATCACCTTTGCTAACATTTAGACATCACTAACAAAGTAAATCACCTTTGCTAACACTTAGACACCACTAAAAAAAATTAAACCACCTTTGCTAACATTTAGACATCACTAAAAAAAATTAAATCACCTTTGCTAACATTTAGACACCACTAACAAAGTAAATCACCTTTGCTAACACTTAGACACCACTAAAAAAAATTAAACCACCTTTGCTAACATTTAGACATCACTAACAAAGTAAATCACCTTTGCTAACACTTAGACACCACTAAAAAAAATTAAACCACCTTTGCTAACATTTAGACACCACTAACAAAGTAAATCACCTTTGCTAACACTTAGACACCACTAAAAAAAATTAAACCACCTTTGCTAACATTTAGACATCACTAAAAAAAATTAAATCACCTTTGCTAACATTTAGACACCACTAACAAAGTAAATCACCTTTGCTAACACTTAGACACCACTAAAAAAAATTAAACCACCTTTGCTAACATTTAGACATCACTAAAAAAAATTAAATCACCTTTGCTAACATTTAGACACCACTAACAAAGTAAATCACCTTTGCTAACACTTAGACACCACTAAAAAAAATTAAACCACCTTTGCTAACATTTAGACATCACAAACAAAGTAAATCACCTTTGCTAACACTTAGACATCACTAAAAAAAATTAAATCACCTTTGCTAACATTTAGACACCACTAACAAAGTAAATCACCTTTGCTAACACTTAGACACCACTAAAAAAAATTAAACCACCTTTGCTAACATTTAGACACCACTAACAAAGTAAATCACCTTTGCTAACACTTAGACACCACTAAAAAAAATTAAACCACCTTTGCTAACATTTAGACATCACTAAAAAAAATTAAATCACCTTTGCTAACATTTAGACACCACTAACAAAGTAAATCACCTTTGCTAACACTTAGACACCACTAAAAAAAATTAAACCACCTTTGCTAACATTTAGACATCACTAAAAAAAATTAAATCACCTTTGCTAACATTTAGACACCACTAACAAAGTAAATCACCTTTGCTAACACTTAGACACCACTAAAAAAAATTAAACCACCTTTGCTAACATTTAGACATCACTAAAAAAAATTAAATCACCTTTGCTAACATTTAGACACCACTAAAAAAAATTAAACCACCTTTGCTAACATTTAGACATCACTAACAAAGTAAATCACCTTTGCTAACACTTAGACACCACTAAAAAAAATTAAACCACCTTTGCTAACATTTAGACACCACTAACAAAGTAAATCACCTTTGCTAACACTTAGACACCACTAAAAAAAATTAAACCACCTTTGCTAACATTTAGACATCACAAACAAAGTAAATCACCTTTGCTAACACTTAGACATCACTAAAAAAAATTAAATCACCTTTGCTAACATTTAGACACCACTAACAAAGTAAATCACCTTTGCTAACACTTAGACACCACTAAAAAAAATTAAACCACCTTTGCTAACATTTAGACATCACTAACAAAGTAAATCACCTTTGCTAACACTTAGACACCACTAAAAAAAATTAAACCACCTTTGCTAACATTTAGACATCACTAAAAAAAATTAAATCACCTTTGCTAACATTTAGACACCACTAACAAAGTAAATCACCTTTGCTAACACTTAGACACCACTAAAAAAAATTAAACCACCTTTGCTAACATTTAGACATCACTAAAAAAAATTAAATCACCTTTGCTAACATTTAGACACCACTAACAAAGTAAATCACCTTTGCTAACACTTAGACACCACTAAAAAAAATTAAACCACCTTTGCTAACATTTAGACATCACTAAAAAAAATTAAATCACCTTTGCTAACATTTAGACATCACTAACAAAGTAAATCACCTTTGCTAACACTTAGACACCACTAAAAAAAATTAAACCACCTTTGCTAACATTTAGACATCACTAACAAAGTAAATCACCTTTGCTAACACTTAGACACCACTAAAAAAAATTAAACCACCTTTGCTAACATTTAGACACCACTAACAAAGTAAATCACCTTTGCTAACACTTAGACACCACTAAAAAAAATTAAACCACCTTTGCTAACATTTAGACATCACTAAAAAAAATTAAATCACCTTTGCTAACATTTAGACACCACTAACAAAGTAAATCACCTTTGCTAACACTTAGACACCACTAAAAAAAATTAAACCACCTTTGCTAACATTTAGACATCACTAAAAAAAATTAAATCACCTTTGCTAACATTTAGACACCACTAACAAAGTAAATCACCTTTGCTAACACTTAGACACCACTAAAAAAAATTAAACCACCTTTGCTAACATTTAGACATCACTAAAAAAAATTAAATCACCTTTGCTAACATTTAGACACCACTAAAAAAAATTAAACCACCTTTGCTAACATTTAGACATCACTAACAAAGTAAATCACCTTTGCTAACACTTAGACACCACTAAAAAAAATTAAACCACCTTTGCTAACATTTAGACACCACTAACAAAGTAAATCACCTTTGCTAACACTTAGACACCACTAAAAAAAATTAAACCACCTTTGCTAACATTTAGACATCACAAACAAAGTAAATCACCTTTGCTAACACTTAGACATCACTAAAAAAAATTAAATCACCTTTGCTAACATTTAGACACCACTAACAAAGTAAATCACCTTTGCTAACACTTAGACACCACTAAAAAAAATTAAACCACCTTTGCTAACATTTAGACATCACTAACAAAGTAAATCACCTTTGCTAACACTTAGACACCACTAAAAAAAATTAAACCACCTTTGCTAACATTTAGACATCACTAAAAAAAATTAAATCACCTTTGCTAACATTTAGACACCACTAACAAAGTAAATCACCTTTGCTAACACTTAGACACCACTAAAAAAAATTAAACCACCTTTGCTAACATTTAGACATCACTAAAAAAAATTAAATCACCTTTGCTAACATTTAGACACCACTAAAAAAAATTAAACCACCTTTGCTAACATTTAGACATCACTAACAAAGTAAATCACCTTTGCTAACACTTAGACACCACTAAAAAAAATTAAACCACCTTTGCTAACATTTAGACACCACTAACAAAGTAAATCACCTTTGCTAACACTTAGACACCACTAAAAAAAATTAAACCACCTTTGCTAACATTTAGACATCACAAACAAAGTAAATCACCTTTGCTAACACTTAGACATCACTAAAAAAAATTAAATCACCTTTGCTAACATTTAGACACCACTAACAAAGTAAATCACCTTTGCTAACACTTAGACACCACTAAAAAAAATTAAACCACCTTTGCTAACATTTAGACATCACTAACAAAGTAAATCACCTTTGCTAACACTTAGACACCACTAAAAAAAATTAAACCACCTTTGCTAACATTTAGACATCACTAAAAAAAATTAAATCACCTTTGCTAACATTTAGACACCACTAACAAAGTAAATCACCTTTGCTAACACTTAGACACCACTAAAAAAAATTAAACCACCTTTGCTAACATTTAGACATCACTAAAAAAAATTAAATCACCTTTGCTAACATTTAGACACCACTAAAAAAAATTAAACCACCTTTGCTAACATTTAGACATCACTAACAAAGTAAATCACCTTTGCTAACACTTAGACACCACTAAAAAAAATTAAACCACCTTTGCTAACATTTAGACACCACTAACAAAGTAAATCACCTTTGCTAACACTTAGACACCACTAAAAAAAATTAAACCACCTTTGCTAACATTTAGACATCACAAACAAAGTAAATCACCTTTGCTAACACTTAGACATCACTAAAAAAAATTAAATCACCTTTGCTAACATTTAGACACCACTAACAAAGTAAATCACCTTTGCTAACACTTAGACACCACTAAAAAAAATTAAACCACCTTTGCTAACATTTAGACATCACTAAAAAAAATTAAATCACCTTTGCTAACATTTAGACACCACTAAAAAAAATTAAACCACCTTTGCTAACATTTAGACATCACTAACAAAGTAAATCACCTTTGCTAACACTTAGACACCACTAAAAAAAATTAAACCACCTTTGCTAACATTTAGACACCACTAACAAAGTAAATCACCTTTGCTAACACTTAGACACCACTAAAAAAAATTAAACCACCTTTGCTAACATTTAGACATCACAAACAAAGTAAATCACCTTTGCTAACACTTAGACATCACTAAAAAAAATTAAATCACCTTTGCTAACATTTAGACACCACTAACAAAGTAAATCACCTTTGCTAACACTTAGACACCACTAAAAAAAATTAAACCACCTTTGCTAACATTTAGACATCACTAACAAAGTAAATCACCTTTGCTAACACTTAGACACCACTAAAAAAAATTAAACCACCTTTGCTAACATTTAGACATCACTAAAAAAAATTAAATCACCTTTGCTAACATTTAGACACCACTAACAAAGTAAATCACCTTTGCTAACACTTAGACACCACTAAAAAAAATTAAACCACCTTTGCTAACATTTAGACATCACTAAAAAAAATTAAATCACCTTTGCTAACATTTAGACACCACTAACAAAGTAAATCACCTTTGCTAACACTTAGACACCACTAAAAAAAATTAAACCACCTTTGCTAACATTTAGACATCACTAAAAAAAATTAAATCACCTTTGCTAACATTTAGACATCACTAACAAAGTAAATCACCTTTGCTAACACTTAGACACCACTAAAAAAAATTAAACCACCTTTGCTAACATTTAGACATCACTAACAAAGTAAATCACCTTTGCTAACACTTAGACACCACTAAAAAAAATTAAACCACCTTTGCTAACATTTAGACACCACTAACAAAGTAAATCACCTTTGCTAACACTTAGACACCACTAAAAAAAATTAAACCACCTTTGCTAACATTTAGACATCACTAAAAAAAATTAAATCACCTTTGCTAACATTTAGACACCACTAACAAAGTAAATCACCTTTGCTAACACTTAGACACCACTAAAAAAAATTAAACCACCTTTGCTAACATTTAGACATCACTAAAAAAAATTAAATCACCTTTGCTAACATTTAGACACCACTAACAAAGTAAATCACCTTTGCTAACACTTAGACACCACTAAAAAAAATTAAACCACCTTTGCTAACATTTAGACATCACTAAAAAAAATTAAATCACCTTTGCTAACACTTAGACACCACTAAAAAAAATTAAACCACCTTTGCTAACATTTAGACATCACTAAAAAAAATTAAATCACCTTTGCTAACATTTAGACACCACTAACAAAGTAAATCACCTTTGCTAACACTTAGACACCACTAAAAAAAATTAAACCACCTTTGCTAACATTTAGACATCACAAACAAAGTAAATCACCTTTGCTAACACTTAGACATCACTAAAAAAAATTAAATCACCTTTGCTAACATTTAGACACCACTAACAAAGTAAATCACCTTTGCTAACACTTAGACACCACTAAAAAAAATTAAACCACCTTTGCTAACATTTAGACACCACTAACAAAGTAAATCACCTTTGCTAACACTTAGACACCACTAAAAAAAATTAAACCACCTTTGCTAACATTTAGACATCACTAAAAAAAATTAAATCACCTTTGCTAACATTTAGACACCACTAACAAAGTAAATCACCTTTGCTAACACTTAGACACCACTAAAAAAAATTAAACCACCTTTGCTAACATTTAGACATCACTAAAAAAAATTAAATCACCTTTGCTAACATTTAGACACCACTAACAAAGTAAATCACCTTTGCTAACACTTAGACACCACTAAAAAAAATTAAACCACCTTTGCTAACATTTAGACATCACTAAAAAAAATTAAATCACCTTTGCTAACATTTAGACACCACTAAAAAAAATTAAACCACCTTTGCTAACATTTAGACATCACTAACAAAGTAAATCACCTTTGCTAACACTTAGACACCACTAAAAAAAATTAAACCACCTTTGCTAACATTTAGACACCACTAACAAAGTAAATCACCTTTGCTAACACTTAGACACCACTAAAAAAAATTAAACCACCTTTGCTAACATTTAGACATCACAAACAAAGTAAATCACCTTTGCTAACACTTAGACATCACTAAAAAAAATTAAATCACCTTTGCTAACATTTAGACACCACTAACAAAGTAAATCACCTTTGCTAACACTTAGACACCACTAAAAAAAATTAAACCACCTTTGCTAACATTTAGACATCACTAACAAAGTAAATCACCTTTGCTAACACTTAGACACCACTAAAAAAAATTAAACCACCTTTGCTAACATTTAGACATCACTAAAAAAAATTAAATCACCTTTGCTAACATTTAGACACCACTAACAAAGTAAATCACCTTTGCTAACACTTAGACACCACTAAAAAAAATTAAACCACCTTTGCTAACATTTAGACATCACTAAAAAAAATTAAATCACCTTTGCTAACATTT
The DNA here is from genome assembly GCA_963971545.1 of Philophylla caesio. Classification (NCBI taxonomy): domain Eukaryota; kingdom Metazoa; phylum Arthropoda; class Insecta; order Diptera; family Tephritidae; genus Philophylla; species Philophylla caesio. The sequence goes on from CAXASM010000043.1 coordinate 67,050, forward strand.
AGACACCACTAAAAAAAATTAAACCACCTTTGCTAACATTTAGACATCACTAACAAAGTAAATCACCTTTGCTAACACTTAGACACCACTAAAAAAAATTAAACCACCTTTGCTAACATTTAGACACCACTAACAAAGTAAATCACCTTTGCTAACACTTAGACACCACTAAAAAAAATTAAACCACCTTTGCTAACATTTAGACATCACAAACAAAGTAAATCACCTTTGCTAACACTTAGACATCACTAAAAAAAATTAAATCACCTTTGCTAACATTTAGACACCACTAACAAAGTAAATCACCTTTGCTAACACTTAGACACCACTAAAAAAAATTAAACCACCTTTGCTAACATTTAGACATCACTAACAAAGTAAATCACCTTTGCTAACACTTAGACACCACTAAAAAAAATTAAACCACCTTTGCTAACATTTAGACATCACTAAAAAAAATTAAATCACCTTTGCTAACATTTAGACACCACTAACAAAGTAAATCACCTTTGCTAACACTTAGACACCACTAAAAAAAATTAAACCACCTTTGCTAACATTTAGACATCACTAAAAAAAATTAAATCACCTTTGCTAACATTTAGACACCACTAACAAAGTAAATCACCTTTGCTAACACTTAGACACCACTAAAAAAAATTAAACCACCTTTGCTAACATTTAGACATCACTAACAAAGTAAATCACCTTTGCTAACACTTAGACACCACTAAAAAAAATTAAACCACCTTTGCTAACATTTAGACATCACTAAAAAAAATTAAATCACCTTTGCTAACATTTAGACACCACTAACAAAGTAAATCACCTTTGCTAACACTTAGACACCACTAAAAAAAATTAAACCACCTTTGCTAACATTTAGACATCACTAAAAAAAATTAAATCACCTTTGCTAACATTTAGACACCACTAACAAAGTAAATCACCTTTGCTAACACTTAGACACCACTAAAAAAAATTAAACCACCTTTGCTAACATTTAGACATCACTAAAAAAAATTAAATCACCTTTGCTAACATTTAGACATCACTAACAAAGTAAATCACCTTTGCTAACACTTAGACACCACTAAAAAAAATTAAACCACCTTTGCTAACATTTAGACATCACTAAAAAAAATTAAATCACCTTTGCTAACATTTAGACACCACTAACAAAGTAAATCACCTTTGCTAACACTTAGACACCACTAAAAAAAATTAAACCACCTTTGCTAACATTTAGACATCACTAACAAAGTAAATCACCTTTGCTAACACTTAGACACCACTAAAAAAAATTAAACCACCTTTGCTAACATTTAGACACCACTAACAAAGTAAATCACCTTTGCTAACACTTAGACACCACTAAAAAAAATTAAACCACCTTTGCTAACATTTAGACATCACTAAAAAAAATTAAATCACCTTTGCTAACATTTAGACACCACTAACAAAGTAAATCACCTTTGCTAACACTTAGACACCACTAAAAAAAATTAAACCACCTTTGCTAACATTTAGACATCACTAAAAAAAATTAAATCACCTTTGCTAACATTTAGACACCACTAACAAAGTAAATCACCTTTGCTAACACTTAGACACCACTAAAAAAAATTAAACCACCTTTGCTAACATTTAGACATCACAAACAAAGTAAATCACCTTTGCTAACACTTAGACATCACTAAAAAAAATTAAATCACCTTTGCTAACATTTAGACACCACTAACAAAGTAAATCACCTTTGCTAACACTTAGACACCACTAAAAAAAATTAAACCACCTTTGCTAACATTTAGACACCACTAACAAAGTAAATCACCTTTGCTAACACTTAGACACCACTAAAAAAAATTAAACCACCTTTGCTAACATTTAGACATCACTAAAAAAAATTAAATCACCTTTGCTAACATTTAGACACCACTAACAAAGTAAATCACCTTTGCTAACACTTAGACACCACTAAAAAAAATTAAACCACCTTTGCTAACATTTAGACATCACTAAAAAAAATTAAATCACCTTTGCTAACATTTAGACACCACTAACAAAGTAAATCACCTTTGCTAACACTTAGACACCACTAAAAAAAATTAAACCACCTTTGCTAACATTTAGACATCACTAAAAAAAATTAAATCACCTTTGCTAACATTTAGACACCACTAAAAAAAATTAAACCACCTTTGCTAACATTTAGACATCACTAACAAAGTAAATCACCTTTGCTAACACTTAGACACCACTAAAAAAAATTAAACCACCTTTGCTAACATTTAGACACCACTAACAAAGTAAATCACCTTTGCTAACACTTAGACACCACTAAAAAAAATTAAACCACCTTTGCTAACATTTAGACATCACAAACAAAGTAAATCACCTTTGCTAACACTTAGACATCACTAAAAAAAATTAAATCACCTTTGCTAACATTTAGACACCACTAACAAAGTAAATCACCTTTGCTAACACTTAGACACCACTAAAAAAAATTAAACCACCTTTGCTAACATTTAGACATCACTAACAAAGTAAATCACCTTTGCTAACACTTAGACACCACTAAAAAAAATTAAACCACCTTTGCTAACATTTAGACATCACTAAAAAAAATTAAATCACCTTTGCTAACATTTAGACACCACTAACAAAGTAAATCACCTTTGCTAACACTTAGACACCACTAAAAAAAATTAAACCACCTTTGCTAACATTTAGACATCACTAAAAAAAATTAAATCACCTTTGCTAACATTTAGACACCACTAAAAAAAATTAAACCACCTTTGCTAACATTTAGACATCACTAACAAAGTAAATCACCTTTGCTAACACTTAGACACCACTAAAAAAAATTAAACCACCTTTGCTAACATTTAGACACCACTAACAAAGTAAATCACCTTTGCTAACACTTAGACACCACTAAAAAAAATTAAACCACCTTTGCTAACATTTAGACATCACAAACAAAGTAAATCACCTTTGCTAACACTTAGACATCACTAAAAAAAATTAAATCACCTTTGCTAACATTTAGACACCACTAACAAAGTAAATCACCTTTGCTAACACTTAGACACCACTAAAAAAAATTAAACCACCTTTGCTAACATTTAGACATCACTAACAAAGTAAATCACCTTTGCTAACACTTAGACACCACTAAAAAAAATTAAACCACCTTTGCTAACATTTAGACATCACTAAAAAAAATTAAATCACCTTTGCTAACATTTAGACACCACTAACAAAGTAAATCACCTTTGCTAACACTTAGACACCACTAAAAAAAATTAAACCACCTTTGCTAACATTTAGACATCACTAAAAAAAATTAAATCACCTTTGCTAACATTTAGACACCACTAACAAAGTAAATCACCTTTGCTAACACTTAGACACCACTAAAAAAAATTAAACCACCTTTGCTAACATTTAGACATCACTAACAAAGTAAATCACCTTTGCTAACACTTAGACACCACTAAAAAAAATTAAACCACCTTTGCTAACATTTAGACATCACTAAAAAAAATTAAATCACCTTTGCTAACATTTAGACACCACTAACAAAGTAAATCACCTTTGCTAACACTTAGACACCACTAAAAAAAATTAAACCACCTTTGCTAACATTTAGACATCACTAAAAAAAATTAAATCACCTTTGCTAACATTTAGACACCACTAACAAAGTAAATCACCTTTGCTAACACTTAGACACCACTAAAAAAAATTAAACCACCTTTGCTAACATTTAGACATCACTAAAAAAAATTAAATCACCTTTGCTAACATTTAGACATCACTAACAAAGTAAATCACCTTTGCTAACACTTAGACACCACTAAAAAAAATTAAACCACCTTTGCTAACATTTAGACATCACTAAAAAAAATTAAATCACCTTTGCTAACATTTAGACACCACTAACAAAGTAAATCACCTTTGCTAACACTTAGACACCACTAAAAAAAATTAAACCACCTTTGCTAACATTTAGACATCACTAACAAAGTAAATCACCTTTGCTAACACTTAGACACCACTAAAAAAAATTAAACCACCTTTGCTAACATTTAGACACCACTAACAAAGTAAATCACCTTTGCTAACACTTAGACACCACTAAAAAAAATTAAACCACCTTTGCTAACATTTAGACATCACTAAAAAAAATTAAATCACCTTTGCTAACATTTAGACACCACTAACAAAGTAAATCACCTTTGCTAACACTTAGACACCACTAAAAAAAATTAAACCACCTTTGCTAACATTTAGACATCACTAAAAAAAATTAAATCACCTTTGCTAACATTTAGACACCACTAACAAAGTAAATCACCTTTGCTAACACTTAGACACCACTAAAAAAAATTAAACCACCTTTGCTAACATTTAGACATCACAAACAAAGTAAATCACCTTTGCTAACACTTAGACATCACTAAAAAAAATTAAATCACCTTTGCTAACATTTAGACACCACTAACAAAGTAAATCACCTTTGCTAACACTTAGACACCACTAAAAAAAATTAAACCACCTTTGCTAACATTTAGACACCACTAACAAAGTAAATCACCTTTGCTAACACTTAGACACCACTAAAAAAAATTAAACCACCTTTGCTAACATTTAGACATCACTAAAAAAAATTAAATCACCTTTGCTAACATTTAGACACCACTAACAAAGTAAATCACCTTTGCTAACACTTAGACACCACTAAAAAAAATTAAACCACCTTTGCTAACATTTAGACATCACTAAAAAAAATTAAATCACCTTTGCTAACATTTAGACACCACTAACAAAGTAAATCACCTTTGCTAACACTTAGACACCACTAAAAAAAATTAAACCACCTTTGCTAACATTTAGACATCACTAAAAAAAATTAAATCACCTTTGCTAACATTTAGACACCACTAAAAAAAATTAAACCACCTTTGCTAACATTTAGACATCACTAACAAAGTAAATCACCTTTGCTAACACTTAGACACCACTAAAAAAAATTAAACCACCTTTGCTAACATTTAGACACCACTAACAAAGTAAATCACCTTTGCTAACACTTAGACACCACTAAAAAAAATTAAACCACCTTTGCTAACATTTAGACATCACAAACAAAGTAAATCACCTTTGCTAACACTTAGACATCACTAAAAAAAATTAAATCACCTTTGCTAACATTTAGACACCACTAACAAAGTAAATCACCTTTGCTAACACTTAGACACCACTAAAAAAAATTAAACCACCTTTGCTAACATTTAGACATCACTAACAAAGTAAATCACCTTTGCTAACACTTAGACACCACTAAAAAAAATTAAACCACCTTTGCTAACATTTAGACATCACTAAAAAAAATTAAATCACCTTTGCTAACATTTAGACACCACTAACAAAGTAAATCACCTTTGCTAACACTTAGACACCACTAAAAAAAATTAAACCACCTTTGCTAACATTTAGACATCACTAAAAAAAATTAAATCACCTTTGCTAACATTTAGACACCACTAAAAAAAATTAAACCACCTTTGCTAACATTTAGACATCACTAACAAAGTAAATCACCTTTGCTAACACTTAGACACCACTAAAAAAAATTAAACCACCTTTGCTAACATTTAGACACCACTAACAAAGTAAATCACCTTTGCTAACACTTAGACACCACTAAAAAAAATTAAACCACCTTTGCTAACATTTAGACATCACAAACAAAGTAAATCACCTTTGCTAACACTTAGACATCACTAAAAAAAATTAAATCACCTTTGCTAACATTTAGACACCACTAACAAAGTAAATCACCTTTGCTAACACTTAGACACCACTAAAAAAAATTAAACCACCTTTGCTAACATTTAGACATCACTAACAAAGTAAATCACCTTTGCTAACACTTAGACACCACTAAAAAAAATTAAACCACCTTTGCTAACATTTAGACATCACTAAAAAAAATTAAATCACCTTTGCTAACATTTAGACACCACTAACAAAGTAAATCACCTTTGCTAACACTTAGACACCACTAAAAAAAATTAAACCACCTTTGCTAACATTTAGACATCACTAAAAAAAATTAAATCACCTTTGCTAACATTTAGACACCACTAACAAAGTAAATCACCTTTGCTAACACTTAGACACCACTAAAAAAAATTAAACCACCTTTGCTAACATTTAGACATCACAAACAAAGTAAATCACCTTTGCTAACACTTAGACATCACTAAAAAAAATTAAATCACCTTTGCTAACATTTAGACACCACTAACAAAGTAAATCACCTTTGCTAACACTTAGACACCACTAAAAAAAATTAAACCACCTTTGCTAACATTTAGACACCACTAACAAAGTAAATCACCTTTGCTAACACTTAGACACCACTAAAAAAAATTAAACCACCTTTGCTAACATTTAGACATCACTAAAAAAAATTAAATCACCTTTGCTAACATTTAGACACCACTAACAAAGTAAATCACCTTTGCTAACACTTAGACACCACTAAAAAAAATTAAACCACCTTTGCTAACATTTAGACATCACTAAAAAAAATTAAATCACCTTTGCTAACATTTAGACACCACTAACAAAGTAAATCACCTTTGCTAACACTTAGACACCACTAAAAAAAATTAAACCACCTTTGCTAACATTTAGACATCACTAAAAAAAATTAAATCACCTTTGCTAACATTTAGACACCACTAAAAAAAATTAAACCACCTTTGCTAACATTTAGACATCACTAACAAAGTAAATCACCTTTGCTAACACTTAGACACCACTAAAAAAAATTAAACCACCTTTGCTAACATTTAGACACCACTAACAAAGTAAATCACCTTTGCTAACACTTAGACACCACTAAAAAAAATTAAACCACCTTTGCTAACATTTAGACATCACAAACAAAGTAAATCACCTTTGCTAACACTTAGACATCACTAAAAAAAATTAAATCACCTTTGCTAACATTTAGACACCACTAACAAAGTAAATCACCTTTGCTAACACTTAGACACCACTAAAAAAAATTAAACCACCTTTGCTAACATTTAGACATCACTAACAAAGTAAATCACCTTTGCTAACACTTAGACACCACTAAAAAAAATTAAACCACCTTTGCTAACATTTAGACATCACTAAAAAAAATTAAATCACCTTTGCTAACATTTAGACACCACTAACAAAGTAAATCACCTTTGCTAACACTTAGACACCACTAAAAAAAATTAAACCACCTTTGCTAACATTTAGACATCACTAAAAAAAATTAAATCACCTTTGCTAACATTTAGACACCACTAAAAAAAATTAAACCACCTTTGCTAACATTTAGACATCACTAACAAAGTAAATCACCTTTGCTAACACTTAGACACCACTAAAAAAAATTAAACCACCTTTGCTAACATTTAGACACCACTAACAAAGTAAATCACCTTTGCTAACACTTAGACACCACTAAAAAAAATTAAACCACCTTTGCTAACATTTAGACATCACAAACAAAGTAAATCACCTTTGCTAACACTTAGACATCACTAAAAAAAATTAAATCACCTTTGCTAACATTTAGACACCACTAACAAAGTAAATCACCTTTGCTAACACTTAGACACCACTAAAAAAAATTAAACCACCTTTGCTAACATTTAGACATCACTAACAAAGTAAATCACCTTTGCTAACACTTAGACACCACTAAAAAAAATTAAACCACCTTTGCTAACATTTAGACATCACTAAAAAAAATTAAATCACCTTTGCTAACATTTAGACACCACTAACAAAGTAAATCACCTTTGCTAACACTTAGACACCACTAAAAAAAATTAAACCACCTTTGCTAACATTTAGACATCACTAAAAAAAATTAAATCACCTTTGCTAACATTTAGACATCACTAACAAAGTAAATCACCTTTGCTAACACTTAGACACCACTAAAAAAAATTAAACCACCTTTGCTAACATTTAGACATCACTAACAAAGTAAATCACCTTTGCTAACACTTAGACACCACTAAAAAAAATTAAACCACCTTTGCTAACATTTAGACATCACTAAAAAAAATTAAATCACCTTTGCTAACATTTAGACATCACTAACAAAGTAAATCACCTTTGCTAACACTTAGACACCACTAAAAAAAATTAAACCACCTTTGCTAACATTTAGACATCACTAAAAAAAATTAAATCACCTTTGCTAACATTTAGACACCACTAACAAAGTAAATCACCTTTGCTAACACTTAGACACCACTAAAAAAAATTAAACCACCTTTGCTAACATTTAGACATCACTAACAAAGTAAATCACCTTTGCTAACACTTAGACACCACTAAAAAAAATTAAACCACCTTTGCTAACATTTAGACACCACTAACAAAGTAAATCACCTTTGCTAACACTTAGACACCACTAAAAAAAATTAAACCACCTTTGCTAACATTTAGACATCACTAAAAAAAATTAAATCACCTTTGCTAACATTTAGACACCACTAACAAAGTAAATCACCTTTGCTAACACTTAGACACCACTAAAAAAAATTAAACCACCTTTGCTAACATTTAGACATCACTAAAAAAAATTAAATCACCTTTGCTAACATTTAGACACCACTAACAAAGTAAATCACCTTTGCTAACACTTAGACACCACTAAAAAAAATTAAACCACCTTTGCTAACATTTAGACATCACAAACAAAGTAAATCACCTTTGCTAACACTTAGACATCACTAAAAAAAATTAAATCACCTTTGCTAACATTTAGACACCACTAACAAAGTAAATCACCTTTGCTAACACTTAGACACCACTAAAAAAAATTAAACCACCTTTGCTAACATTTAGACACCACTAACAAAGTAAATCACCTTTGCTAACACTTAGACACCACTAAAAAAAATTAAACCACCTTTGCTAACATTTAGACATCACTAAAAAAAATTAAATCACCTTTGCTAACATTTAGACACCACTAACAAAGTAAATCACCTTTGCTAACACTTAGACACCACTAAAAAAAATTAAACCACCTTTGCTAACATTTAGACATCACTAAAAAAAATTAAATCACCTTTGCTAACATTTAGACACCACTAACAAAGTAAATCACCTTTGCTAACACTTAGACACCACTAAAAAAAATTAAACCACCTTTGCTAACATTTAGACATCACTAAAAAAAATTAAATCACCTTTGCTAACATTTAGACACCACTAAAAAAAATTAAACCACCTTTGCTAACATTTAGACATCACTAACAAAGTAAATCACCTTTGCTAACACTTAGACACCACTAAAAAAAATTAAACCACCTTTGCTAACATTTAGACACCACTAACAAAGTAAATCACCTTTGCTAACACTTAGACACCACTAAAAAAAATTAAACCACCTTTGCTAACATTTAGACATCACAAACAAAGTAAATCACCTTTGCTAACACTTAGACATCACTAAAAAAAATTAAATCACCTTTGCTAACATTTAGACACCACTAACAAAGTAAATCACCTTTGCTAACACTTAGACACCACTAAAAAAAATTAAACCACCTTTGCTAACATTTAGACATCACTAACAAAGTAAATCACCTTTGCTAACACTTAGACACCACTAAAAAAAATTAAACCACCTTTGCTAACATTTAGACATCACTAAAAAAAATTAAATCACCTTTGCTAACATTTAGACACCACTAACAAAGTAAATCACCTTTGCTAACACTTAGACACCACTAAAAAAAATTAAACCACCTTTGCTAACATTTAGACATCACTAAAAAAAATTAAATCACCTTTGCTAACATTTAGACACCACTAACAAAGTAAATCACCTTTGCTAACACTTAGACACCACTAAAAAAAATTAAACCACCTTTGCTAACATTTAGACATCACTAAAAAAAATTAAATCACCTTTGCTAACATTTAGACATCACTAACAAAGTAAATCACCTTTGCTAACACTTAGACACCACTAAAAAAAATTAAACCACCTTTGCTAACATTTAGACATCACTAACAAAGTAAATCACCTTTGCTAACACTTAGACACCACTAAAAAAAATTAAACCACCTTTGCTAACATTTAGACACCACTAACAAAGTAAATCACCTTTGCTAACACTTAGACACCACTAAAAAAAATTAAACCACCTTTGCTAACATTTAGACATCACTAAAAAAAATTAAATCACCTTTGCTAACATTTAGACACCACTAACAAAGTAAATCACCTTTGCTAACACTTAGACACCACTAAAAAAAATTAAACCACCTTTGCTAACATTTAGACATCACTAAAAAAAATTAAATCACCTTTGCTAACATTTAGACACCACTAACAAAGTAAATCACCTTTGCTAACACTTAGACACCACTAAAAAAAATTAAACCACCTTTGCTAACATTTAGACATCACTAAAAAAAATTAAATCACCTTTGCTAACATTTAGACACCACTAAAAAAAATTAAACCACCTTTGCTAACATTTAGACATCACTAACAAAGTAAATCACCTTTGCTAACACTTAGACACCACTAAAAAAAATTAAACCACCTTTGCTAACATTTAGACACCACTAACAAAGTAAATCACCTTTGCTAACACTTAGACACCACTAAAAAAAATTAAACCACCTTTGCTAACATTTAGACATCACAAACAAAGTAAATCACCTTTGCTAACACTTAGACATCACTAAAAAAAATTAAATCACCTTTGCTAACATTTAGACACCACTAACAAAGTAAATCACCTTTGCTAACACTTAGACACCACTAAAAAAAATTAAACCACCTTTGCTAACATTTAGACATCACTAACAAAGTAAATCACCTTTGCTAACACTTAGACACCACTAAAAAAAATTAAACCACCTTTGCTAACATTTAGACATCACTAAAAAAAATTAAATCACCTTTGCTAACATTTAGACACCACTAACAAAGTAAATCACCTTTGCTAACACTTAGACACCACTAAAAAAAATTAAACCACCTTTGCTAACATTTAGACATCACTAAAAAAAATTAAATCACCTTTGCTAACATTTAGACACCACTAAAAAAAATTAAACCACCTTTGCTAACATTTAGACATCACTAACAAAGTAAATCACCTTTGCTAACACTTAGACACCACTAAAAAAAATTAAACCACCTTTGCTAACATTTAGACACCACTAACAAAGTAAATCACCTTTGCTAACACTTAGACACCACTAAAAAAAATTAAACCACCTTTGCTAACATTTAGACATCACAAACAAAGTAAATCACCTTTGCTAACACTTAGACATCACTAAAAAAAATTAAATCACCTTTGCTAACATTTAGACACCACTAACAAAGTAAATCACCTTTGCTAACACTTAGACACCACTAAAAAAAATTAAACCACCTTTGCTAACATTTAGACATCACTAACAAAGTAAATCACCTTTGCTAACACTTAGACACCACTAAAAAAAATTAAACCACCTTTGCTAACATTTAGACATCACTAAAAAAAATTAAATCACCTTTGCTAACATTTAGACACCACTAACAAAGTAAATCACCTTTGCTAACACTTAGACACCACTAAAAAAAATTAAACCACCTTTGCTAACATTTAGACATCACTAAAAAAAATTAAATCACCTTTGCTAACATTTAGACACCACTAAAAAAAATTAAACCACCTTTGCTAACATTTAGACATCACTAACAAAGTAAATCACCTTTGCTAACACTTAGACACCACTAAAAAAAATTAAACCACCTTTGCTAACATTTAGACACCACTAACAAAGTAAATCACCTTTGCTAACACTTAGACACCACTAAAAAAAATTAAACCACCTTTGCTAACATTTAGACATCACAAACAAAGTAAATCACCTTTGCTAACACTTAGACATCACTAAAAAAAATTAAATCACCTTTGCTAACATTTAGACACCACTAACAAAGTAAATCACCTTTGCTAACACTTAGACACCACTAAAAAAAATTAAACCACCTTTGCTAACATTTAGACATCACTAAAAAAAATTAAATCACCTTTGCTAACATTTAGACACCACTAAAAAAAATTAAACCACCTTTGCTAACATTTAGACATCACTAACAAAGTAAATCACCTTTGCTAACACTTAGACACCACTAAAAAAAATTAAACCACCTTTGCTAACATTTAGACACCACTAACAAAGTAAATCACCTTTGCTAACACTTAGACACCACTAAAAAAAATTAAACCACCTTTGCTAACATTTAGACATCACAAACAAAGTAAATCACCTTTGCTAACACTTAGACATCACTAAAAAAAATTAAATCACCTTTGCTAACATTTAGACACCACTAACAAAGTAAATCACCTTTGCTAACACTTAGACACCACTAAAAAAAATTAAACCACCTTTGCTAACATTTAGACATCACTAACAAAGTAAATCACCTTTGCTAACACTTAGACACCACTAAAAAAAATTAAACCACCTTTGCTAACATTTAGACATCACTAAAAAAAATTAAATCACCTTTGCTAACATTTAGACACCACTAACAAAGTAAATCACCTTTGCTAACACTTAGACACCACTAAAAAAAATTAAACCACCTTTGCTAACATTTAGACATCACTAAAAAAAATTAAATCACCTTTGCTAACATTTAGACACCACTAACAAAGTAAATCACCTTTGCTAACACTTAGACACCACTAAAAAAAATTAAACCACCTTTGCTAACATTTAGACATCACTAAAAAAAATTAAATCACCTTTGCTAACATTTAGACATCACTAACAAAGTAAATCACCTTTGCTAACACTTAGACACCACTAAAAAAAATTAAACCACCTTTGCTAACATTTAGACATCACTAACAAAGTAAATCACCTTTGCTAACACTTAGACACCACTAAAAAAAATTAAACCACCTTTGCTAACATTTAGACACCACTAACAAAGTAAATCACCTTTGCTAACACTTAGACACCACTAAAAAAAATTAAACCACCTTTGCTAACATTTAGACATCACTAAAAAAAATTAAATCACCTTTGCTAACATTTAGACACCACTAACAAAGTAAATCACCTTTGCTAACACTTAGACACCACTAAAAAAAATTAAACCACCTTTGCTAACATTTAGACATCACTAAAAAAAATTAAATCACCTTTGCTAACATTTAGACACCACTAACAAAGTAAATCACCTTTGCTAACACTTAGACACCACTAAAAAAAATTAAACCACCTTTGCTAACATTTAGACATCACTAAAAAAAATTAAATCACCTTTGCTAACACTTAGACACCACTAAAAAAAATTAAACCACCTTTGCTAACATTTAGACATCACTAAAAAAAATTAAATCACCTTTGCTAACATTTAGACACCACTAACAAAGTAAATCACCTTTGCTAACACTTAGACACCACTAAAAAAAATTAAACCACCTTTGCTAACATTTAGACATCACAAACAAAGTAAATCACCTTTGCTAACACTTAGACATCACTAAAAAAAATTAAATCACCTTTGCTAACATTTAGACACCACTAACAAAGTAAATCACCTTTGCTAACACTTAGACACCACTAAAAAAAATTAAACCACCTTTGCTAACATTTAGACACCACTAACAAAGTAAATCACCTTTGCTAACACTTAGACACCACTAAAAAAAATTAAACCACCTTTGCTAACATTTAGACATCACTAAAAAAAATTAAATCACCTTTGCTAACATTTAGACACCACTAACAAAGTAAATCACCTTTGCTAACACTTAGACACCACTAAAAAAAATTAAACCACCTTTGCTAACATTTAGACATCACTAAAAAAAATTAAATCACCTTTGCTAACATTTAGACACCACTAACAAAGTAAATCACCTTTGCTAACACTTAGACACCACTAAAAAAAATTAAACCACCCTTGCTAACATTTAGACATCACTAAAAAAAATTAAATCACCTTTGCTAACATTTAGACACCACTAAAAAAAATTCACCTTTGCTAACACTTAGACACCACTAAAAAAAATTAAACCACCTTTGCTAACATTTAGACATCACTAAAAAAAATTAAATCACCTTTGCTAACATTTAGACACCACTAAAAAAAATTAAACCACCTTTGCTAACATTTAGACATCACTAACAAAGTAAATCACCTTTGCTAACACTTAGACACCACTAAAAAAAATTAAACCACCTTTGCTAACATTTAGACACCACTAACAAAGTAAATCACCTTTGCTAACACTTAGACACCACTAAAAAAAATTAAACCACCTTTGCTAACATTTAGACATCACAAACAAAGTAAATCACCTTTGCTAACACTTAGACATCACTAAAAAAAATTAAATCACCTTTGCTAACATTTAGACACCACTAACAAAGTAAATCACCTTTGCTAACACTTAGACACCACTAAAAAAAATTAAACCACCTTTGCTAACATTTAGACATCACTAACAAAGTAAATCACCTTTGCTAACACTTAGACACCACTAAAAAAAATTAAACCACCTTTGCTAACATTTAGACATCACTAAAAAAAATTAAATCACCTTTGCTAACATTTAGACACCACTAACAAAGTAAATCACCTTTGCTAACACTTAGACACCACTAAAAAAAATTAAACCACCTTTGCTAACATTTAGACATCACTAAAAAAAATTAAATCACCTTTGCTAACATTTAGACACCACTAACAAAGTAAATCACCTTTGCTAACACTTAGACACCACTAAAAAAAATTAAACCACCTTTGCTAACATTTAGACATCACTAAAAAAAATTAAATCACCTTTGCTAACATTTAGACATCACTAACAAAGTAAATCACCTTTGCTAACACTTAGACACCACTAAAAAAAATTAAACCACCTTTGCTAACATTTAGACATCACTAACAAAGTAAATCACCTTTGCTAACACTTAGACACCACTAAAAAAAATTAAACCACCTTTGCTAACATTTAGACACCACTAACAAAGTAAATCACCTTTGCTAACACTTAGACACCACTAAAAAAAATTAAACCACCTTTGCTAACATTTAGACATCACTAAAAAAAATTAAATCACCTTTGCTAACATTTAGACACCACTAACAAAGTAAATCACCTTTGCTAACACTTAGACACCACTAAAAAAAATTAAACCACCTTTGCTAACATTTAGACATCACTAAAAAAAATTAAATCACCTTTGCTAACATTTAGACACCACTAACAAAGTAAATCACCTTTGCTAACACTTAGACACCACTAAAAAAAATTAAACCACCTTTGCTAACATTTAGACATCACTAAAAAAAATTAAATCACCTTTGCTAACATTTAGACACCACTAAAAAAAATTAAACCACCTTTGCTAACATTTAGACATCACTAACAAAGTAAATCACCTTTGCTAACACTTAGACACCACTAAAAAAAATTAAACCACCTTTGCTAACATTTAGACACCACTAACAAAGTAAATCACCTTTGCTAACACTTAGACACCACTAAAAAAAATTAAACCACCTTTGCTAACATTTAGACATCACAAACAAAGTAAATCACCTTTGCTAACACTTAGACATCACTAAAAAAAATTAAATCACCTTTGCTAACATTTAGACACCACTAACAAAGTAAATCACCTTTGCTAACACTTAGACACCACTAAAAAAAATTAAACCACCTTTGCTAACATTTAGACATCACTAACAAAGTAAATCACCTTTGCTAACACTTAGACACCACTAAAAAAAATTAAACCACCTTTGCTAACATTTAGACATCACTAAAAAAAATTAAATCACCTTTGCTAACATTTAGACACCACTAACAAAGTAAATCACCTTTGCTAACACTTAGACACCACTAAAAAAAATTAAACCACCTTTGCTAACATTTAGACATCACTAAAAAAAATTAAATCACCTTTGCTAACATTTAGACACCACTAAAAAAAATTAAACCACCTTTGCTAACATTTAGACATCACTAACAAAGTAAATCACCTTTGCTAACACTTAGACACCACTAAAAAAAATTAAACCACCTTTGCTAACATTTAGACACCACTAACAAAGTAAATCACCTTTGCTAACACTTAGACACCACTAAAAAAAATTAAACCACCTTTGCTAACATTTAGACATCACAAACAAAGTAAATCACCTTTGCTAACACTTAGACATCACTAAAAAAAATTAAATCACCTTTGCTAACATTTAGACACCACTAACAAAGTAAATCACCTTTGCTAACACTTAGACACCACTAAAAAAAATTAAACCACCTTTGCTAACATTTAGACATCACTAACAAAGTAAATCACCTTTGCTAACACTTAGACACCACTAAAAAAAATTAAACCACCTTTGCTAACATTTAGACATCACTAAAAAAAATTAAATCACCTTTGCTAACATTTAGACACCACTAACAAAGTAAATCACCTTTGCTAACACTTAGACACCACTAAAAAAAATTAAACCACCTTTGCTAACATTTAGACATCACTAAAAAAAATTAAATCACCTTTGCTAACATTTAGACACCACTAAAAAAAATTAAACCACCTTTGCTAACATTTAGACATCACTAACAAAGTAAATCACCTTTGCTAACACTTAGACACCACTAAAAAAAATTAAACCACCTTTGCTAACATTTAGACACCACTAACAAAGTAAATCACCTTTGCTAACACTTAGACACCACTAAAAAAAATTAAACCACCTTTGCTAACATTTAGACATCACAAACAAAGTAAATCACCTTTGCTAACACTTAGACATCACTAAAAAAAATTAAATCACCTTTGCTAACATTTAGACACCACTAACAAAGTAAATCACCTTTGCTAACACTTAGACACCACTAAAAAAAATTAAACCACCTTTGCTAACATTTAGACATCACTAAAAAAAATTAAATCACCTTTGCTAACATTTAGACACCACTAAAAAAAATTAAACCACCTTTGCTAACATTTAGACATCACTAACAAAGTAAATCACCTTTGCTAACACTTAGACACCACTAAAAAAAATTAAACCACCTTTGCTAACATTTAGACACCACTAACAAAGTAAATCACCTTTGCTAACACTTAGACACCACTAAAAAAAATTAAACCACCTTTGCTAACATTTAGACATCACAAACAAAGTAAATCACCTTTGCTAACACTTAGACATCACTAAAAAAAATTAAATCACCTTTGCTAACATTTAGACACCACTAACAAAGTAAATCACCTTTGCTAACACTTAGACACCACTAAAAAAAATTAAACCACCTTTGCTAACATTTAGACATCACTAACAAAGTAAATCACCTTTGCTAACACTTAGACACCACTAAAAAAAATTAAACCACCTTTGCTAACATTTAGACATCACTAAAAAAAATTAAATCACCTTTGCTAACATTTAGACACCACTAACAAAGTAAATCACCTTTGCTAACACTTAGACACCACTAAAAAAAATTAAACCACCTTTGCTAACATTTAGACATCACTAAAAAAAATTAAATCACCTTTGCTAACATTTAGACACCACTAACAAAGTAAATCACCTTTGCTAACACTTAGACACCACTAAAAAAAATTAAACCACCTTTGCTAACATTTAGACATCACTAAAAAAAATTAAATCACCTTTGCTAACATTTAGACATCACTAACAAAGTAAATCACCTTTGCTAACACTTAGACACCACTAAAAAAAATTAAACCACCTTTGCTAACATTTAGACATCACTAACAAAGTAAATCACCTTTGCTAACACTTAGACACCACTAAAAAAAATTAAACCACCTTTGCTAACATTTAGACACCACTAACAAAGTAAATCACCTTTGCTAACACTTAGACACCACTAAAAAAAATTAAACCACCTTTGCTAACATTTAGACATCACTAAAAAAAATTAAATCACCTTTGCTAACATTTAGACACCACTAACAAAGTAAATCACCTTTGCTAACACTTAGACACCACTAAAAAAAATTAAACCACCTTTGCTAACATTTAGACATCACTAAAAAAAATTAAATCACCTTTGCTAACATTTAGACACCACTAACAAAGTAAATCACCTTTGCTAACACTTAGACACCACTAAAAAAAATTAAACCACCTTTGCTAACATTTAGACATCACTAACAAAGTAAATCACCTTTGCTAACACTTAGACACCACTAAAAAAAATTAAACCACCTTTGCTAACATTTAGACATCACTAAAAAAAATTAAATCACCTTTGCTAACATTTAGACACCACTAACAAAGTAAATCACCTTTGCTAACACTTAGACACCACTAAAAAAAATTAAACCACCTTTGCTAACATTTAGACATCACTAAAAAAAATTAAATCACCTTTGCTAACATTTAGACACCACTAACAAAGTAAATCACCTTTGCTAACACTTAGACACCACTAAAAAAAATTAAACCACCTTTGCTAACATTTAGACATCACTAAAAAAAATTAAATCACCTTTGCTAACATTTAGACATCACTAACAAAGTAAATCACCTTTGCTAACACTTAGACACCACTAAAAAAAATTAAACCACCTTTGCTAACATTTAGACATCACTAAAAAAAATTAAATCACCTTTGCTAACATTTAGACACCACTAACAAAGTAAATCACCTTTGCTAACACTTAGACACCACTAAAAAAAATTAAACCACCTTTGCTAACATTTAGACATCACTAACAAAGTAAATCACCTTTGCTAACACTTAGACACCACTAAAAAAAATTAAACCACCTTTGCTAACATTTAGACACCACTAACAAAGTAAATCACCTTTGCTAACACTTAGACACCACTAAAAAAAATTAAACCACCTTTGCTAACATTTAGACATCACTAAAAAAAATTAAATCACCTTTGCTAACATTTAGACACCACTAACAAAGTAAATCACCTTTGCTAACACTTAGACACCACTAAAAAAAATTAAACCACCTTTGCTAACATTTAGACATCACTAAAAAAAATTAAATCACCTTTGCTAACATTTAGACACCACTAACAAAGTAAATCACCTTTGCTAACACTTAGACACCACTAAAAAAAATTAAACCACCTTTGCTAACATTTAGACATCACAAACAAAGTAAATCACCTTTGCTAACACTTAGACATCACTAAAAAAAATTAAATCACCTTTGCTAACATTTAGACACCACTAACAAAGTAAATCACCTTTGCTAACACTTAGACACCACTAAAAAAAATTAAACCACCTTTGCTAACATTTAGACACCACTAACAAAGTAAATCACCTTTGCTAACACTTAGACACCACTAAAAAAAATTAAACCACCTTTGCTAACATTTAGACATCACTAAAAAAAATTAAATCACCTTTGCTAACATTTAGACACCACTAACAAAGTAAATCACCTTTGCTAACACTTAGACACCACTAAAAAAAATTAAACCACCTTTGCTAACATTTAGACATCACTAAAAAAAATTAAATCACCTTTGCTAACATTTAGACACCACTAACAAAGTAAATCACCTTTGCTAACACTTAGACACCACTAAAAAAAATTAAACCACCTTTGCTAACATTTAGACATCACTAAAAAAAATTAAATCACCTTTGCTAACATTTAGACACCACTAAAAAAAATTAAACCACCTTTGCTAACATTTAGACATCACTAACAAAGTAAATCACCTTTGCTAACACTTAGACACCACTAAAAAAAATTAAACCACCTTTGCTAACATTTAGACACCACTAACAAAGTAAATCACCTTTGCTAACACTTAGACACCACTAAAAAAAATTAAACCACCTTTGCTAACATTTAGACATCACAAACAAAGTAAATCACCTTTGCTAACACTTAGACATCACTAAAAAAAATTAAATCACCTTTGCTAACATTTAGACACCACTAACAAAGTAAATCACCTTTGCTAACACTTAGACACCACTAAAAAAAATTAAACCACCTTTGCTAACATTTAGACATCACTAACAAAGTAAATCACCTTTGCTAACACTTAGACACCACTAAAAAAAATTAAACCACCTTTGCTAACATTTAGACATCACTAAAAAAAATTAAATCACCTTTGCTAACATTTAGACACCACTAACAAAGTAAATCACCTTTGCTAACACTTAGACACCACTAAAAAAAATTAAACCACCTTTGCTAACATTTAGACATCACTAAAAAAAATTAAATCACCTTTGCTAACATTTAGACACCACTAAAAAAAATTAAACCACCTTTGCTAACATTTAGACATCACTAACAAAGTAAATCACCTTTGCTAACACTTAGACACCACTAAAAAAAATTAAACCACCTTTGCTAACATTTAGACACCACTAACAAAGTAAATCACCTTTGCTAACACTTAGACACCACTAAAAAAAATTAAACCACCTTTGCTAACATTTAGACATCACAAACAAAGTAAATCACCTTTGCTAACACTTAGACATCACTAAAAAAAATTAAATCACCTTTGCTAACATTTAGACACCACTAACAAAGTAAATCACCTTTGCTAACACTTAGACACCACTAAAAAAAATTAAACCACCTTTGCTAACATTTAGACATCACTAACAAAGTAAATCACCTTTGCTAACACTTAGACACCACTAAAAAAAATTAAACCACCTTTGCTAACATTTAGACATCACTAAAAAAAATTAAATCACCTTTGCTAACATTTAGACACCACTAACAAAGTAAATCACCTTTGCTAACACTTAGACACCACTAAAAAAAATTAAACCACCTTTGCTAACATTTAGACATCACTAAAAAAAATTAAATCACCTTTGCTAACATTTAGACATCACTAACAAAGTAAATCACCTTTGCTAACACTTAGACACCACTAAAAAAAATTAAACCACCTTTGCTAACATTTAGACATCACTAACAAAGTAAATCACCTTTGCTAACACTTAGACACCACTAAAAAAAATTAAACCACCTTTGCTAACATTTAGACATCACTAAAAAAAATTAAATCACCTTTGCTAACATTTAGACATCACTAACAAAGTAAATCACCTTTGCTAACACTTAGACACCACTAAAAAAAATTAAACCACCTTTGCTAACATTTAGACATCACTAAAAAAAATTAAATCACCTTTGCTAACATTTAGACACCACTAACAAAGTAAATCACCTTTGCTAACACTTAGACACCACTAAAAAAAATTAAACCACCTTTGCTAACATTTAGACATCACTAACAAAGTAAATCACCTTTGCTAACACTTAGACACCACTAAAAAAAATTAAACCACCTTTGCTAACATTTAGACACCACTAACAAAGTAAATCACCTTTGCTAACACTTAGACACCACTAAAAAAAATTAAACCACCTTTGCTAACATTTAGACATCACTAAAAAAAATTAAATCACCTTTGCTAACATTTAGACACCACTAACAAAGTAAATCACCTTTGCTAACACTTAGACACCACTAAAAAAAATTAAACCACCTTTGCTAACATTTAGACATCACTAAAAAAAATTAAATCACCTTTGCTAACATTTAGACACCACTAACAAAGTAAATCACCTTTGCTAACACTTAGACACCACTAAAAAAAATTAAACCACCTTTGCTAACATTTAGACATCACAAACAAAGTAAATCACCTTTGCTAACACTTAGACATCACTAAAAAAAATTAAATCACCTTTGCTAACATTTAGACACCACTAACAAAGTAAATCACCTTTGCTAACACTTAGACACCACTAAAAAAAATTAAACCACCTTTGCTAACATTTAGACACCACTAACAAAGTAAATCACCTTTGCTAACACTTAGACACCACTAAAAAAAATTAAACCACCTTTGCTAACATTTAGACATCACTAAAAAAAATTAAATCACCTTTGCTAACATTTAGACACCACTAACAAAGTAAATCACCTTTGCTAACACTTAGACACCACTAAAAAAAATTAAACCACCTTTGCTAACATTTAGACATCACTAAAAAAAATTAAATCACCTTTGCTAACATTTAGACACCACTAACAAAGTAAATCACCTTTGCTAACACTTAGACACCACTAAAAAAAATTAAACCACCTTTGCTAACATTTAGACATCACTAAAAAAAATTAAATCACCTTTGCTAACATTTAGACACCACTAAAAAAAATTAAACCACCTTTGCTAACATTTAGACATCACTAACAAAGTAAATCACCTTTGCTAACACTTAGACACCACTAAAAAAAATTAAACCACCTTTGCTAACATTTAGACACCACTAACAAAGTAAATCACCTTTGCTAACACTTAGACACCACTAAAAAAAATTAAACCACCTTTGCTAACATTTAGACATCACAAACAAAGTAAATCACCTTTGCTAACACTTAGACATCACTAAAAAAAATTAAATCACCTTTGCTAACATTTAGACACCACTAACAAAGTAAATCACCTTTGCTAACACTTAGACACCACTAAAAAAAATTAAACCACCTTTGCTAACATTTAGACATCACTAACAAAGTAAATCACCTTTGCTAACACTTAGACACCACTAAAAAAAATTAAACCACCTTTGCTAACATTTAGACATCACTAAAAAAAATTAAATCACCTTTGCTAACATTTAGACACCACTAACAAAGTAAATCACCTTTGCTAACACTTAGACACCACTAAAAAAAATTAAACCACCTTTGCTAACATTTAGACATCACTAAAAAAAATTAAATCACCTTTGCTAACATTTAGACACCACTAACAAAGTAAATCACCTTTGCTAACACTTAGACACCACTAAAAAAAATTAAACCACCTTTGCTAACATTTAGACATCACTAAAAAAAATTAAATCACCTTTGCTAACATTTAGACATCACTAACAAAGTAAATCACCTTTGCTAACACTTAGACACCACTAAAAAAAATTAAACCACCTTTGCTAACATTTAGACATCACTAACAAAGTAAATCACCTTTGCTAACACTTAGACACCACTAAAAAAAATTAAACCACCTTTGCTAACATTTAGACACCACTAACAAAGTAAATCACCTTTGCTAACACTTAGACACCACTAAAAAAAATTAAACCACCTTTGCTAACATTTAGACATCACTAAAAAAAATTAAATCACCTTTGCTAACATTTAGACACCACTAACAAAGTAAATCACCTTTGCTAACACTTAGACACCACTAAAAAAAATTAAACCACCTTTGCTAACATTTAGACATCACTAAAAAAAATTAAATCACCTTTGCTAACATTTAGACACCACTAACAAAGTAAATCACCTTTGCTAACACTTAGACACCACTAAAAAAAATTAAACCACCTTTGCTAACATTTAGACATCACTAAAAAAAATTAAATCACCTTTGCTAACATTTAGACACCACTAAAAAAAATTAAACCACCTTTGCTAACATTTAGACATCACTAACAAAGTAAATCACCTTTGCTAACACTTAGACACCACTAAAAAAAATTAAACCACCTTTGCTAACATTTAGACACCACTAACAAAGTAAATCACCTTTGCTAACACTTAGACACCACTAAAAAAAATTAAACCACCTTTGCTAACATTTAGACATCACAAACAAAGTAAATCACCTTTGCTAACACTTAGACATCACTAAAAAAAATTAAATCACCTTTGCTAACATTTAGACACCACTAACAAAGTAAATCACCTTTGCTAACACTTAGACACCACTAAAAAAAATTAAACCACCTTTGCTAACATTTAGACATCACTAACAAAGTAAATCACCTTTGCTAACACTTAGACACCACTAAAAAAAATTAAACCACCTTTGCTAACATTTAGACATCACTAAAAAAAATTAAATCACCTTTGCTAACATTTAGACACCACTAACAAAGTAAATCACCTTTGCTAACACTTAGACACCACTAAAAAAAATTAAACCACCTTTGCTAACATTTAGACATCACTAAAAAAAATTAAATCACCTTTGCTAACATTTAGACACCACTAAAAAAAATTAAACCACCTTTGCTAACATTTAGACATCACTAACAAAGTAAATCACCTTTGCTAACACTTAGACACCACTAAAAAAAATTAAACCACCTTTGCTAACATTTAGACACCACTAACAAAGTAAATCACCTTTGCTAACACTTAGACACCACTAAAAAAAATTAAACCACCTTTGCTAACATTTAGACATCACAAACAAAGTAAATCACCTTTGCTAACACTTAGACATCACTAAAAAAAATTAAATCACCTTTGCTAACATTTAGACACCACTAACAAAGTAAATCACCTTTGCTAACACTTAGACACCACTAAAAAAAATTAAACCACCTTTGCTAACATTTAGACATCACTAACAAAGTAAATCACCTTTGCTAACACTTAGACACCACTAAAAAAAATTAAACCACCTTTGCTAACATTTAGACATCACTAAAAAAAATTAAATCACCTTTGCTAACATTTAGACACCACTAACAAAGTAAATCACCTTTGCTAACACTTAGACACCACTAAAAAAAATTAAACCACCTTTGCTAACATTTAGACATCACTAAAAAAAATTAAATCACCTTTGCTAACATTTAGACACCACTAAAAAAAATTAAACCACCTTTGCTAACATTTAGACATCACTAACAAAGTAAATCACCTTTGCTAACACTTAGACACCACTAAAAAAAATTAAACCACCTTTGCTAACATTTAGACACCACTAACAAAGTAAATCACCTTTGCTAACACTTAGACACCACTAAAAAAAATTAAACCACCTTTGCTAACATTTAGACATCACAAACAAAGTAAATCACCTTTGCTAACACTTAGACATCACTAAAAAAAATTAAATCACCTTTGCTAACATTTAGACACCACTAACAAAGTAAATCACCTTTGCTAACACTTAGACACCACTAAAAAAAATTAAACCACCTTTGCTAACATTTAGACATCACTAAAAAAAATTAAATCACCTTTGCTAACATTTAGACACCACTAAAAAAAATTAAACCACCTTTGCTAACATTTAGACATCACTAACAAAGTAAATCACCTTTGCTAACACTTAGACACCACTAAAAAAAATTAAACCACCTTTGCTAACATTTAGACACCACTAACAAAGTAAATCACCTTTGCTAACACTTAGACACCACTAAAAAAAATTAAACCACCTTTGCTAACATTTAGACATCACAAACAAAGTAAATCACCTTTGCTAACACTTAGACATCACTAAAAAAAATTAAATCACCTTTGCTAACATTTAGACACCACTAACAAAGTAAATCACCTTTGCTAACACTTAGACACCACTAAAAAAAATTAAACCACCTTTGCTAACATTTAGACATCACTAACAAAGTAAATCACCTTTGCTAACACTTAGACACCACTAAAAAAAATTAAACCACCTTTGCTAACATTTAGACATCACTAAAAAAAATTAAATCACCTTTGCTAACATTTAGACACCACTAACAAAGTAAATCACCTTTGCTAACACTTAGACACCACTAAAAAAAATTAAACCACCTTTGCTAACATTTAGACATCACTAAAAAAAATTAAATCACCTTTGCTAACATTTAGACACCACTAACAAAGTAAATCACCTTTGCTAACACTTAGACACCACTAAAAAAAATTAAACCACCTTTGCTAACATTTAGACATCACTAAAAAAAATTAAATCACCTTTGCTAACATTTAGACATCACTAACAAAGTAAATCACCTTTGCTAACACTTAGACACCACTAAAAAAAATTAAACCACCTTTGCTAACATTTAGACATCACTAACAAAGTAAATCACCTTTGCTAACACTTAGACACCACTAAAAAAAATTAAACCACCTTTGCTAACATTTAGACACCACTAACAAAGTAAATCACCTTTGCTAACACTTAGACACCACTAAAAAAAATTAAACCACCTTTGCTAACATTTAGACATCACTAAAAAAAATTAAATCACCTTTGCTAACATTTAGACACCACTAACAAAGTAAATCACCTTTGCTAACACTTAGACACCACTAAAAAAAATTAAACCACCTTTGCTAACATTTAGACATCACTAAAAAAAATTAAATCACCTTTGCTAACATTTAGACACCACTAACAAAGTAAATCACCTTTGCTAACACTTAGACACCACTAAAAAAAATTAAACCACCTTTGCTAACATTTAGACATCACTAAAAAAAATTAAATCACCTTTGCTAACACTTAGACACCACTAAAAAAAATTAAACCACCTTTGCTAACATTTAGACATCACTAAAAAAAATTAAATCACCTTTGCTAACATTTAGACACCACTAACAAAGTAAATCACCTTTGCTAACACTTAGACACCACTAAAAAAAATTAAACCACCTTTGCTAACATTTAGACATCACAAACAAAGTAAATCACCTTTGCTAACACTTAGACATCACTAAAAAAAATTAAATCACCTTTGCTAACATTTAGACACCACTAACAAAGTAAATCACCTTTGCTAACACTTAGACACCACTAAAAAAAATTAAACCACCTTTGCTAACATTTAGACACCACTAACAAAGTAAATCACCTTTGCTAACACTTAGACACCACTAAAAAAAATTAAACCACCTTTGCTAACATTTAGACATCACTAAAAAAAATTAAATCACCTTTGCTAACATTTAGACACCACTAACAAAGTAAATCACCTTTGCTAACACTTAGACACCACTAAAAAAAATTAAACCACCTTTGCTAACATTTAGACATCACTAAAAAAAATTAAATCACCTTTGCTAACATTTAGACACCACTAACAAAGTAAATCACCTTTGCTAACACTTAGACACCACTAAAAAAAATTAAACCACCTTTGCTAACATTTAGACATCACTAAAAAAAATTAAATCACCTTTGCTAACATTTAGACACCACTAAAAAAAATTAAACCACCTTTGCTAACATTTAGACATCACTAACAAAGTAAATCACCTTTGCTAACACTTAGACACCACTAAAAAAAATTAAACCACCTTTGCTAACATTTAGACACCACTAACAAAGTAAATCACCTTTGCTAACACTTAGACACCACTAAAAAAAATTAAACCACCTTTGCTAACATTTAGACATCACAAACAAAGTAAATCACCTTTGCTAACACTTAGACATCACTAAAAAAAATTAAATCACCTTTGCTAACATTTAGACACCACTAACAAAGTAAATCACCTTTGCTAACACTTAGACACCACTAAAAAAAATTAAACCACCTTTGCTAACATTTAGACATCACTAACAAAGTAAATCACCTTTGCTAACACTTAGACACCACTAAAAAAAATTAAACCACCTTTGCTAACATTTAGACATCACTAAAAAAAATTAAATCACCTTTGCTAACATTTAGACACCACTAACAAAGTAAATCACCTTTGCTAACACTTAGACACCACTAAAAAAAATTAAACCACCTTTGCTAACATTTAGACATCACTAAAAAAAATTAAATCACCTTTGCTAACATTTAGACACCACTAAAAAAAATTAAACCACCTTTGCTAACATTTAGACATCACTAACAAAGTAAATCACCTTTGCTAACACTTAGACACCACTAAAAAAAATTAAACCACCTTTGCTAACATTTAGACACCACTAACAAAGTAAATCACCTTTGCTAACACTTAGACACCACTAAAAAAAATTAAACCACCTTTGCTAACATTTAGACATCACAAACAAAGTAAATCACCTTTGCTAACACTTAGACATCACTAAAAAAAATTAAATCACCTTTGCTAACATTTAGACACCACTAACAAAGTAAATCACCTTTGCTAACACTTAGACACCACTAAAAAAAATTAAACCACCTTTGCTAACATTTAGACATCACTAACAAAGTAAATCACCTTTGCTAACACTTAGACACCACTAAAAAAAATTAAACCACCTTTGCTAACATTTAGACATCACTAAAAAAAATTAAATCACCTTTGCTAACATTTAGACACCACTAACAAAGTAAATCACCTTTGCTAACACTTAGACACCACTAAAAAAAATTAAACCACCTTTGCTAACATTTAGACATCACTAAAAAAAATTAAATCACCTTTGCTAACATTTAGACACCACTAACAAAGTAAATCACCTTTGCTAACACTTAGACACCACTAAAAAAAATTAAACCACCTTTGCTAACATTTAGACATCACTAACAAAGTAAATCACCTTTGCTAACACTTAGACACCACTAAAAAAAATTAAACCACCTTTGCTAACATTTAGACATCACTAAAAAAAATTAAATCACCTTTGCTAACATTTAGACACCACTAACAAAGTAAATCACCTTTGCTAACACTTAGACACCACTAAAAAAAATTAAACCACCTTTGCTAACATTTAGACATCACTAAAAAAAATTAAATCACCTTTGCTAACATTTAGACACCACTAACAAAGTAAATCACCTTTGCTAACACTTAGACACCACTAAAAAAAATTAAACCACCTTTGCTAACATTTAGACATCACTAAAAAAAATTAAATCACCTTTGCTAACATTTAGACATCACTAACAAAGTAAATCACCTTTGCTAACACTTAGACACCACTAAAAAAAATTAAACCACCTTTGCTAACATTTAGACATCACTAAAAAAAATTAAATCACCTTTGCTAACATTTAGACACCACTAACAAAGTAAATCACCTTTGCTAACACTTAGACACCACTAAAAAAAATTAAACCACCTTTGCTAACATTTAGACATCACTAACAAAGTAAATCACCTTTGCTAACACTTAGACACCACTAAAAAAAATTAAACCACCTTTGCTAACATTTAGACACCACTAACAAAGTAAATCACCTTTGCTAACACTTAGACACCACTAAAAAAAATTAAACCACCTTTGCTAACATTTAGACATCACTAAAAAAAATTAAATCACCTTTGCTAACATTTAGACACCACTAACAAAGTAAATCACCTTTGCTAACACTTAGACACCACTAAAAAAAATTAAACCACCTTTGCTAACATTTAGACATCACTAAAAAAAATTAAATCACCTTTGCTAACATTTAGACACCACTAACAAAGTAAATCACCTTTGCTAACACTTAGACACCACTAAAAAAAATTAAACCACCTTTGCTAACATTTAGACATCACAAACAAAGTAAATCACCTTTGCTAACACTTAGACATCACTAAAAAAAATTAAATCACCTTTGCTAACATTTAGACACCACTAACAAAGTAAATCACCTTTGCTAACACTTAGACACCACTAAAAAAAATTAAACCACCTTTGCTAACATTTAGACACCACTAACAAAGTAAATCACCTTTGCTAACACTTAGACACCACTAAAAAAAATTAAACCACCTTTGCTAACATTTAGACATCACTAAAAAAAATTAAATCACCTTTGCTAACATTTAGACACCACTAACAAAGTAAATCACCTTTGCTAACACTTAGACACCACTAAAAAAAATTAAACCACCTTTGCTAACATTTAGACATCACTAAAAAAAATTAAATCACCTTTGCTAACATTTAGACACCACTAACAAAGTAAATCACCTTTGCTAACACTTAGACACCACTAAAAAAAATTAAACCACCTTTGCTAACATTTAGACATCACTAAAAAAAATTAAATCACCTTTGCTAACATTTAGACACCACTAAAAAAAATTAAACCACCTTTGCTAACATTTAGACATCACTAACAAAGTAAATCACCTTTGCTAACACTTAGACACCACTAAAAAAAATTAAACCACCTTTGCTAACATTTAGACACCACTAACAAAGTAAATCACCTTTGCTAACACTTAGACACCACTAAAAAAAATTAAACCACCTTTGCTAACATTTAGACATCACAAACAAAGTAAATCACCTTTGCTAACACTTAGACATCACTAAAAAAAATTAAATCACCTTTGCTAACATTTAGACACCACTAACAAAGTAAATCACCTTTGCTAACACTTAGACACCACTAAAAAAAATTAAACCACCTTTGCTAACATTTAGACATCACTAACAAAGTAAATCACCTTTGCTAACACTTAGACACCACTAAAAAAAATTAAACCACCTTTGCTAACATTTAGACATCACTAAAAAAAATTAAATCACCTTTGCTAACATTTAGACACCACTAACAAAGTAAATCACCTTTGCTAACACTTAGACACCACTAAAAAAAATTAAACCACCTTTGCTAACATTTAGACATCACTAAAAAAAATTAAATCACCTTTGCTAACATTTAGACACCACTAAAAAAAATTAAACCACCTTTGCTAACATTTAGACATCACTAACAAAGTAAATCACCTTTGCTAACACTTAGACACCACTAAAAAAAATTAAACCACCTTTGCTAACATTTAGACACCACTAACAAAGTAAATCACCTTTGCTAACACTTAGACACCACTAAAAAAAATTAAACCACCTTTGCTAACATTTAGACATCACAAACAAAGTAAATCACCTTTGCTAACACTTAGACATCACTAAAAAAAATTAAATCACCTTTGCTAACATTTAGACACCACTAACAAAGTAAATCACCTTTGCTAACACTTAGACACCACTAAAAAAAATTAAACCACCTTTGCTAACATTTAGACATCACTAACAAAGTAAATCACCTTTGCTAACACTTAGACACCACTAAAAAAAATTAAACCACCTTTGCTAACATTTAGACATCACTAAAAAAAATTAAATCACCTTTGCTAACATTTAGACACCACTAACAAAGTAAATCACCTTTGCTAACACTTAGACACCACTAAAAAAAATTAAACCACCTTTGCTAACATTTAGACATCACTAAAAAAAATTAAATCACCTTTGCTAACATTTAGACACCACTAACAAAGTAAATCACCTTTGCTAACACTTAGACACCACTAAAAAAAATTAAACCACCTTTGCTAACATTTAGACATCACTAACAAAGTAAATCACCTTTGCTAACACTTAGACACCACTAAAAAAAATTAAACCACCTTTGCTAACATTTAGACATCACTAAAAAAAATTAAATCACCTTTGCTAACATTTAGACACCACTAACAAAGTAAATCACCTTTGCTAACACTTAGACACCACTAAAAAAAATTAAACCACCTTTGCTAACATTTAGACATCACTAAAAAAAATTAAATCACCTTTGCTAACATTTAGACACCACTAACAAAGTAAATCACCTTTGCTAACACTTAGACACCACTAAAAAAAATTAAACCACCTTTGCTAACATTTAGACATCACTAAAAAAAATTAAATCACCTTTGCTAACATTTAGACACCACTAACAAAGTAAATCACCTTTGCTAACACTTAGACACCACTAAAAAAAATTAAACCACCTTTGCTAACATTTAGACATCACTAAAAAAAATTAAATCACCTTTGCTAACATTTAGACACCACTAACAAAGTAAATCACCTTTGCTAACACTTAGACACCACTAAAAAAAATTAAACCACCTTTGCTAACATTTAGACATCACTAAAAAAAATTAAATCACCTTTGCTAACATTTAGACACCACTAACAAAGTAAATCACCTTTGCTAACACTTAGACACCACTAAAAAAAATTAAACCACCTTTGCTAACATTTAGACATCACTAAAAAAAATTAAATCACCTTTGCTAACATTTAGACACCACTAACAAAGTAAATCACCTTTGCTAACACTTAGACACCACTAAAAAAAATTAAACCACCTTTGCTAACATTTAGACATCACTAAAAAAAATTAAATCACCTTTGCTAACATTTAGACACCACTAACAAAGTAAATCACCTTTGCTAACACTTAGACACCACTAAAAAAAATTAAACCACCTTTGCTAACATTTAGACATCACTAAAAAAAATTAAATCACCTTTGCTAACATTTAGACACCACTAACAAAGTAAATCACCTTTGCTAACACTTAGACACCACTAAAAAAAATTAAACCACCTTTGCTAACATTTAGACATCACTAAAAAAAATTAAATCACCTTTGCTAACATTTAGACACCACTAACAAAGTAAATCACCTTTGCTAACACTTAGACACCACTAAAAAAAATTAAACCACCTTTGCTAACATTTAGACATCACTAAAAAAAATTAAATCACCTTTGCTAACATTTAGACACCACTAACAAAGTAAATCACCTTTGCTAACACTTAGACACCACTAAAAAAAATTAAACCACCTTTGCTAACATTTAGACATCACTAAAAAAAATTAAATCACCTTTGCTAACATTTAGACACCACTAACAAAGTAAATCACCTTTGCTAACACTTAGACACCACTAAAAAAAATTAAACCACCTTTGCTAACATTTAGACATCACTAAAAAAAATTAAATCACCTTTGCTAACATTTAGACACCACTAACAAAGTAAATCACCTTTGCTAACACTTAGACACCACTAAAAAAAATTAAACCACCTTTGCTAACATTTAGACATCACTAAAAAAAATTAAATCACCTTTGCTAACATTTAGACACCACTAACAAAGTAAATCACCTTTGCTAACACTTAGACACCACTAAAAAAAATTAAACCACCTTTGCTAACATTTAGACATCACTAAAAAAAATTAAATCACCTTTGCTAACATTTAGACACCACTAACAAAGTAAATCACCTTTGCTAACACTTAGACACCACTAAAAAAAATTAAACCACCTTTGCTAACATTTAGACATCACTAAAAAAAATTAAATCACCTTTGCTAACATTTAGACACCACTAACAAAGTAAATCACCTTTGCTAACACTTAGACACCACTAAAAAAAATTAAACCACCTTTGCTAACATTTAGACATCACTAAAAAAAATTAAATCACCTTTGCTAACATTTAGACACCACTAACAAAGTAAATCACCTTTGCTAACACTTAGACACCACTAAAAAAAATTAAACCACCTTTGCTAACATTTAGACATCACTAAAAAAAATTAAATCACCTTTGCTAACATTTAGACACCACTAACAAAGTAAATCACCTTTGCTAACACTTAGACACCACTAAAAAAAATTAAACCACCTTTGCTAACATTTAGACATCACTAAAAAAAATTAAATCACCTTTGCTAACATTTAGACACCACTAACAAAGTAAATCACCTTTGCTAACACTTAGACACCACTAAAAAAAATTAAACCACCTTTGCTAACATTTAGACATCACTAAAAAAAATTAAATCACCTTTGCTAACATTTAGACACCACTAACAAAGTAAATCACCTTTGCTAACACTTAGACACCACTAAAAAAAATTAAACCACCTTTGCTAACATTTAGACATCACTAAAAAAAATTAAATCACCTTTGCTAACATTTAGACACCACTAACAAAGTAAATCACCTTTGCTAACACTTAGACACCACTAAAAAAAATTAAACCACCTTTGCTAACATTTAGACATCACTAAAAAAATTAAATCACCTTTGCTAACATTTAGACACCACTAACAAAGTAAATCACCTTTGCTAACACTTAGACACCACTAAAAAAAATTAAACCACCTTTGCTAACATTTAGACATCACTAAAAAAAATTAAATCACCTTTGCTAACATTTAGACACCACTAACAAAGTAAATCACCTTTGCTAACACTTAGACACCACTAAAAAAAATTAAACCACCTTTGCTAACATTTAGACATCACTAAAAAAAATTAAATCACCTTTGCTAACATTTAGACACCACTAACAAAGTAAATCACCTTTGCTAACACTTAGACACCACTAAAAAAAATTAAACCACCTTTGCTAACATTTAGACATCACTAAAAAAAATTAAATCACCTTTGCTAACATTTAGACACCACTAACAAAGTAAATCACCTTTGCTAACACTTAGACACCACTAAAAAAAATTAAACCACCTTTGCTAACATTTAGACATCACTAAAAAAAATTAAATCACCTTTGCTAACATTTAGACACCACTAACAAAGTAAATCACCTTTGCTAACACTTAGACACCACTAAAAAAATTAAACCACCTTTGCTAACATTTAGACATCACTAAAAAAAATTAAATCACCTTTGCTAACATTTAGACACCACTAACAAAGTAAATCACCTTTGCTAACACTTAGACACCACTAAAAAAAATTAAACCACCTTTGCTAACATTTAGACATCACTAAAAAAAATTAAATCACCTTTGCTAACATTTAGACACCACTAACAAAGTAAATCACCTTTGCTAACACTTAGACACCACTAAAAAAAATTAAACCACCTTTGCTAACATTTAGACATCACTAAAAAAAATTAAATCACCTTTGCTAACATTTAGACACCACTAACAAAGTAAATCACCTTTGCTAACACTTAGACACCACTAAAAAAAATTAAACCACCTTTGCTAACATTTAGACATCACTAAAAAAAATTAAATCACCTTTGCTAACATTTAGACACCACTAACAAAGTAAATCACCTTTGCTAACACTTAGACACCACTAAAAAAAATTAAACCACCTTTGCTAACATTTAGACATCACTAAAAAAAATTAAATCACCTTTGCTAACATTTAGACACCACTAACAAAGTAAATCACCTTTGCTAACACTTAGACACCACTAAAAAAAATTAAACCACCTTTGCTAACATTTAGACATCACTAAAAAAAATTAAATCACCTTTGCTAACATTTAGACACCACTAACAAAGTAAATCACCTTTGCTAACACTTATAACACCACTAAAAAAAATTAAACCACCTTTGCTAACATTTAGACATCACTAAAAAAAATTAAATCACCTTTGCTAACATTTAGACACCACTAACAAAGTAAATCACCTTTGCTAACACTTAGACACCACTAAAAAAAATTAAACCACCTTTGCTAACATTTAGACATCACTAAAAAAAATTAAATCACCTTTGCTAACATTTAGACACCACTAACAAAGTAAATCACCTTTGCTAACACTTAGACACCACTAAAAAAAATTAAACCACCTTTGCTAACATTTAGACATCACTAAAAAAAATTAAATCACCTTTGCTAACATTTAGACACCACTAACAAAGTAAATCACCTTTGCTAACACTTAGACACCACTAAAAAAAATTAAACCACCTTTGCTAACATTTAGACATCACTAAAAAAAATTAAATCACCTTTGCTAACATTTAGACACCACTAACAAAGTAAATCACCTTTGCTAACACTTAGACACCACTAAAAAAAATTAAACCACCTTTGCTAACATTTAGACATCACTAAAAAAAATTAAATCACCTTTGCTAACATTTAGACACCACTAACAAAGTAAATCACCTTTGCTAACACTTAGACACCACTAAAAAAAATTAAACCACCTTTGCTAACATTTAGACATCACTAAAAAAAATTAAATCACCTTTGCTAACATTTAGACACCACTAACAAAGTAAATCACCTTTGCTAACACTTAGACACCACTAAAAAAAATTAAACCACCTTTGCTAACATTTAGACATCACTAAAAAAAATTAAATCACCTTTGCTAACATTTAGACACCACTAACAAAGTAAATCACCTTTGCTAACACTTAGACACCACTAAAAAAAATTAAACCACCTTTGCTAACATTTAGACATCACTAAAAAAAATTAAATCACCTTTGCTAACATTTTTAGACACCACTAACAAAGTAAATCACCTTTGCTAACACTTAGACACCACTAAAAAAAATTAAACCACCTTTGCTAACATTTAGACATCACTAAAAAAAATTAAATCACCTTTGCTAACATTTAGACACCACTAACAAAGTAAATCACCTTTGCTAACACTTAGACACCACTAAAAAAAATTAAACCACCTTTGCTAACATTTAGACATCACTAAAAAAAATTAAATCACCTTTGCTAACATTTAGACACCACTAACAAAGTAAATCACCTTTGCTAACACTTAGACACCACTAAAAAAAATTAAACCACCTTTGCTAACATTTAGACATCACTAAAAAAAATTAAATCACCTTTGCTAACATTTAGACACCACTAACAAAGTAAATCACCTTTGCTAACACTTAGACACCACTAAAAAAAATTAAACCACCTTTGCTAACATTTAGACATCACTAAAAAAAATTAAATCACCTTTGCTAACATTTAGACACCACTAACAAAGTAAATCACCTTTGCTAACACTTAGACACCACTAAAAAAAATTAAACCACCTTTGCTAACATTTAGACATCACTAAAAAAAATTAAATCACCTTTGCTAACATTTAGACACCACTAACAAAGTAAATCACCTTTGCTAACACTTAGACACCACTAAAAAAAATTAAACCACCTTTGCTAACATTTAGACATCACTAAAAAAAATTAAATCACCTTTGCTAACATTTAGACACCACTAACAAAGTAAATCACCTTTGCTAACACTTAGACACCACTAAAAAAAATTAAACCACCTTTGCTAACATTTAGACATCACTAAAAAAAATTAAATCACCTTTGCTAACATTTAGACACCACTAACAAAGTAAATCACCTTTGCTAACACTTAGACACCACTAAAAAAAATTAAACCACCTTTGCTAACATTTAGACATCACTAAAAAAAATTAAATCACCTTTGCTAACATTTAGACACCACTAACAAAGTAAATCACCTTTGCTAACACTTAGACACCACTAAAAAAAATTAAACCACCTTTGCTAACATTTAGACATCACTAAAAAAAATTAAATCACCTTTGCTAACATTTAGACACCACTAACAAAGTAAATCACCTTTGCTAACACTTAGACACCACTAAAAAAAATTAAACCACCTTTGCTAACATTTAGACATCACTAAAAAAAATTAAATCACCTTTGCTAACATTTAGACACCACTAACAAAGTAAATCACCTTTGCTAACACTTAGACACCACTAAAAAAAATTAAACCACCTTTGCTAACATTTAGACATCACTAAAAAAAATTAAATCACCTTTGCTAACATTTAGACACCACTAACAAAGTAAATCACCTTTGCTAACACTTAGACACCACTAAAAAAAATTAAACCACCTTTGCTAACATTTAGACATCACTAAAAAAAATTAAATCACCTTTGCTAACATTTAGACACCACTAACAAAGTAAATCACCTTTGCTAACACTTAGACACCACTAAAAAAAATTAAACCACCTTTGCTAACATTTAGACATCACTAAAAAAAATTAAATCACCTTTGCTAACATTTAGACACCACTAACAAAGTAAATCACCTTTGCTAACACTTAGACACCACTAAAAAAAATTAAACCACCTTTGCTAACATTTAGACATCACTAAAAAAAATTAAATCACCTTTGCTAACATTTAGACACCACTAACAAAGTAAATCACCTTTGCTAACACTTAGACACCACTAAAAAAAATTAAACCACCTTTGCTAACATTTAGACATCACTAAAAAAAATTAAATCACCTTTGCTAACATTTAGACACCACTAACAAAGTAAATCACCTTTGCTAACACTTAGACACCACTAAAAAAAATTAAACCACCTTTGCTAACATTTAGACATCACTAAAAAAAATTAAATCACCTTTGCTAACATTTAGACACCACTAACAAAGTAAATCACCTTTGCTAACACTTAGACACCACTAAAAAAAATTAAACCACCTTTGCTAACATTTAGACATCACTAAAAAAAATTAAATCACCTTTGCTAACATTTAGACACCACTAACAAAGTAAATCACCTTTGCTAACACTTAGACACCACTAAAAAAAATTAAACCACCTTTGCTAACATTTAG
The DNA here is from genome assembly GCA_963971545.1 of Philophylla caesio. Taxonomy (NCBI): domain Eukaryota; kingdom Metazoa; phylum Arthropoda; class Insecta; order Diptera; family Tephritidae; genus Philophylla; species Philophylla caesio. Next base: position 105,035 of record CAXASM010000043.1, read on the forward strand.
ACATCACTAAAAAAAATTAAATCACCTTTGCTAACATTTAGACACCACTAACAAAGTAAATCACCTTTGCTAACACTTAGACACCACTAAAAAAAATTAAACCACCTTTGCTAACATTTAGACATCACTAAAAAAAATTAAATCACCTTTGCTAACATTTAGACACCACTAACAAAGTAAATCACCTTTGCTAACACTTAGACACCACTAAAAAAAATTAAACCACCTTTGCTAACATTTAGACATCACTAAAAAAAATTAAATCACCTTTGCTAACATTTAGACACCACTAACAAAGTAAATCACCTTTGCTAACACTTAGACACCACTAAAAAAAATTAAACCACCTTTGCTAACATTTAGACATCACTAAAAAAAATTAAATCACCTTTGCTAACATTTAGACACCACTAACAAAGTAAATCACCTTTGCTAACACTTAGACACCACTAAAAAAAATTAAACCACCTTTGCTAACATTTAGACATCACTAAAAAAAATTAAATCACCTTTGCTAACATTTAGACACCACTAACAAAGTAAATCACCTTTGCTAACACTTAGACACCACTAAAAAAAATTAAACCACCTTTGCTAACATTTAGACATCACTAAAAAAAATTAAATCACCTTTGCTAACATTTAGACACCACTAACAAAGTAAATCACCTTTGCTAACACTTAGACACCACTAAAAAAAATTAAACCACCTTTGCTAACATTTAGACATCACTAAAAAAAATTAAATCACCTTTGCTAACATTTAGACACCACTAACAAAGTAAATCACCTTTGCTAACACTTAGACACCACTAAAAAAAATTAAACCACCTTTGCTAACATTTAGACATCACTAAAAAAAATTAAATCACCTTTGCTAACATTTAGACACCACTAACAAAGTAAATCACCTTTGCTAACACTTAGACACCACTAAAAAAAATTAAACCACCTTTGCTAACATTTAGACATCACTAAAAAAAATTAAATCACCTTTGCTAACATTTAGACACCACTAACAAAGTAAATCACCTTTGCTAACACTTAGACACCACTAAAAAAAATTAAACCACCTTTGCTAACATTTAGACATCACTAAAAAAAATTAAATCACCTTTGCTAACATTTAGACACCACTAACAAAGTAAATCACCTTTGCTAACACTTAGACACCACTAAAAAAAATTAAACCACCTTTGCTAACATTTAGACATCACTAAAAAAAATTAAATCACCTTTGCTAACATTTAGACACCACTAACAAAGTAAATCACCTTTGCTAACACTTAGACACCACTAAAAAAAATTAAACCACCTTTGCTAACATTTAGACATCACTAAAAAAAATTAAATCACCTTTGCTAACATTTAGACACCACTAACAAAGTAAATCACCTTTGCTAACACTTAGACACCACTAAAAAAAATTAAACCACCTTTGCTAACATTTAGACATCACTAAAAAAAATTAAATCACCTTTGCTAACATTTAGACACCACTAACAAAGTAAATCACCTTTGCTAACACTTAGACACCACTAAAAAAAATTAAACCACCTTTGCTAACATTTAGACATCACTAAAAAAAATTAAATCACCTTTGCTAACATTTAGACACCACTAACAAAGTAAATCACCTTTGCTAACACTTAGACACCACTAAAAAAAATTAAACCACCTTTGCTAACATTTAGACATCACTAAAAAAAATTAAATCACCTTTGCTAACATTTAGACACCACTAACAAAGTAAATCACCTTTGCTAACACTTAGACACCACTAAAAAAAATTAAACCACCTTTGCTAACATTTAGACATCACTAAAAAAAATTAAATCACCTTTGCTAACATTTAGACACCACTAACAAAGTAAATCACCTTTGCTAACACTTAGACACCACTAAAAAAAATTAAACCACCTTTGCTAACATTTAGACATCACTAAAAAAAATTAAATCACCTTTGCTAACATTTAGACACCACTAACAAAGTAAATCACCTTTGCTAACACTTAGACACCACTAAAAAAAATTAAACCACCTTTGCTAACATTTAGACATCACTAAAAAAAATTAAATCACCTTTGCTAACATTTAGACACCACTAACAAAGTAAATCACCTTTGCTAACACTTAGACACCACTAAAAAAAATTAAACCACCTTTGCTAACATTTAGACATCACTAAAAAAAATTAAATCACCTTTGCTAACATTTAGACACCACTAACAAAGTAAATCACCTTTGCTAACACTTAGACACCACTAAAAAAAATTAAACCACCTTTGCTAACATTTAGACATCACTAAAAAAAATTAAATCACCTTTGCTAACATTTAGACACCACTAACAAAGTAAATCACCTTTGCTAACACTTAGACACCACTAAAAAAAATTAAACCACCTTTGCTAACATTTAGACATCACTAAAAAAATTAAATCACCTTTGCTAACATTTAGACACCACTAACAAAGTAAATCACCTTTGCTAACACTTAGACACCACTAAAAAAAATTAAACCACCTTTGCTAACATTTAGACATCACTAAAAAAAATTAAATCACCTTTGCTAACATTTAGACACCACTAACAAAGTAAATCACCTTTGCTAACACTTAGACACCACTAAAAAAAATTAAACCACCTTTGCTAACATTTAGACATCACTAAAAAAAATTAAATCACCTTTGCTAACATTTAGACACCACTAACAAAGTAAATCACCTTTGCTAACACTTAGACACCACTAAAAAAAATTAAACCACCTTTGCTAACATTTAGACATCACTAAAAAAAATTAAATCACCTTTGCTAACATTTAGACACCACTAACAAAGTAAATCACCTTTGCTAACACTTAGACACCACTAAAAAAAATTAAACCACCTTTGCTAACATTTAGACATCACTAAAAAAAATTAAATCACCTTTGCTAACATTTAGACACCACTAACAAAGTAAATCACCTTTGCTAACACTTAGACACCACTAAAAAAAATTAAACCACCTTTGCTAACATTTAGACATCACTAAAAAAAATTAAATCACCTTTGCTAACATTTAGACACCACTAACAAAGTAAATCACCTTTGCTAACACTTAGACACCACTAAAAAAAATTAAACCACCTTTGCTAACATTTAGACATCACTAAAAAAAATTAAATCACCTTTGCTAACATTTAGACACCACTAACAAAGTAAATCACCTTTGCTAACACTTAGACACCACTAAAAAAAATTAAACCACCTTTGCTAACATTTAGACATCACTAAAAAAAATTAAATCACCTTTGCTAACATTTAGACACCACTAACAAAGTAAATCACCTTTGCTAACACTTAGACACCACTAAAAAAAATTAAACCACCTTTGCTAACATTTAGACATCACTAAAAAAAATTAAATCACCTTTGCTAACATTTAGACACCACTAACAAAGTAAATCACCTTTGCTAACACTTAGACACCACTAAAAAAAATTAAACCACCTTTGCTAACATTTAGACATCACTAAAAAAAATTAAATCACCTTTGCTAACATTTAGACACCACTAACAAAGTAAATCACCTTTGCTAACACTTAGACACCACTAAAAAAAATTAAACCACCTTTGCTAACATTTAGACATCACTAAAAAAAATTAAATCACCTTTGCTAACATTTAGACACCACTAACAAAGTAAATCACCTTTGCTAACACTTAGACACCACTAAAAAAAATTAAACCACCTTTGCTAACATTTAGACATCACTAAAAAAAATTAAATCACCTTTGCTAACATTTAGACACCACTAACAAAGTAAATCACCTTTGCTAACACTTAGACACCACTAAAAAAAATTAAACCACCTTTGCTAACATTTAGACATCACTAAAAAAAATTAAATCACCTTTGCTAACATTTAGACACCACTAACAAAGTAAATCACCTTTGCTAACACTTAGACACCACTAAAAAAAATTAAACCACCTTTGCTAACATTTAGACATCACTAAAAAAAATTAAATCACCTTTGCTAACATTTAGACACCACTAACAAAGTAAATCACCTTTGCTAACACTTAGACACCACTAAAAAAAATTAAACCACCTTTGCTAACATTTAGACATCACTAAAAAAAATTAAATCACCTTTGCTAACATTTAGACACCACTAACAAAGTAAATCACCTTTGCTAACACTTAGACACCACTAAAAAAAATTAAACCACCTTTGCTAACATTTAGACATCACTAAAAAAAATTAAATCACCTTTGCTAACATTTAGACACCACTAACAAAGTAAATCACCTTTGCTAACACTTAGACACCACTAAAAAAAATTAAACCACCTTTGCTAACATTTAGACATCACTAAAAAAAATTAAATCACCTTTGCTAACATTTAGACACCACTAACAAAGTAAATCACCTTTGCTAACACTTAGACACCACTAAAAAAAATTAAACCACCTTTGCTAACATTTAGACATCACTAAAAAAAATTAAATCACCTTTGCTAACATTTAGACACCACTAACAAAGTAAATCACCTTTGCTAACACTTAGACACCACTAAAAAAAATTAAACCACCTTTGCTAACATTTAGACATCACTAAAAAAAATTAAATCACCTTTGCTAACATTTAGACACCACTAACAAAGTAAATCACCTTTGCTAACACTTAGACACCACTAAAAAAAATTAAACCACCTTTGCTAACATTTAGACATCACTAAAAAAAATTAAATCACCTTTGCTAACATTTAGACACCACTAACAAAGTAAATCACCTTTGCTAACACTTAGACACCACTAAAAAAAATTAAACCACCTTTGCTAACATTTAGACATCACTAAAAAAAATTAAATCACCTTTGCTAACATTTAGACACCACTAACAAAGTAAATCACCTTTGCTAACACTTAGACACCACTAAAAAAAATTAAACCACCTTTGCTAACATTTAGACATCACTAAAAAAAATTAAATCACCTTTGCTAACATTTAGACACCACTAACAAAGTAAATCACCTTTGCTAACACTTAGACACCACTAAAAAAAATTAAACCACCTTTGCTAACATTTAGACATCACTAAAAAAAATTAAATCACCTTTGCTAACATTTAGACACCACTAACAAAGTAAATCACCTTTGCTAACACTTAGACACCACTAAAAAAAATTAAACCACCTTTGCTAACATTTAGACATCACTAAAAAAAATTAAATCACCTTTGCTAACATTTAGACACCACTAACAAAGTAAATCACCTTTGCTAACACTTAGACACCACTAAAAAAAATTAAACCACCTTTGCTAACATTTAGACATCACTAAAAAAAATTAAATCACCTTTGCTAACATTTAGACACCACTAACAAAGTAAATCACCTTTGCTAACACTTAGACACCACTAAAAAAAATTAAACCACCTTTGCTAACATTTAGACATCACTAAAAAAAATTAAATCACCTTTGCTAACATTTAGACACCACTAACAAAGTAAATCACCTTTGCTAACACTTAGACACCACTAAAAAAAATTAAACCACCTTTGCTAACATTTAGACATCACTAAAAAAAATTAAATCACCTTTGCTAACATTTAGACACCACTAACAAAGTAAATCACCTTTGCTAACACTTAGACACCACTAAAAAAAATTAAACCACCTTTGCTAACATTTAGACATCACTAAAAAAAATTAAATCACCTTTGCTAACATTTAGACACCACTAACAAAGTAAATCACCTTTGCTAACACTTAGACACCACTAAAAAAAATTAAACCACCTTTGCTAACATTTAGACATCACTAAAAAAAATTAAATCACCTTTGCTAACATTTAGACACCACTAACAAAGTAAATCACCTTTGCTAACACTTAGACACCACTAAAAAAAATTAAACCACCTTTGCTAACATTTAGACATCACTAAAAAAAATTAAATCACCTTTGCTAACATTTAGACACCACTAACAAAGTAAATCACCTTTGCTAACACTTGCTTAGACACCACTAAAAAAAATTAAACCACCTTTGCTAACATTTAGACATCACTAAAAAAAATTAAATCACCTTTGCTAACATTTAGACACCACTAACAAAGTAAATCACCTTTGCTAACACTTAGACACCACTAAAAAAAATTAAACCACCTTTGCTAACATTTAGACATCACTAAAAAAAATTAAATCACCTTTGCTAACATTTAGACACCACTAACAAAGTAAATCACCTTTGCTAACACTTAGACACCACTAAAAAAAATTAAACCACCTTTGCTAACATTTAGACATCACTAAAAAAAATTAAATCACCTTTGCTAACATTTAGACACCACTAACAAAGTAAATCACCTTTGCTAAACACTTAGACACCACTAAAAAAAATTAAACCACCTTTGCTAACATTTAGACATCACTAAAAAAAATTAAATCACCTTTGCTAACATTTAGACACCACTAACAAAGTAAATCACCTTTGCTAACACTTAGACACCACTAAAAAAAATTAAACCACCTTTGCTAACATTTAGACATCACTAAAAAAAATTAAATCACCTTTGCTAACATTTAGACACCACTAACAAAGTAAATCACCTTTGCTAACACTTAGACACCACTAAAAAAAATTAAACCACCTTTGCTAACATTTAGACATCACTAAAAAAAATTAAATCACCTTTGCTAACATTTAGACACCACTAACAAAGTAAATCACCTTTGCTAACACTTAGACACCACTAAAAAAAATTAAACCACCTTTGCTAACATTTAGACATCACTAAAAAAAATTAAATCACCTTTGCTAACATTTAGACACCACTAACAAAGTAAATCACCTTTGCTAACACTTAGACACCACTAAAAAAAATTAAACCACCTTTGCTAACATTTAGACATCACTAAAAAAAATTAAATCACCTTTGCTAACATTTAGACACCACTAACAAAGTAAATCACCTTTGCTAACACTTAGACACCACTAAAAAAAATTAAACCACCTTTGCTAACATTTAGACATCACTAAAAAAAATTAAATCACCTTTGCTAACATTTAGACACCACTAACAAAGTAAATCACCTTTGCTAACACTTAGACACCACTAAAAAAAATTAAACCACCTTTGCTAACATTTAGACATCACTAAAAAAAATTAAATCACCTTTGCTAACATTTAGACACCACTAACAAAGTAAATCACCTTTGCTAACACTTAGACACCACTAAAAAAAATTAAACCACCTTTGCTAACATTTAGACATCACTAAAAAAAATTAAATCACCTTTGCTAACATTTAGACACCACTAACAAAGTAAATCACCTTTGCTAACACTTAGACACCACTAAAAAAAATTAAACCACCTTTGCTAACATTTAGACATCACTAAAAAAAATTAAATCACCTTTGCTAACATTTAGACACCACTAACAAAGTAAATCACCTTTGCTAACACTTAGACACCACTAAAAAAAATTAAACCACCTTTGCTAACATTTAGACATCACTAAAAAAAATTAAATCACCTTTGCTAACATTTAGACACCACTAACAAAGTAAATCACCTTTGCTAACACTTAGACACCACTAAAAAAAATTAAACCACCTTTGCTAACATTTAGACATCACTAAAAAAAATTAAATCACCTTTGCTAACATTTAGACACCACTAACAAAGTAAATCACCTTTGCTAACACTTAGACACCACTAAAAAAAATTAAACCACCTTTGCTAACATTTAGACATCACTAAAAAAAAATTAAATCACCTTTGCTAACATTTAGACACCACTAACAAAGTAAATCACCTTTGCTAACACTTAGACACCACTAAAAAAAATTAAACCACCTTTGCTAACATTTAGACATCACTAAAAAAAATTAAATCACCTTTGCTAACATTTAGACACCACTAACAAAGTAAATCACCTTTGCTAACACTTAGACACCACTAAAAAAAATTAAACCACCTTTGCTAACATTTAGACATCACTAAAAAAAATTAAATCACCTTTGCTAACATTTAGACACCACTAACAAAGTAAATCACCTTTGCTAACACTTAGACACCACTAAAAAAAATTAAACCACCTTTGCTAACATTTAGACATCACTAAAAAAAATTAAATCACCTTTGCTAACATTTAGACACCACTAACAAAGTAAATCACCTTTGCTAACACTTAGACACCACTAAAAAAAATTAAACCACCTTTGCTAACATTTAGACATCACTAAAAAAAATTAAATCACCTTTGCTAACATTTAGACACCACTAACAAAGTAAATCACCTTTGCTAACACTTAGACACCACTAAAAAAAATTAAACCACCTTTGCTAACATTTAGACATCACTAAAAAAAATTAAATCACCTTTGCTAACATTTAGACACCACTAACAAAGTAAATCACCTTTGCTAACACTTAGACACCACTAAAAAAAATTAAACCACCTTTGCTAACATTTAGACATCACTAAAAAAAATTAAATCACCTTTGCTAACATTTAGACACCACTAACAAAGTAAATCACCTTTGCTAACACTTAGACACCACTAAAAAAAATTAAACCACCTTTGCTAACATTTAGACATCACTAAAAAAAATTAAATCACCTTTGCTAACATTTAGACACCACTAACAAAGTAAATCACCTTTGCTAACACTTAGACACCACTAAAAAAAATTAAACCACCTTTGCTAACATTTAGACATCACTAAAAAAAATTAAATCACCTTTGCTAACATTTAGACACCACTAACAAAGTAAATCACCTTTGCTAACACTTAGACACCACTAAAAAAAATTAAACCACCTTTGCTAACATTTAGACATCACTAAAAAAAATTAAATCACCTTTGCTAACATTTAGACACCACTAACAAAGTAAATCACCTTTGCTAACACTTAGACACCACTAAAAAAAATTAAACCACCTTTGCTAACATTTAGACATCACTAAAAAAAATTAAATCACCTTTGCTAACATTTAGACACCACTAACAAAGTAAATCACCTTTGCTAACACTTAGACACCACTAAAAAAAATTAAACCACCTTTGCTAACATTTAGACATCACTAAAAAAAATTAAATCACCTTTGCTAACATTTAGACACCACTAACAAAGTAAATCACCTTTGCTAACACTTAGACACCACTAAAAAAAATTAAACCACCTTTGCTAACATTTAGACATCACTAAAAAAAATTAAATCACCTTTGCTAACATTTAGACACCACTAACAAAGTAAATCACCTTTGCTAACACTTAGACACCACTAAAAAAAATTAAACCACCTTTGCTAACATTTAGACATCACTAAAAAAAATTAAATCACCTTTGCTAACATTTAGACACCACTAACAAAGTAAATCACCTTTGCTAACACTTAGACACCACTAAAAAAAATTAAACCACCTTTGCTAACATTTAGACATCACTAAAAAAAATTAAATCACCTTTGCTAACATTTAGACACCACTAACAAAGTAAATCACCTTTGCTAACACTTAGACACCACTAAAAAAAATTAAACCACCTTTGCTAACATTTAGACATCACTAAAAAAAATTAAATCACCTTTGCTAACATTTAGACACCACTAACAAAGTAAATCACCTTTGCTAACACTTAGACACCACTAAAAAAAATTAAACCACCTTTGCTAACATTTAGACATCACTAAAAAAAATTAAATCACCTTTGCTAACATTTAGACACCACTAACAAAGTAAATCACCTTTGCTAACACTTAGACACCACTAAAAAAAATTAAACCACCTTTGCTAACATTTAGACATCACTAAAAAAAATTAAATCACCTTTGCTAACATTTAGACACCACTAACAAAGTAAATCACCTTTGCTAACACTTAGACACCACTAAAAAAATTAAACCACCTTTGCTAACATTTAGACATCACTAAAAAAAATTAAATCACCTTTGCTAACATTTAGACACCACTAACAAAGTAAATCACCTTTGCTAACACTTAGACACCACTAAAAAAAATTAAACCACCTTTGCTAACATTTAGACATCACTAAAAAAAATTAAATCACCTTTGCTAACATTTAGACACCACTAACAAAGTAAATCACCTTTGCTAACACTTAGACACCACTAAAAAAAATTAAACCACCTTTGCTAACATTTAGACATCACTAAAAAAAATTAAATCACCTTTGCTAACATTTAGACACCACTAACAAAGTAAATCACCTTTGCTAACACTTAGACACCACTAAAAAAAATTAAACCACCTTTGCTAACATTTAGACATCACTAAAAAAAATTAAATCACCTTTGCTAACATTTAGACACCACTAACAAAGTAAATCACCTTTGCTAACACTTAGACACCACTAAAAAAAATTAAACCACCTTTGCTAACATTTAGACATCACTAAAAAAAATTAAATCACCTTTGCTAACATTTAGACACCACTAACAAAGTAAATCACCTTTGCTAACACTTAGACACCACTAAAAAAAATTAAACCACCTTTGCTAACATTTAGACATCACTAAAAAAAATTAAATCACCTTTGCTAACATTTAGACACCACTAACAAAGTAAATCACCTTTGCTAACACTTAGACACCACTAAAAAAAATTAAACCACCTTTGCTAACATTTAGACATCACTAAAAAAAATTAAATCACCTTTGCTAACATTTAGACACCACTAACAAAGTAAATCACCTTTGCTAACACTTAGACACCACTAAAAAAAATTAAACCACCTTTGCTAACATTTAGACATCACTAAAAAAAATTAAATCACCTTTGCTAACATTTAGACACCACTAACAAAGTAAATCACCTTTGCTAACACTTAGACACCACTAAAAAAAATTAAACCACCTTTGCTAACATTTAGACATCACTAAAAAAAATTAAATCACCTTTGCTAACATTTAGACACCACTAACAAAGTAAATCACCTTTGCTAACACTTAGACACCACTAAAAAAAATTAAACCACCTTTGCTAACATTTAGACATCACTAAAAAAAATTAAATCACCTTTGCTAACATTTAGACACCACTAACAAAGTAAATCACCTTTGCTAACACTTAGACACCACTAAAAAAAATTAAACCACCTTTGCTAACATTTAGACATCACTAAAAAAAATTAAATCACCTTTGCTAACATTTAGACACCACTAACAAAGTAAATCACCTTTGCTAACACTTAGACACCACTAAAAAAAATTAAACCACCTTTGCTAACATTTAGACATCACTAAAAAAAATTAAATCACCTTTGCTAACATTTAGACACCACTAACAAAGTAAATCACCTTTGCTAACACTTAGACACCACTAAAAAAAATTAAACCACCTTTGCTAACATTTAGACATCACTAAAAAAAATTAAATCACCTTTGCTAACATTTAGACACCACTAACAAAGTAAATCACCTTTGCTAACACTTAGACACCACTAAAAAAAATTAAACCACCTTTGCTAACATTTAGACATCACTAAAAAAAATTAAATCACCTTTGCTAACATTTAGACACCACTAACAAAGTAAATCACCTTTGCTAACACTTAGACACCACTAAAAAAAATTAAACCACCTTTGCTAACATTTAGACATCACTAAAAAAAATTAAATCACCTTTGCTAACATTTAGACACCACTAACAAAGTAAATCACCTTTGCTAACACTTAGACACCACTAAAAAAATTAAACCACCTTTGCTAACATTTAGACATCACTAAAAAAAATTAAATCACCTTTGCTAACATTTAGACACCACTAACAAAGTAAATCACCTTTGCTAACACTTAGACACCACTAAAAAAAATTAAACCACCTTTGCTAACATTTAGACATCACTAAAAAAAATTAAATCACCTTTGCTAACATTTAGACACCACTAACAAAGTAAATCACCTTTGCTAACACTTAGACACCACTAAAAAAAATTAAACCACCTTTGCTAACATTTAGACATCACTAAAAAAAATTAAATCACCTTTGCTAACATTTAGACACCACTAACAAAGTAAATCACCTTTGCTAACACTTAGACACCACTAAAAAAAATTAAACCACCTTTGCTAACATTTAGACATCACTAAAAAAAATTAAATCACCTTTGCTAACATTTAGACACCACTAACAAAGTAAATCACCTTTGCTAACACTTAGACACCACTAAAAAAAATTAAACCACCTTTGCTAACATTTAGACATCACTAAAAAAAATTAAATCACCTTTGCTAACATTTAGACACCACTAACAAAGTAAATCACCTTTGCTAACACTTAGACACCACTAAAAAAATTAAACCACCTTTGCTAACATTTAGACATCACTAAAAAAAATTAAATCACCTTTGCTAACATTTAGACACCACTAACAAAGTAAATCACCTTTGCTAACACTTAGACACCACTAAAAAAAATTAAACCACCTTTGCTAACATTTAGACATCACTAAAAAAAATTAAATCACCTTTGCTAACATTTAGACACCACTAACAAAGTAAATCACCTTTGCTAACACTTAGACACCACTAAAAAAAATTAAACCACCTTTGCTAACATTTAGACATCACTAAAAAAAATTAAATCACCTTTGCTAACATTTAGACACCACTAACAAAGTAAATCACCTTTGCTAACACTTAGACACCACTAAAAAAATTAAACCACCTTTGCTAACATTTAGACATCACTAAAAAAAATTAAATCACCTTTGCTAACATTTAGACACCACTAACAAAGTAAATCACCTTTGCTAACACTTAGACACCACTAAAAAAAATTAAACCACCTTTGCTAACATTTAGACATCACTAAAAAAAATTAAATCACCTTTGCTAACATTTAGACACCACTAACAAAGTAAATCACCTTTGCTAACACTTAGACACCACTAAAAAAAATTAAACCACCTTTGCTAACATTTAGACATCACTAAAAAAAATTAAATCACCTTTGCTAACATTTAGACACCACTAACAAAGTAAATCACCTTTGCTAACACTTAGACACCACTAAAAAAAATTAAACCACCTTTGCTAACATTTAGACATCACTAAAAAAATTAAATCACCTTTGCTAACATTTAGACACCACTAACAAAGTAAATCACCTTTGCTAACACTTAGACACCACTAAAAAAAATTAAACCACCTTTGCTAACATTTAGACATCACTAAAAAAAATTAAATCACCTTTGCTAACATTTAGACACCACTAACAAAGTAAATCACCTTTGCTAACACTTAGACACCACTAAAAAAAATTAAACCACCTTTGCTAACATTTAGACATCACTAAAAAAAATTAAATCACCTTTGCTAACATTTAGACACCACTAACAAAGTAAATCACCTTTGCTAACACTTAGACACCACTAAAAAAAATTAAAACCACCTTTGCTAACATTTAGACATCACTAAAAAAAATTAAATCACCTTTGCTAACATTTAGACACCACTAACAAAGTAAATCACCTTTGCTAACACTTAGACACCACTAAAAAAAATTAAACCACCTTTGCTAACATTTAGACATCACTAAAAAAAATTAAATCACCTTTGCTAACATTTAGACACCACTAACAAAGTAAATCACCTTTGCTAACACTTAGACACCACTAAAAAAAATTAAACCACCTTTGCTAACATTTAGACATCACTAAAAAAAATTAAAATCACCTTTGCTAACATTTAGACACCACTAACAAAGTAAATCACCTTTGCTA
>CAXASM010000045.1:0-92000 GCA_963971545.1 Philophylla caesio
AAATACATATATAATCAAGTGTACAAAATAAAAACTCGATTAAAGATGATGAAATTTTTGCAAAAAAAATCCATATGACCCATTGTTATGAGTAGCGTACTCATACAACATTGCTTTTGACAATCTTCAAAATTTGAACAAAAATTAAGTTGCTCCAAAATCGGTCGGGTTTAGACTCAAATGTGTGGAAATACATATATAATCACGTGTACAAAATAAAAACTCGATTAAAGATGATGAAATTTTTCCAAGAAAAATTCATATGACGCATTGTTATGAGTAGCGTACTCATACAACATTGCTTTTGACAATCTTAAAAATTTGAGCAAAAACTAGGTTGCTCCAAAATCGGTCGGGTTTAGACTCAAATGTGTGGAAATACATATATAATCAAGTGTACAAAATAAAAACTCGATTAAAGATGATGAAATTTTTGCAAAAAAAATCCATATGACCCATTGTTATGAGTAGCGTACTCATACAACATTGCGTTTGACAATCTTCAAAATTTGAACAAAAATTAAGTTGCTCCAAAATCGGTCGGGTTTAGACTCAAATGTGTGGAAATACAATCACGTGTACGAAATAAAAACTCGATTAAAGATGATGAAATTTTTCCAAAAAAAAATCATATGACGCATTGTTATGAGTAGCGTACTCATACAACATTGCTTTTGACAATCTTTAAAATTTGAGCAAAAACTACGTTGCTCCAAAATCGGTCGGGTTTAGACTCAAATGTGTGGAAATACATATATAATCAAGTGTACAAAATAAAAACTCGATTAAAGATGATGAAATTTTTGAAAAAAAAATCCATATGACCCATTGTTATGAGTAGCGTACTCATACAACATTGCTTTTGACAATCTTCAAAATTTGAACAAAAATTAAGTTGCTCCAAAATCGGTCGGGTTTAGACTCAAATGTGTGGAAATACATATATAATCAAGTGTACGAAATAAAAACTCGATTAAAGATGATGAAATTTTTCCAAAAAAAAATCATAAGACTCATTGTTATGAGTAGCGTACTCATACAACATTGCTTTTGACAATCTTAAAAATTTGAGCCAAAATTAAGTTGCTCCAAAATCGGTCGGGTTTAGACTCAAATGTGTGGAAATACATATATAATCAAGTGTACAAAATAAAGACCCGATTAAAGATGATGAAATTTTTGCAAAAAAAAATCCATATGACCCATTGTTATGAGTAGCGTACTCATACAACATTGCTTTTGACAATCTTCAAAATTTGAACAAAAATTAAGTTGCTCCAAAATCGGTCGGGTTTAGACTCAAATGTGCGGAAATACATATATAATCACGTGTACAAAATAAAAACTCAATTAAAGATGATGAAATTTTTCCAAAAAAAATTCATATGACGCATTGTTATGAGTAGCGTACTCATACAACATTGCTTTTGACAATCTTAAAAATTAGAGCAAAAATTAAGTTGCTCCAAAATCGGTCGGGTTTAGACTCAAATGTGGAAATACATATATAATCAAGTGTACAAAATAAAGACTCGATTAAAGATGATGAAATTTTTGCAAAAAAAATCCATATGACCCATTGTTATGAGTAGCGTACTCATACAACATTGCTTTTGACAATCTTCAAAATTTGAACAAAAATTAAGTTGCTCCAAAATCGGTAGGGTTTAGACTCAAATGTGTGGAAATACATATATAATCACGTGTACAAAATAAAAAATCGATTAAAGATGATGAAATTTTTCCAAAAAAAATCCATATGACCCATTGTTATGAGTAGCGTACTCATACAACATTGCTTTTGACAATCTTCAAAATTTGAACAAAAATTAAGTTGCTCCAAAATCGGTCGGGTTTAGACTCAAATGTGTGGAAATACATATATAATCACGTGTACAAAATAAAAACTCGATTAATGATGATGAAATTTTTCCAAAAAAAAATCATATGACGCATTGTTATGAGTAGCGTACTCATACAACATTGCTTTTGACAATCTTAAAAATTTGAGCAAAAATTAAGTTGCTCCAAAATCGGTCGGGTTTAGACTCAAATGTGTGGAAATACATATATAATCAAGTGTACAAAATAAAGACTCGATTAAAGATGATGAAATTTTTGCAAAAAAAATCCATATGACCCATTGTTATGAGTAGCGTACTCATACAACATTGCTTTTGACAATCTTCAAAATTTGAACAAAAATTAAGTTGCTCCAAAATCGGTCGGGTTTAGACTCAAATGTGTGGAAATACATATATAATCACGTGTACAAAATAAAAACTCGATTAAAGATGATGAAATTTTTGCAAAAAAAATCCATATGACCCATTGTTATGAGTAGCGTACTCATGCAACATTGCTTTTGACAATCTTCAAAATTTGAACAAAAATTAAGTTGCTCCAAAATTGGTCGGGTTTAGACTCAAATGTGTGGAAATACATATATAATCACGTGTACAAAATAAAAACTCGATTAAAGATGATGAAATTTTTCCAAAAAAAATTCATATGACGCATTGTTATGAGTAGCGTACTCATACAACATTGCTTTTGACAATCTTAAAAATTTGAGCAAAAATTAAGTTGCTCCAAAATCGGTCGGGTTTAGACTCAAATGTGTGGAAATACATATATAATCAAGTGTACAAAATAAAGACTCGATTAAAGATGATGAAATTTTTGGAAAAAAAATCCATATGACCTATTGTTATGAGTAGCGTACTCATACAACATTGCTTTAGACAATCTTAAAAATTTGAACAAAAATTAAGTTGCTCCAAAATAGGTCGGGTTTAGACACAAATGTGTGGAAATACATATATAATCAAGTATACAAAATAAAAACTCGATTAAAGATGATGAAATTTTTCCAAAAAAAATTCATATGACGCATTGTTATGAGTAGCGTACTCATACAACATTGCTTTTGACAATCTTAAAAATTTGAACAAAAATTAAGTTGCTCCAAAATCGGTCGGGTTTAGACTCAAATGGGTGGAAATACATATATAATCACGTGTACAAAATAAAAACTCGATTAAAGATGATGAAATTTTTGCAAAAAAAATCCATATGACCCATTGTTATAAGTAGCGTACTCATACAACATTGGTTTTGACAATCTTCAAAATTTGAACAAAAATTAAGTTGCTCCAAAATCGGTCGGGTTTTGACTCAAATGTGTGGAAATACATATATAATCAAGTGTACAAAATAAAAACTCGATTAAAGATGATGAAATTTTTCCAAAAAAAATTCATATGACGCATTGTTATGAGTAGCGTACTCATACAACATTGCTTTTGACAATCTTAAAAATTTGAACAAAAATTAAGTTGCTCCAAAATCGGTCGGGTTTAGACTCAAATGTGTGGAAATACACATATAATCAAGTGTACAAAATAAAAACTCGATTAAAGATGATGAAATTTTTGCAAAAAAAATCCATATGACCCATTGTTATGAGTAGCGTACTCATACAACATTGCTTTTGACAATCTTCAAAATTTGAACAAAAATTAATTTGCTCCAAAATCGGTCGGGTTTAGACTCAAATGTGTGGAAATACATATATAATCACGTGTACAAAATAAAAACTCGATTAAAGATGATGAAATTTTTGCAAAAAAAATCCATTGACCCATTGTTATAAGTAGCGTACTCATACAACATTGCTTTTGACAATCTTCAAAATTTGAACAAAAATTAAGTTGCTCCAAAATCGGTCGGGTTTAGACTCAAATGTGTGGAAATACATATATAATCACGTGTACAAAATAAAAACTCGATTAATGATGATGAAATTTTTCCAAAAAAAAATCATATGACGCATTGTTATGAGTAGCGTACTCATACAACATTGCTTTTGACAATCTTAAAAATTTGAGCAAAAATTAAGTTGCTCCAAAATCGGTCGGGTTTAGACTCAAATGTGTGGAAATACATATATAATCAAGTGTACAAAATAAAGACTCGATTAAAGATGATGAAATTTTTGCAAAAAAAATCCATATGACCCATTGTTATGAGTAGCGTACTCATACAACATTGCTTTTGACAATCTTCAAAATTTGAACAAAAATTAAGTTGCTCCAAAATCGGTCGGGTTTAGACTCAAATGTGTGGAAATACATATATAATCACGTGTACAAAATAAAAACTCGATTAAAGATGATGAAATTTTTGCAAAAAAAATCCATATGACCCATTGTTATGAGTAGCGTACTCATGCAACATTGCTTTTGACAATCTTCAAAATTTGAACAAAAATTAAGTTGCTCCAAAATTGGTCGGGTTTAGACTCAAATGTGTGGAAATACATATATAATCACGTGTACAAAATAAAAACTCGATTAAAGATGATGAAATTTTTCCAAAAAAAATTCATATGACGCATTGTTATGAGTAGCGTACTCATACAACATTTCTTTTGACAATCTTAAAAATTTGAGCAAAAATTAAGTTGCTCCAAAATCGGTCGGGTTTAGACTCAAATGTGTGGAAATACATATATAATCAAGTGTACAAAATAAAGACTCGATTAAAGATGATGAAATTTTTGCAAAAAAAATCCATATGACCTATTGTTATGAGTAGCGTACTCATACAACATTGCTTTCGACAATCTTAAAAATTTGAACAAAAATTAAGTTGCTCCAAAATCGGTCGGGTTTAGACACAAATGTGTGGAAATACATATATAATCAAGTGTACAAAATAAAAACTCGATTAAAGATGATGAAATTTTTCCAAAAAAAATTCATATGACGCATTGTTATGAGTAGCGTACTCATACAACATTGCTTTTGACAATCTTAAAAATTTGAACAAAAATTAAGTTGCTCCAAAATCGGTCGGGTTTAGACTCAAATGGGTGGAAATACATATATAATCACGTGTACAAAATAAAAACTCGATTAAAGATGATGAAATTTTTGCAAAAAAAATCCATATGACCCATTGTTATAAGTAGCGTACTCATACAACATTGGTTTTGACAATCTTCAAAATTTGAACAAAAATTAAGTTGCTCCAAAATCGGTCGGGTTTTGACTCAAATGTGTGGAAATACATATATAATCAAGTGTACAAAATAAAAACTCGATTAAAGATGATGAAATTTTTCCAAAAAAAATTCATATGACGCATTGTTATGAGTAGCGTACTCATACAACATTGCTTTTGACAATCTTAAAAATTTGAACAAAAATTAAGTTGCTCCAAAATCGGTCGGGTTTAGACTCAAATGTGTGGAAATACACATATAATCAAGTGTACAAAATAAAAACTCGATTAAAGATGATGAAATTTTTGCAAAAAAAATCCATATGACCCATTGTTATGAGTAGCGTACTCATACAACATTGCTTTTGACAATCTTCAAAATTTGAACAAAAATTAAGTTGCTCCAAAATCGGTCGGGTTTAGACTCAAATGTGTGGAAATACATATATAATCACGTGTACAAAATAAAAACTCGATTAAAGATGATGAAATTTTTGCAAAAAAAATCCATTGACCCATTGTTATAAGTAGCGTAATCATACAACATTGGTTTTGACAATCTTCAAAATTTTAACAAAAATTAAGTTGCTCCAAAATCGGTCGGGTTTTGACTCAAATGTGTGGAAATACATATATAATCACGTGTACAAAATAAAAACTCGATTAAAGATGATGAAATTTTTCCAAAAAAAATTCATATGACGCATTGTTATGAGTAGCGTACTCATACAACATTGCTTTTGACAATCTTAAAAATTTGAACAAAAATTAAGTTGCTCCAAAATCGGTCGGGTTTAGACTCAAATGTGTGGAAATACATATATAATCAAGTGTACAAAATAAAAACTCGATTAAAGATGATGAAATTTTTGCAAAAAAAATCCATGTGACCCATTGTTATGAGTAGCGTACTCATGCAACATTGCTTTTGACAATCTTCAAAATTTGAACAAAAATTAAGTTGCTCCAAAATCGGTCGGGTTTAGACTCAAATGTGTGGAAATACACATATAATCAAGTGTACAAAATAAAAACTCGATTAAAGATGATGAAATTTTTGCAAAAAAAATCCATATGACCCATTGTTATGAGTAGCGTACTCATACAACATTGCTTTTGACAATCTTCAAAATTTGAACAAAAATTAAGTTGCTCCAAAATCGGTCGGGTTTAGACTCAAATGTGTGGAAATACATATATAATCACGTGTACAAAATAAAAACTCGATTAAAGATGATGAAATTTTTGCAAAAAAAATCCATTGACCCATTGTTATAAGTAGCGTAATCATACAACATTGGTTTTGACAATCTTCAAAATTTGAACAAAAATTAAGTTGCTCCAAAATCGGTCGGGTTTTGACTCAAATGTGTGGAAATACATATATAATCAAGTGTACAAAATAAAAACTCGATTAAAGATGATGAAATTTTTCCAAAAAAAATTCATATGACGCATTGTTATGAGTAGCGTACTCATACAACATTTCTTTTGACAATCTTAAAAATTTGAACAAAAATTAAGTTGCTCCAAAATCGGTCGGGTTTAGACTCAAATGTGTGGAAATACATATATAATCACGTGTACAAAATAAAAACTCGATTAAAGATGATGAAATTTTTCCAAAAAAAATTCATATGACGCATTGTTATGAGTAGCGTACTCATACAACATTGCTTTTGACAATCTTAAAAATTTGAGCAAAAATTAAGTTGCTCCAAAATCGGTCGGGTTTAGACTCAAATGTGTGGAAATACATATATAATCAAGTGTACAAAATAAAGACTCGATTAAAGATGATGAAATTTTTGCAAAAAAAATCCATATGACCTATTGTTATGAGTAGCGTACTCATACAACATTGCTTTCGACAATCTTAAAAATTTGAACAAAAATTAAGTTGCTCCAAAATCGGTCGGGTTTAGACACAAATGTGTGGAAATACATATATAATCAAGTGTACAAAATAAAAACTCGATTAAAGATGATGAAATTTTTCCAAAAAAAATTCATATGACGCATTGTTATGAGTAGCGTACTCATACAACATTGCTTTTGACAATCTTAAAAATTTGAACAAAAATTAAGTTGCTCCAAAATCGGTCGGGTTTAGACTCAAATGGGTGGAAATACATATATAATCACGTGTACAAAATAAAAACTCGATTAAAGATGATGAAATTTTTGCAAAAAAAATCCATATGACCCATTGTTATAAGTAGCGTACTCATACAACATTGGTTTTGACAATCTTCAAAATTTGAACAAAAATTAAGTTGCTCCAAAATCGGTCGGGTTTTGACTCAAATGTGTGGAAATACATATATAATCAAGTGTACAAAATAAAAACTCGATTAAAGATGATGAAATTTTTCCAAAAAAAATTCATATGACGCATTGTTATGAGTAGCGTACTCATACAACATTGCTTTTGACAATCTTAAAAATTTGAACAAAAATTAAGTTGCTCCAAAATCGGTCGGGTTTAGACTCAAATGTGTGGAAATACACATATAATCAAGTGTACAAAATAATAACTCGATTAAAGATGATGAAATTTTTGCAAAAAAAATCCATATGACCCATTGTTATGAGTAGCGTACTCATACAACATTGCTTTTGACAATCTTCAAAATTTGAACAAAAATTAAGTTGCTCCAAAATCGGTCGGGTTTAGACTCAAATGTGTGGAAATACATATATAATCACGTGTACAAAATAAAAACTCGATTAAAGATGATGAAATTTTTGCAAAAAAAATCCATTGACCCATTGTTATAAGTAGCGTAATCATACAACATTGGTTTTGACAATCTTCAAAATTTTAACAAAAATTAAGTTGCTCCAAAATCGGTCGGGTTTTGACTCAAATGTGTGGAAATACATATATAATCACGTGTACAAAATAAAAACTCGATTAAAGATGATGAAATTTTTCCAAAAAAAATTCATATGACGCATTGTTATGAGTAGCGTACTCATACAACATTGCTTTTGACAATCTTAAAAATTTGAACAAAAATTAAGTTGCTCCAAAATCGGTCGGGTTTAGACTCAAATGTGTGGAAATACATATATAATCAAGTGTACAAAATAAAAACTCGATTAAAGATGATGAAATTTTTGCAAAAAAAATCCATATGACCCATTGTTATGAGTAGCGTACTCATGCAACATTGCTTTTGATAATCTTCAAAATTTGAACAAAAATTAAGTTGCTCCAAAATCGGTCGGGTTTATACTCAAATGTGTGGAAATACACATATAATCAAGTGTACAAAATAAAAACTCGATTAAAGATGATGAAATTTTTGCAAAAAAAATCCATATGACCCATTGTTATGAGTAGCGTACTCATACAACATTGCTTTTGACAATCTTCAAAATTTGAACAAAAATTAAGTTGCTCCAAAATCGGTCGGGTTTAGACTCAAATGTGTGGAAATACATATATAATCACGTGTACAAAATAAAAACTCGATTAAAGATGATGAAATTTTTGCAAAAAAAATCCATTGACCCATTGTTATAAGTAGCGTAATCATACAACATTGGTTTTGACAATCTTCAAAATTTGAACAAAAATTAAGTTGCTCCAAAATCGGTCGGGTTTTGACTCAAATGTGTGGAAATACATATATAATCAAGTGTACAAAATAAAAACTCGATTAAAGATGATGAAATTTTTCCAAAAAAAATTCATATGACGCATTGTTATGAGTAGCGTACTCATACAACATTTCTTTTGACAATCTTAAAAATTTGAACAAAAATTAAGTTGCTCCAAAATCGGTCGGGTTTAGACTCAAATTTGTGGAAATACATATATAATCACGTGTACAAAATAAAAACTCGATTAAAGATGATGAAATTTTTCCAAAAAAAATTCATATGACGCATTGTTATGAGTAGCGTACTCATACAACATTGCTTTTGACAATCTTAAAAATTTGAGCAAAAATTAAGTTGCTCCAAAATCGGTCGGGTTTAGACTCAAATGTGTGGAAATACATATATAATCAAGTGTACAAAATAAAGACTCGATTAAAGATGATGAAATTTTTGCAAAAAAAATCCATATGACCTATTGTTATGAGTAGCGTACTCATACAACATTGCTTTCGACAATCTTAAAAATTTGAACAAAAATTAAGTTGCTCCAAAATCGGTCGGGTTTAGACACAAATGTGTGGAAATACATATATAATCAAGTGTACAAAATAAAAACTCGATTAAAGATGATGAAATTTTTCCAAAAAAAATTCATATGACGCATTGTTATGAGTAGCGTACTCATACAACATTGCTTTTGACAATCTTAAAAATTTGAACAAAAATTAAGTTGCTCCAAAATCGGTCGGGTTTAGACTCAAATGGGTGGAAATACATATATAATCACGTGTACAAAATAAAAACTCGATTAAAGATGATGAAATTTTTGCAAAAAAAATCCATATGACCCATTGTTATAAGTAGCGTACTCATACAACATTGGTTTTGACAATCTTCAAAATTTGAACAAAAATTAAGTTGCTCCAAAATCGGTCGGGTTTTGACTCAAATGTGTGGAAATACATATATAATCAAGTGTACAAAATAAAAACTCGATTAAAGATGATGAAATTTTTCCAAAAAAAATTCATATGACGCATTGTTATGAGTAGCGTACTCATACAACATTGCTTTTGACAATCTTAAAAATTTGAACAAAAATTAAGTTGCTCCAAAATCGGTCGGGTTTAGACTCAAATGTGTGGAAATACACATACATATAATCAAGTGTACAAAATAAAAACTCGATTAAAGATGATGAAATTTTTGCAAAAAAAATCCATATGACCCATTGTTATGAGTAGCGTACTCATACAACATTGCTTTTGACAATCTTCAAAATTTGAACAAAAATTAAGTTGCTCCAAAATCGGTCGGGTTTAGACTCAAATGTGTGGAAATACATATATAATCACGTGTACAAAATAAAAACTCGATTAAAGATGATGAAATTTTTGCAAAAAAAATCCATTGACCCATTGTTATAAGTAGCGTAATCATACAACATTGGTTTTGACAATCTTCAAAATTTTAACAAAAATTAAGTTGCTCCAAAATCGGTCGGGTTTTGACTCAAATGTGTGGAAATACATATATAATCACGTGTACAAAATAAAAACTCGATTAAAGATGATGAAATTTTTCCAAAAAAAATGCATATGACGCATTGTTATGAGTAGCGTACTCATACAACATTGCTTTTGACAATCTTAAAAATTTGAACAAAAATTAAGTTTCTCCAAAATCGGTCGGGTTTAGACTCAAATGTGTGGAAATACATATATAATCAAGTGTACAAAATAAAAACTCGATTAAAGATGATGAAATTTTTGCAAAAAAAATCCATATGACCCATTGTTATGAGTAGCGTACTCATGCAACATTGCTTTTGACAATCTTCAAAATTTGAACAAAAATTAAGTTGCTCCAAAATCGGTCGGGTTTAGACTCAAATGTGTGGAAATACACATATAATCAAGTGTACAAAATAAAAACTCGATTAAAGATGATGAAATTTTTGCAAAAAAAATCCATATGACCCATTGTTATGAGTAGCGTACTCATACAACATTGCTTTTGACAATCTTCAAAATTTGAACAAAAATTAAGTTGCTCCAAAATCGGTCGGGTTTAGACTCAAATGTGTGGAAATACATATATAATCACGTGTACAAAATAAAAACTCGATTAAAGATGATGAAATTTTTGCAAAAAAAATCCATTGACCCATTGTTATAAGTAGCGTAATCATACAACATTGGTTTTGACAATCTTCAAAATTTGAACAAAAACTAAGTTGCTCCAAAATCGGTCGGGTTTTGACTCAAATGTGTGGAAATACATATATAATCAAGTGTACAAAATAAAAACTCGATTAAAGATGATGAAATTTTTCCAAAAAAAATTCATATGACGCATTGTTATGAGTAGCGTACTCATACAACATTTCTTTTGACAATCTTAAAAATTTGAACAAAAATTAAGTTGCTCCAAAATCGGTCGGGTTTAGACTCAAATGTGTGGAAATACATATATAATCAAGTGTACAAAATAAAAACTCGTTTAAAGATGATGAAATTTTTGCAAAAAAAATCCATATGACCCATTGTTATGAGTAGCGTACTCATACAACATTGCTTTTGACAATCTTCAAAATTTGAACAAAAATTAAGTTGCTCCAAAATCGGTCGGGTTTAGACTCAAATGTGTGGAAATACATATATAATCACGTGTACAAAATAAAAACTCGATTAAAGATGATGAAATTTTTCCAAGAAAAATTCATATGACGCATTGTTATGAGTAGCGTACTCATACAACATTGCTTTTGACAATCTTAAAAATTTGAGCAAAAACTAGGTTGCTCCAAAATCGGTCGGGTTTAGACTCAAATGTGTGGAAATAAATATATGTATAATCAAGTGTACAAAATAAAGACTCGATTAAAGATGATGAAATTTTTGCCAAAAAAATCCATATGACCCATTGTTATGAGTAGCGTACTCATACAACATTGCTTTTGACAATCTTAAAAATTTGAACAAAAATTAAGTTGCTCCAAAATCGGTCGGGTTTAGACTCAAATGTGTGGAAATACATATATAATCACGTGTACAAAATAAAAACTCGATTAAAGATGATGAAATTTTTGCAAAAAAAATCCATATGACCCATTGTTATAAGTAGCGTGCTCATACAACATTGGTTTTGATAATCTTCAAAATTTGAACAAAAATTAAGTTGCTCCAAAATCGGTCGGGTTTTGACTCAAATGTGTGGAAATACATATATAATCACGTGTACAAAATAAAAACTCGATTAAAGATGATGAAATTTTTGCAAAAAAAATCCATATGACGCATTGTTATGAGTAGCGTACTCATACAACATTGCTTTTGACAATCTTAAAAATTTGAACAAAAATTAAGTTGCTCCAAAATCGGCCGGGTTTAGACTCAAATGTGTGGAAATACATATATAATCAGGTGTACAAAATAAAAACTCGATTAAAGATGATGAAATTTTTCCAAAAAAAAATCATATGACGCATTGTTTTGAGTAGCGTACTCATACAACATTGCTTTTGACAATCTTAAAAATTTGAACAAAAATTAAGTTGCTCCAAAATCGGTCGGGTTTTGACTCAAATGTGTGGAAATACATATATAATCACGTGTACAAAATAAAAACTCGATTAAAGATGATGAAATTTTTGCAAAAAAAATCCATATGACCCATTGTTATGAGTAGCGTACTCATACAGCATTGCTTTTGACAATCTTTAAAATTTGAACAAAAAATAAGTTGCTCCAAAATCGGTCGAGTTTAGACACAAATGTGTGGAAATACATATATAATCACGTGTACAAAATAAAAACTCGATTAAAGATGATGAAATTTTTGCAAAAAAAAATCATATGACGCATTGTTATGAGTAGCGTACTCATACAACATTGCTTTTGACAATCTTAAAAATTTGAACAAAAATTAAGTTGCTCCAAAATCGGTCGGGTTTAGACTCAAATGTGTGGAAATACATATATAATCAAGTGTACAAAATAAAAACTCGATTAAAGATGATGAAATTTTTGCAAAAAAAATCCATATGACGCATTGTTATGAGTAGCGTACTCATACAACATTGCTTTTGACAATCTTAAAAATTTGAACAAAAATTAAGTTGCTCCAAAATCGGCCGGGTTTAGACTCAAATGTGTGGAAATACATATATAATCAGGTGTACAAAATAAAAACTCGATTAAAGATGATGAAATTTTTCCAAAAAAAAATCATATGACGCATTGTTATGAGTAGCGTACTCATACAACATTGCTTTTGACAATCTTAAAAATTTGAACAAAAATTAAGTTGCTCCAAAATCGGTCGGGTTTAGACTCAAATGTGTGGAAATACATATATAATCAAGTGTACAAAATAAAAACTCGATTAAAGATGATGAAATTTTTCCAAAAAAAATTCATATGACGCATTGTTATGAGTAGCGTACTCATACAACATTGCTTTTGACAATCTTAAAAATTTGAGCAAAAATTAAGTTGCTCCAAAATCGGTCGGGTTTAGACTCAAATGTGTGGAAATACATATATAATCAAGTGTACAAAATAAAGGCTCGATTAAAGATGATGAAATTTTTGCCAAAAAAATCCATATGACCCATTGTTATGAGTAGCGTACTCATACAACATTGCTTTTGACAATCTTCAAAATTTGAACAAAAATTAAGTTGCTCCAAAATCGGTCGGGGTTTAGACTCAAATGTGTGGAAATACATATATAATCACGTGTACAAAATAAAAACTCGATTAAAGATGATGAAATTTTTCCAAAAAAAATGCATATGACGCATTGTTATGAGTAGCGTACTCATACAACATTGCTTTTGACAATCTAAAAAATTTGAACAAAAATTAAGTTGCTCCAAAATCGGTCGGGTTTAGACTCAAATGTGTGGAAATACATATGTATATAATCAAGTGTACAAAATAAAAACTCGATTAAAGATGATGAAATTTTTGCAAAAAAAATCCATATGACCCATTGTTATGAGTAGCGTACTCATGCAACATTGCTTTTGACAATCTTCAAAATTTGAACAAAAATTAAGTTGCTCCAAAATCGGTCGGGTTTAGACTCAAATGTGTGGAAATACATATATAATCACGTGTACAAAATAAAAACTCGATTAAAGATGATGAAATTTTTCCAAAAAAAATTCATATGACGCATTGTTATGAGTAGCGTACTCATACAACATTGCTTTTGACAATCTTAAAAATTTGAGCAAAAATTAAGTTGCTCCAAAATCGGTCGGGTTTAGACTCAAATGTGTGGAAATACGTATAGTATAATCAACGGAGAGGTACTAAATTCTGCTTTTCAAAATTCTTTTGGATGAAAATACTGTAAAGATCAAAAAAAAATTTTGTCCAGCCTAAATTCTTTTGGTTCAATATTCTGTATTTAAAATTCTGTATGATTAAAATGATGGAGAACTGAAATTCTGTATATTAAAATTCTGGAATCAAAATTATTTTCGATCAAAATGCTGTAAAAATATAACCAAATAAGCAGATAACCTGATAAGCACGCTTACCTGAATAGCACATTTATTTTATGAATAATGGAATTCCGATTTTATAGAAACAATGGTATATATACATACGTCAATTAAAGAAAAATTCAAAAATTCATTCAAAACAAAAGTTATTACATTATAATGGCGAAACAATTATTATATTATTAAATTTTTAGCAATTCGCTTTAGAAAAGAAACATGCCTTAATATAAGCCTTTTTTTTGTTATTCTTTTAATTCTGTTGTTTGCTTTTACAGCCTTCTTCGTTTGACTAATTTTGTGACCATTTTGAATTTTAGCTAGTTGTGCTTTCGCACAAACCAGCTCGCCTTTTAGATCATTAATTAGTTTGTACAACCCTGAGTTTCGTTTCCCAACAATAACTTTTAGCCGACGATGCCAAGCATCAATACTGTTTTGCGTTCTGGGGAAAGCGATATTGGACTCATTGTGCACTGACCAAAATTTTGGTGGGTATTTTGGCTGGGAGTTGTCTCGAGCTATGTAATTTCTTTCAAACCACGAGCAAAACTGTTTTGTATCTTCGTCTTCAAGAGTACTATAAAATTGATTATAGTACTCAGAGACTTCGTCGTGAGGCAAAAAAGCCAGAGCTTTTAACATTCTAATATGTAAGGAAAAATATGAATCATTTCCATATTTCTGAACCAATCTGCAAACAAAAAAAATTAAATATTCAGTACTTTATGGTAGTTGGGATGAAATTGTTCAGTATATCAATATATTACACAATATACCTTTCTTTTTGTATTTTACGCCAAATTATTTGACTAAAATGAAAGAAGCATCCTTGCAATCTCGTATCGGGAAAATATTTTTTGGCAGCCGATATAATACCTATCTCAAAGTCACTAAGGATTCGTTTTGGATTTAATTGTATGCCACATCCTCGAGCCAATTCAATGAGCTAAATGAAAAATGTCTCATAGCTGGTAAGTGATTTTCTGCTCATAATGCAGAATACGAGTGGTATTATTTGCCCTTCAACCCGACCATGTATGGAAAAGAGTTGTCGCATAAATATAGGCACCACATCGAAAGTGCCATCCATGATCCAACAGTCGCTTTCATCAAGCAATTGCAATGATGATTTAGTACCACATATAATCATACATTCATTGTGGAAATATTTTTCTGACAAAATAAAAAGTTCATTTTCCAAAACATACAAACTTAATGGAATATCTATTTCTTCTATCGAATTTGGTTCACGAAGTCCTACTTTCGCTCTTTTTATCCTGTTAATTTTTTGCTGTTGAACACTTTTTGTGGGTAAATAGTCATGGCTGACGGGAACGGTCTCAACAACAGATTTCTGAATTATTTGGCTAGTAGTCAGCAAGCTTGATTTCGCCAACTTTTTCACCAAATTATTAGCTTTTACGACATTGACCTCATCTGGAAACGGTTCATGGGAGTGATCCTTTGAATACTTTGTAATCGTATGCACATTTTCAATAAGTGTTGTAACAAGACGCGAACAACATTTCTTTTGTATTCTTTTAGAACAGGCCCAATTATATGTTTTTTTTGTAGATCGCTCCAAATAAAAAAAATATCCGTCAACACAGAGCATATCTTTACTTTTATTAGACTTAACAAGAGAGACTTTCGCCATATTAAACACAGTCAATATTTATTTATACAAAAACTTTTATTATTTCTTTAAATTCGTAATTTCCCCAAACTTGATTCATGCACGTTGGCCAGCCACTATCAATAGAACTAATCGAAACTCTCTTTGTAAACTTATTTGACCTGCTGTAAACGAGAAGCAAAAACAAAAGACCGCTGGGTTTGGTTCTGTCGTTGTCGTATTGTGTTTCTATAAATTTTACAACAAAAAAACGTACAATGAAAGAATAGGAATTGATTAAAACAGTTAGGTATTTGAATGAAGTATACAGAAAATATTGCAATTATTCTACAATATTTTTTAGCACGGTTGCTCGAATTTCATTCACATTGTTTCTGAAGCTATAAATACATACAAACATATATACATTTGCTTTATTTAAATCTGTTTTGATAATATAGGAAACCATATGGGTCAAGACAAGTCACGTATTGGCAGTATTTTGTTTTGCAAAACTCTGTATTGAAAAACCGGAAGAGCATATGGATAAATAAAAAAAGTGCGCACTTTTTTTATTTATCCATATGCTCTTCCGGTTTTTCAATACATAATTTTGATTTACAGAATTTAAAATTACAGTGTTCCGCAATACAGAATTTTAACATTACAGAATTTTGAATTACAGATTTTTGAATACAGAATATTGAATACAGAATTTTAAATACAGAATTTTGAACCAAAATCATATTGTACCCAACCCTATAATCAAGTGTACAAAATAAAGACTCGATTAAAGATGATGAAATTTTTGCAAAAAAAATCCATATGACCCATTGTTATGAGTAGCGTACTCATACAACATTGCTTTTGACAATCTTTAAAATTTGAACAAAAATTAAGTTGCTCCAAAATCGGTCGGGTTTAGACACAAATGTGTGGAAATACATATATAATCACGTGTACAAAATAAAAACTCGATTAAAGATGATGAAATTTTTCCAAAAAAAATTCATATGACGCATTGTTATGAGTAGCGTACTCATACAACATTGGTTTTGACAATCTTAAAAATTTGAACAAAAATTAAGTTGCTCCAAAATCGGTCGGGTTTAGACTCAAATGTGTGGAAATACATATATAATCACGTGTACAAAATAAAAACTCGATTAAAGATGATGAAATTTTTGCAAAAAAAATCCATATGACCCATTGTTATAAGTAGCGTACTCATACAACATTGGTTTTGATAATCTTCAAAATTTGAACAAAAATTAAGTTGCTCCAAAATCGGTCGGGTTTTGACTCAAATGTGTGGAAATACATATATAATCACGTGTACAAAATAAAAACTCGATTAAAGATGATGAAATTTTTGCAAAAAAAATCCATATGACCCATTGTTATGAGTAGCGTACTCATACAACATTGCTTTTGACAATCTTTAAAATTTGAACAAAAATTAAGTTGCTCCAAAATCGGTCTGGTTTAGACACAAATGTGTGGAAATATGTACATATATAATCACGTGTACAAAATAAAAACTCGATTAAAGATGATGAAATTTTTCCAAAAGAAATTCATATGACGCATTGTTATGAGTAGCGTACTCATACAACATTGCTTTTGACAATCTTAAAAATTTGAACAAAAATTAAGTTGCTCCAAAATCGGCCGGGTTTAGACTCAAATGTGTGGAAATACATATATAATCAGGTGTACAAAATAAAAACTCGATTAGAGATGATGAAATTTTTGCAAAAAAAAATCCATATGACCCATTGTTATAAGTAGCGTACTCATACAACATTGGTTTTGATAATCTTCAAAATTTGAACAAAAATTAAGTTGCTCCAAAATCGGTCGGGTTTTGACTCAAATGTGTGGAAATACATATATAATCACGTGTACAAAATAAAAACTCGATTAGAGATGATGAAATTTTTGCAAAAAAAATCCATATGACCCATTGTTATGAGTAGCGTACTCATACAGCATTGCTTTTGACAATCTTTAAAATTTGAACAAAAAATAAGTTGCTCCAAAATCGGTCGAGTTTAGACACAAATGTGTGGAAATACATATATAATCACGTGTACAAAATAAAAACTCGATTAAAGATGATGAAATTTTTCCAAAAAAAAATCATATGACGCATTGTTATGAGTAGCGTACTCATACAACATTGCTTTTGACAATCTTAAAAATTTGAACAAAAATTAAGTTGCTCCAAAATCGGTCGGGTTTAGACTCAAATGTGTGGAAATACATATGTATATAATCAAGTGTACAAAATAAAAACTCGATTAAAGATGATGAAATTTTTGCAAAAAAAATCCATATGACCCATTGTTATGAGTAGCGTACTCATACAACATTGCTTTTGACAATCTTCAAAATTTGAACAACAATTAAGTTGCTCCAAAATCGGTCGGGTTTTGACTCAAATGTGTGGAAATACATATATAATCACGTGTACAAAATAAAAACTCGATCAAAGATGATGAAATTTTTCCAAAAAAAATTCATATGACGCATTGTTATGAGTAGCGTACTCATACAACATTGCTTTTGACAATCTTAAAAATTTGCTCCAAAATCGGTCGGGTTTAGACTCAAATGTGTGGAAATACATATATAATCAAGTGTACAAAATAAAGGCTCGATTAAAGATGATGAAATTTTTGCCAAAAAAATCCATATGACCCATTGTTATGAGTAGCGTACTCATACAACATTGCTTTTGACAATCTTCAAAATTTGAACAAAAATTAAGTTGCTCCAAAATCGGTCGGGTTTAGACTCAAATGTGTGGAAATACATATATAATCACGTGTACAAAATAAAAACTCGATTAAAGATGATGAAATTTTTCCAAAAAAAATTCATATGACGCATTGTTATGAGTAGCGTACTCATACAACATTGCTTTTGACAATCTTAAAAATTTGAACAAAAGTTAAGTTGCTCCAAAATCGGTCGGGTTTAGACTCAAATGTGAGGAAATACATATGTATATAATCAAGTATACAAAATAAAAACTCGATTAAAGATGATGAAATTTTTGCAAAAAAAATCAATATGACCCATTGTTATGAGTAGCGTACTCATGCAACATTGCTTTTGACAATCTTCAAAATTTGAACAAAAATTAAGTTGCTCCAAAATCGGTCGGGTGTAGACTCAAATGTGTGGAAATACATATATAATCACGTGTACAAAATAAAAACTCGATTAAAGATGATGAAATTTTTCCAAAAAAAATTCATATGACGCATTGTTATGAGTAGCGTACTCATACAACATTGCTTTTGACAATCTTAAAAATTTGAGCAAAAATTAAGTTGCTCCAAAATCGGTCGGGTTTAGACTCAAATGTGTGGAAATACATATATAATCAAGTGTACAAAATAAAGACTCGATTAAAGATGATGAAATTTTTGCAAAAAAAATCCATATGACCCATTGTTATGAGTAGCGTACTCATACAACATTGCTTTTGACAATCTTTAAAATTTGAACAAAAATTAAGTTGCTCCAAAATCGGTCGGGTTTAGACACAAATGTGTGGAAATACATATATAATCACGTGTACAAAATAAAAACTCGATTAAAGATGATGAAATTTTTCCAAAAAAAATTCATATGACGCATTGTTATGAGTAGCGTACTCATACAACATTGGTTTTGACAATCTTTAAAATTTGAACAAAAATTAAGTTGCTCCAAAATCGGTCGGGTTTAGACTCAAATGTCTGGAAATATATATATAATCACGTGTACAAAATAAAAACTCGATTAAAGATGATGAAATTTTTGCAAAAAAAATCCATATGACCCATTGTTATAAGTAGCGTACTCATACAACATTGGTTTTGATAATCTTCAAAATTTGAACAAAAATTAAGTTGCTCCAAAATCGGTCGGGTTTAGACTCAAATGTGTGGAAATACATATATAATCACGTGTACAAAACAAAAACTCGATTAAAGATGATGAAATTTTTGCAAAAAAAATCCATATGACCCATTGTTATGAGTAGCGTACTCATACAACATTGCTTTTGACAATCTTCAAAATTTGAACAAAAATTAAGTTGCTCCAAAATCGGTCGGGTTTAGACTCAAATGTGTGGAAATACATATATAATCACGTGTACAAAATAAAAACTCGATTAAAGATGATGAAATGTTTGCAAAAAAAATCCATATGACCCATTGTTATGAGTAGCGTACTCATACAACATTGCTTTTGACAATCTTTAAAATTTGAACAAAAATTAAGTTGCTCCAAAATCGGTCGGGTTTAGACACAAATGTGTGGAAATATGTACATATATAATCACGTGTACAAAATAAAAACTCGATTAAAGATGATGAAATTTTTCCAAAAGAAATTCATATGACGCATTGTTATGAGTAGCGTACTCATACAACATTGCTTTTGACAATCTTAAAAATTTGAACAAAAATTAAGTTGCTCCAAAATCGGCCGGGTGTAGACTCAAATGTGTGGAAATACATATATAATCACGTGTACAAAATAAAAACTCGATTAGAGATGATGAAATTTTTGCAAAAAAAATCCATATGACCCATTGTTATGAGTAGCGTACTCATACAACATTGCTTTTGACAATCTTAAAAATTTGAACAAAAATTAAGTTGCTCCAAAATCGGTCGGGTTTAGACTCAAATGTGTGGAAATACATATATA
This sequence comes from Philophylla caesio, assembly GCA_963971545.1. Classification (NCBI taxonomy): domain Eukaryota; kingdom Metazoa; phylum Arthropoda; class Insecta; order Diptera; family Tephritidae; genus Philophylla; species Philophylla caesio. Next base: position 20,466 of record CAXASM010000045.1, read on the forward strand.
ATCACGTGTACAAAATAAAAACTCGATTAAAGATGATGAAATTTTTCCAAAAAAAATTCATATGACGCATTGTTATGAGTAGCGTACTCATACAACATTGCTTTTGATAATCTTAAAAATTTGATCAAAAATTAAGTTGCTCCAAAATCGGTCGGGTTTAGACTCAAATGTGTGGAAATACATATATAATCAAGTGTACAAAATAAAAACTCGATTAAAGATGATGAAATTTTTGCAAAAAGAATCCATATGACCCAATGTTATGAGTAGCGTACTCATACAACATTGCTTTTGACAATCTTCAATATTTGAACAAAAATTAAGTTGCTCCAAAATTGGTCGGGTTTAGACTCAAATGTGAGGAAATACATATATAATCACGTGTACAAAATAAAAACTCGATTAAAGATGATGAAATTTTTCCAAAAAAAATTCATATGACGCATTGTTATGAGTAGCGTACTCATACAACATTGCTTTTGACAATCTTAAAAATTTGAACAAAAATTAAGTTGCTCCAAAATCGGTCGGGTTTAGACTCAAATGTGTGGAAATACATATATAATCACGTGTACAAAATAAAAACTCGATTAAAGATGATGAAATTTTTGCCAAAAAAGCCATATGACCCATTGTTATGAGTAGCGTACTCATACAACATTGCTTTTGCCAATCTTCAAAATTTGAACAAAAATTAAGTTGCTCCAAAATCGGTCGGGTTTAGACTCAAATGTGTGGAAATACATATATAATCAAGTGTACAAAATAAAAACTCGATTAAAGATGATGAAATTTTTGCAAAAAGAATCCATATGACCCAATGTTATGAGTAGCGTACTCATACAACATTGCTTTTGACAATCTTCAATATTTGAACAAAAATTAAGTTGCTCCAAAATTGGTCGGGTTTAGACTCAAATGTGAGGAAATACATATATAATCACGTGTACAAAATAAAAACTCGATTAAAGATGATGAAATTTTTCCAAAAAAAATTCATATGACGCATTGTTATGAGTAGCGTACTCATACAACATTGCTTTTGACAATCTTAAAAATTTGAGCAAAAATTAAGTTGCTCCAAAAGCGGTCGGGTTTAGACTCAAATGTGTGGAAATACATATATAATCAAGTGTACAAAATAAAGACGCGATTAAAGATGATGAAATTTTTGCAAAAAGAATCCATATGACCCATTGTTATGAGTAGCGTACTCATACAGCATTGCTTTTGACAATCTTTAAAATTTGAACAAAAATTAAGTTGCTCCAAAATCGGTCGGGTTTAGACACAAATGTGTGGAAATACATATATAATCACGTGTACGAAATAAAAACTCGATTAAAGATGATGAAATTTTTCCAAAAAAAATTCATATGACGCATTGTTATGAGTAGCGTACTCATACAACATTGCTTTTGACAATCTTAAAAATTTGAGCAAAAATTAAGTTGCTCCAAAATCGGTCGGGTTTAGACTCAAATGTGTGGAAATACATATATAATCACGTGTACAAAATAAAAACTCGATTAAAGATGATGAAATTTTTGCAAAAAAAATCCATATGACCCATTGTTATGAGTAGCGTACTCATACAGCATTGCTTTTGACAATCTTTAAAATTTGAACAAAAAATAAGTTGCTCCAAAATCGGTCGAGTTTATACACAAATGTGTGGAAATACATATATAATCACGTGTACAAAATAAAAACTCGATTAAAGATGATGAAATTTTTCCAAAAAAAAAATCATATGACGCATTGTTATGAGTAGCGTACTCATACAACATTGCTTTTGACAATCTTAAAAATTTGAACAATAATTAAGTTGCTCCAAAATCGGTCGGGTGTAGACTCAAATGTGTGGAAATACATATATAATCAAGTGTACAAAATAAAAACTCGATTAAAGATGATGAAATTTTTGCAAAAAAAATCCATATGACCCATTGTTATGAGTAGCGTACTCATACAACATTGCTTTTGACAATCTTCAAAATTTGAACAAAAATTAAGTTGCTCCAAAATCGGTCGGGTTTAGACTCAAATGTGTGGAAATACATATATAATCACGTGTACAAAATAAAAACTCGATTAAAGATGATGAAATTTTTGCAAAAAAAATCCATATGACCCATTGTTATGAGTAGCGTACTCATACAACATTAGTTTTGACAATCTTTAAAATTTGAACAAAAATTAAGTTGCTCCAAAATCGGTCGGGTTTAGACACAAATGTGTGGAAATATGTACAAATATAATCAAGTGTACAAAATAAAAACTCGATTAAAGATGATGAAATTTTTCCAAAAGAAATTCATATGACGCATTGTTATGAGTAGCGTACTCATACAACATTGCTTTTGACAATCTTAAAAATTTGAACAAAAATTAAGTTGCTCCAAAATCGGCCGGGTTTAGACTCAAATGTGTGGAAATACTTATATAATCACGTGTACAAAATAAAAACTCGATTAAAGATGATGAAATTTTTGCAAAAAAAATCCATATGACCCATTGTTATGAGTAGCGTACTCATACAGCATTGCTTTTGACAATCTTTAAAATTTGATCAAAAATAAGTTGCTCCAAAATCGGTCGAGTTTAGACACAAATGTGTGGAAATACATATATAATCACGTGTACAAAATAAAAACTCGATTAAAGATGATGAAATTTTTCCAAAAAAAATTCATATGACGCATTGTTATGAGTAGCGTACTCATACAACATTGCTTTTGACAATCTTAAAAATTTGAACAAAAATTAAGTTGCTCCAAAATCGGTCGGGTTTAGACTCAAATGTGTGGAAATACATATATAATCAAGTGTACAAAATAAAAACTCGATTAAAGATGATGAAATTTTTGCAAAAAAAATCCATATGACCCATTGTTATGAGTAGCGTACTCATACAACATTGCTTTTGACAATCTTCAAAATTTGAACAAAAATTAAGTTGCTCCAAAATCGGTCGGGTTTTGACTCAAATGTGTGGAAATACATATATAATCACGTGTACAAAATAAAAACTCGATCAAAGATGATGAAATTTTTCCAAAAAAAATTCATATGACGCATTGTTATGAGTAGCGTACTCTCATACAACATTGCTTTTGACAATCTTAAAAATTTGAGCAAAAATTAAGTTGCTCCAAAATCGGTCAGGTTTAGACTCAAATGTGTGGAAATACATATATAATCAAGTGTACAAAATAAAGACTCGATTAAAGATGATGAAATTTTTGCCAAAAAAATCCATATGACCCATTGTTATGAGTAGCGTACTCATACAACATTGCTTTTGACAATCTTTAAAATTTGAAGAAAAATTAAGTTGCTCCAAAATCGGTCGGGTTTAGACTCAAATGTGTGGAAATACATATATAATCACGTGTACAAAATAAAAACTCGATTAAAGATGATGAAATTTTTCCAAAAAAAATTCATATGACGCATTGTTATGAGTAGCGTACTCATACAACATTGCTTTTGACAATCTTAAAAATTTGAACAAAAATTAAGTTGCTCCAAAATCGGTCGGGTTTAGACTCAAATGTGAGGAAATACATATGTATGTATATAATCAAGTGTACAAAATAAAAACTCGATTAAAGATGATGAAATTTTTGCAAAAAAAATCCATATGACCCATTGTTATGAGTAGCGTACTCATGCAACATTGCTTTTGACAATCTTCAAAATTTGAACAAAAATTAAGTTGCTCCAAAATCGGTCGGGTTTAGACTCAAATGTGTGGAAATACATATATAATCACGTGTACAAAATAAAAACTCGATTAAAGATGATGAAATTTTTCCAAAAAAAATTTATATGACGCATTGTTATGAGTAGCGTACTCATACAACATTGCTTTTGACAATCTTAAAAATTTGAGCAAAAATTAAGTTGCTCCAAAATCGGTCGGGTTTAGACTCAAATGTGTGGAAATACATATATAATCAAGTGTACAAAATAAAGACTCGATTAAAGATGATGAAATTTTTGCAAAAAAAATCCATATGACCCATTGTTATGAGTAGCGTACTCATACAACATTGCTTTTGACAATCTTTAAAATTTGAACAAAAAATAAGTTGCTCCAAAATCGGTCGAGTTTAGACACAAATGTGTGGAAATACATATATAATCACGTGTACAAAATAAAAACTCGATTAAAGATGATGAAATTTTTCCAAAAAAAATTCATATGACGCATTGTTATGAGTAGCGTACTCATACAACATTGCTTTTGACAATCTTAAAAATTTGAACAAAAATTAAGTTGCTTTAAAATCGGTCGGGTTTAGACTCAAATGTGTGGAAATACATATATAATCAAGTGTACAAAATAAAAACTCGATTAAAGATGATGAAATTTTTGCAAAAAAAATCCATATGACCCATTGTTATGAGTAGCGTACTCATACAACATTGCTTTTGACAATCTTCAAAATTTGAACAAAAATTAAGTTGCTCCAAAATCGGTCGGGTTTAGACTCAAATGTGTGGAAATACATATATAATCACGTGTACAAAATAAAAACTCGATTAAAGATGATGAAATGTTTGCAAAAAAAATCCATATGACCCATTGTTATGAGTAGCGTACTCATACAACATTGCTTTTGACAATCTTTAAAATTTGAACAAAAATTAAGTTGCTCCAAAATCGGTCGGGTTTAGACACAAATGTGTGGAAATATGTACATATATAATCACGTGTACAAAATAAAAACTCGATTAAAGATGATGAAATTTTTCCAAAAGAAATTCATATGACGCATTGTTATGAGTAGCGTACTCATACAACATTGCTTTTGACAATCTTAAAAATTTGAACAAAAATTAAGTTGCTCCAAAATCGGCCGGGTTTAGACTCAAATGTGTGGAAATACATATATAATCACGTGTACAAAATAAAAACTCGATTAGAGATGGTGAAATTTTTGCAAAAAAAATCCATATGACCCATTGTTATGAGTAGCGTACTCATACAACATTGCTTTTGACAATCTTAAAAATTTGAACAGAAATTAAGTTGCTCCAAAATCGGTCGGGTTTAGACTCAAATGTGTGGAAATACATATATACTCACGTGTACAAAATAAAAACTCGATTAAAGATGATGAAATTTTTCCAAAAAAAACTCATATGACGCATTGTTATGAGTAGCGTACTCATACAACATTGCTTTTGACAATCTTAAAAATTTGAACAAAAATTAAGTTGCTCCAAAATCGGTCGGGTTTAGACTCAAATGTGTGGAAATACATATATAATCAAGTGTACAAAATAAAAACTCGATTAAAGATGATGAAATTTTTGCAAAAAGAATCCATATGACCCATTGTTATGAGTAGCGTACTCATACAACATTGCTTTTGACAATCTTCAAAATTTGAACAAAAATTAAGTTGCTCCAAAATTGGTCGGGTTTAGACTCAAATGTGTGGAAATACATATATAATCACGTGTACAAAATAAAAACTTGATTAAAGATGATGAAATTTTTCCAAAAAAAAATTCATATGACGCATTGTTATGAGTAGCGTACTCATACAACATTGCTTTTGACAATCTTAAAAATTTGAGCAAAAATTAAGTTGCTCCAAAATCGGTCGGGTTTAGAATCAAATGTGTGGAAATACATATATAATCAAGTGTACAAAATAAAGACTCGATTAAAGATAATGAAATTTTTGCAAAAAAAATCCATATGACCCATTGTTATAAGTAGCGTACTCATACAACATTGGTTTTGATAATCTTCAAAATTTGAACAAAAATTAAGTTGCTCCAAAATCGGTCGGGTTTTGACTCAAATGTGTGGAAATACATATATAATCACGTGTACAAAATAAAAACTCGATTAAAGATGATGAAATTTTTGCAAAAAAAATCCATATGACCCATTGTTATGAGTAGCGTACTCATACAGCATTGCTTTTGACAATCTTTAAAATTTTAACAAAAAATAAGTTGCTCCAAAATCGGTCGAGTTTAGACACAAATGTGTGGAAATACATATAGTATAATCAAGTGTACAAAATAAAAACTCGATTAAAGATTATGAAATTTTTGCAAAAAAAATCCATATGACCCATTGTTATGAGTAGCGTACTCATACAACATTGCTTTTGACAATCTTAAAAATTTGACCAAAAATTAAGTTGCTCCAAAATCGGTCACGTTTAGACTCAAATGTGTGGAAATACATACATATATAATCAAGTGTACAAAATAAAGACTCGATTAAAGATGATGAAATTTTTGCCAAAAAAATCCATATGACCCATTGTTATGAGTAGCGTACTCATACTGAACTTATGGTGCTTCAAATGAGAGTTATCTCCAGTGGGCACCAGTGTTTACTCGCAGTGAAAGTAAATAATGAAAAGCCAAGAATTAGTTTGATTGTTAATTCAATATATATATTTGGTATATTAGTTTTATTACAATATTACCTTGATGATTTACGTTGGGTGGTAGCTGAACGGTGTTGTCTCTAGAATGTCCAAAAACGAGTGAGTTAACAGAATTTTTCAAAGCCGGACTGAACCCGCGAACCAAGTTTTGTAAACCGTTTTAAGGGGAAACTGCCCGAAATGATTTCCCCGGAAAACTGTAAGTTTTCCAGCATTGCACATGTGTGTGCACAATTAAATACTTAACACATGCATGTGTGTGTGCAAAGCTACTTTACACGTGCATGTGAGTATGTGTACAAGAAATAAAACTTTACATTAGGGTGGTCAATTCCAAATAGATAATTTGTAAATATTTAGACTGGAGGCCTAAACATACCGGCCCCCTTGCTATAAGCAACATCTGATTGACGATTCAGCTACCACGAATGTATATATAAGAAGAGAACTACATAAGAGAAAAACTAAATTACAAATTCTTAGTTTTTTTTTTTTTGATAGTTCAACAGGATCGGATCCCACCATCCTATGGTCCACGCTGAAGTTTACCTAGCTATAGGGAAAGAGATAGAACGGGTTAATAAAAAAACGTGGTTGATTATTTCATTTGCACTTCAGTATGGTTTTATTTGATTTTTTGTAATAGTCTATGCTAAGTGTATGTATTTATGAGTTTTACAGAGATTAATTTCTGGAGGATCCTGACAAGGTCCATCCAAAGATGGTGCTTTGGGCGACGAGTGGGCCGAATGTGCTAGGTAGCGTGCCTGGCAAGATGATGGCATGGTAAACGTCGGCTCCAAGTACCAATCTAATTGGGGCCGATGTATGGAAGCTTGGGTCCGCGAGTCGTATGTGAACATAGTTCGTCGCGATGGACGGGTCGATGCTGCTGGCGGGACTTATACGCATGTAGTTTTGCCTTACTACTGCATGTGACGTTACCCTTGTGTTTGTCCCATATTTTCCAATTAAGCGGAGAATGCAACCACGATGGTCACCAAAGGTCGTCTCCTCTAACCTTAAATCTCGCACTAAGTCTGACTAAGACTATCGACATTGGTGCGCATACGTCTATAAGCGCCCGAATTAAGTGCAGTCGCCCTCGTGCTTCAATTTTAATAACAGCGGTCGGAGCGATCGACGTCATCGGCTGTAATGCATAGGCAGCGCGACAGCTTCGGAAGGACGCCGGTAGCTGGCGATTTGGTGGTGCGCGTGGTTGCAGAGACCGTGGGTGGAAAGGCCTAGATTCCACTCTACGGCGTAGTTGTGCTGGTGGCCGTGGGCGGAAAGTCCGAGATTCCGCTCCACGTCGATGATGTGGTGTTGGGAGTGGGCGGAAAGTCCGAGATTCCGCTCCACGTCTATTTTGTGTTGGTGGGAGTGGGCGGAAAGTCCTAGATTCCGCTCCACTCTGATGGCGTCTTTCATGCGTTAGCAAAGGGCGGAAAATCCGGGATTCTAATCCTCTCTGAGCAGCCGGGCGGAAAGTCCGAGATTCCGCTCCGGATACCAATTCACCTTCTTCGGGTTCCGGGCGGGTTGACCGCGTCTCCATACCGGAGTCGGATGCATGGATCGACAAATCATTGTCAGAATCCATTTCGCTTGCGACTTGCTCGCTCCATGGCCTGGTGTCGACCTGATGATATTCATCGATTTCCTCGTCCAGATGCAACATTGAATGATGCTTTCCATTGCACTGACGGCATCTAACTGTGCTCGAACATGCTTCGGCTCGATGCGCTACTGACAGGCAATTGGAGCAATATTTGCCCAGGAGGGACTCTCGGAGCCTTTCTTCTGCGGTTTTTGCCCGAAACATGGGGCAAAGCCTTATCGGATGTTTGCCTTCGCATAGACGGCACGGTTGTGGGTAGCGGTGAGTCTGTTGCTCAGCCTTCTTTAATAGCGCGGTGAAACGAGTCATTTTTCTGAAATTGTATTTCTTCTATGTATGCCCGTAACAAAAAAAATATCATACAAAAATTATACTTTTAATATGTATCTGTTTATAGCTGGGTGGCGAGCAATATGATGATGCATGAATATATCTTTCGTGAAACCAACGTGTGCACTGTACAAGAAATTGTTAAGTGTACACACCGCATTATTTATTAACAAATTTATGAAGTGTAACCCAGGTATTATATTGATATACTCTAATTCGTCGAAGGAGTACTAGGCAACCCTGATAAGTTAGCTTCCACACTCAGTGATGTGCATACAAATGAGCTTTCGTAAAATTCTTTTTCTTTTTTTCTTTGGTAAGTGTATAAATTTTTGTTAATCGATTCTAATTATGATAAAGAGTGTCCGTGAGGTTTTTTAAAGTGATTTTTGAAACCGTTTTAATTAGATGTCGTAAACTTGCGACACTTATCCTGCCACCGGCAGAAAAACAACAAATGAGTGAGCAATCGTTATGTCGCCGCTAGCGGACAACAGATGTCGCCAGTGATACGCATAAACTGTTTCGTGTGTTTGTAAAAGAATTTAATACTTAAGAATTTTTGGTAAAAATTAATTGTTGGATCTACCCTATTTTTAAATTAATATGATGAGTTCTATTACTCATTCTTATTAAATAATTATTCGTTTTTTTTTTTGTAAATGTAATTCTTTAGTTACATTATTCATATTCACATCGAATCGACATGAGAAAATCTTATCCTGGTGATTTAAAGCAACTTAAGATATTATACCTCCTTCTTGAGGTTATTCCTATACCACCTAGTGTATTTCAGGTGAACAATAACACAATATCGTAAAAATGTTTGTGGTGTGTTCTAACACCTAAGCCCCCCACCCTAAGAGGAAAAAATTCCCAGTATTAATTAATTGAGTGTATGCAACACGGCTAAAATCTTCATTGAGGGTGCGCACTCGATTTACACACGTTAGAGGGCGCCTTTGACAAGGGCCATAACGTAATTGTTGTTACGATCTCTGTTGACATATCAATGATGGTCAATTGCAGCTCATATGCAAATTTCCTCAATGATCTGTCAATTCTTTTCGCGCACATGTAAAACGGGGTGAGTAGTATTTTATATAATAATTTGTTTTAATTTTATTTATTTCCTTTTATTTCCTTTTTACTTGTAGCTGAGGCATCTTAAGGTCGGCCGTGATCAAGCAAAAAGGTCATCGGCTACGTTAGATTCCCTGGAGAATTTCGTAGCAGCGATATGTGGGCAGATACATACATATCTACATATGTATGTATCTTAAAGCTGGACCGATGCTGGGCTGATTTGGTTTTGGCGTTGTTACGCCCACAGTCGTCGCCAAGGTAAGTTCCGTAACAAATTTCATTAACGTTCATATGTATATTTTTAGAAATAGCGTTTTAGGAAACAAGGCGGCGCCTTCCCCAGTTATGATCGGCAAAGACAAAAATGATAATCCCAAAACGTCGCGGAGCTGCCAGTACGAACAAGGCAAGCGCCCTCTTCGGCCTTTGTATCCGCGTGGATGTCGAATGAGAGCACGCGCGGTCGCTGACACCAAGAGTTTTACGTCCGTCCGGTGCACAACCGCGCAACCTCCGCACACTCCGGGTGGAGCGTACACGATACGGCGAACACGCGCGTAGAAGAAGCACAAGTCAGGCGGCACATACACACTAGCGGGACGCACCTGAGGCAGCGCGCTCATAAGAGGTAAGATTAAATTCTTTGCCAAATCGTAAATTAAGGCAACTCAAATTTTGCAGCTGGCCTCTGCAACTCAAGAGCGATACATGGCTGTTGGGCGCACATGCGGCGGCGCGTTGAGGCCACATACTCACAGCGGCTCTTGGAAGAGCTGGCGCGCAGAAGAAGCGGCACGCAAGTGAGGTGGCGCATACACACCGGCGGCACACATCTGACCCAGGTGCTAAGTGGGCACGGTTGTTTCAGAGAATACTTATGTAAATATGGTCATGATAATACAATGGTTTGTGCCTCGTGTGAGACTGTGGCGGAGAACGCAGAACACATACTGTTTTCTTGTCCTTCGTTTTCATTTGAGCGGGAGAAATTAAGAATCATTATGAAGGTAGATCCAAGGCCAGAAAATCTGATATCCTATATGATTAATGATAAAGCAGTTTGGAATACAGTTAAAAACATCTGTAAAGAGATAATGACTGAGCTCAGAATACGCGAACAACGCCGTCGTTTAGCAACGCGATTAAGTTAGTCCTGAATATGTTTAATCTTTTATTTGCTTGTATCTTTCACAGGTGAAGTCGTAGTAGAACGCTCCTGAACCCCTAATCACCTTACGTGGATGGGGGACTATGGAAACGGCGTCATGGAAGTCAGGCATATTTATGCCATAGCCCCTCCCTGATGAAATGCGTGAGTAGTCCCGGGGAGGTGGCTTCACCAGAGATTCATACGGGCCTCTTGATGGATAGCGCGCTATCCCAACGTCCGTAAAAAAAAAAAAAAAAAAAAAAAACCAAGAGTTTTACGTCCGTCCGGTGCACAACCGCGCAACCTCCGCACACTCCGGGTGGAGCGTACACGATACGGCGAACACGCGCGTAGAAGAAGCACAAGTCAGGCGGCACATACACACTAGCGGGACGCACCTGAGGCAGCGCGCTCATAAGAGGTAAGATTAAATTCTTTGCCAAATCGTAAATTAAGGCAACTCAAATTTTGCAGCTGGCCTCTGCAACTCAAGAGCGATACATGGCTGTTGGGCGCACATGCGGCGGCGCGTTGAGGCCACATACTCACAGCGGCTCTTGGAAGAGCTGGCGCGCAGAAGAAGCGGCACGCAAGTGAGGTGGCGCATACACACCGGCGGCACACATCTGAAGCAGCGCGTCGAAAAAAACGGCGCACAAGAAAGGCGGTGCACCAGTGAGGCGGCGCACAAGATACATCGGCGGCACACAATTGAGGTAGCGCGTCGAACAAGCGGCGCACAAGTCAGGCGGCGCATACATAATAGCGGGACACACTTGAGGCAGCGCGCGCATAAGAGGTAAGATCCAATTTTACCGCTAAATCATAAATTAAGGCACCTCCAAATTTTTGCAGCTGGCCTCTGCAACTCAAGAGCGATACATGGCTGTTGACGCACACGCGGCGGCGCGTTGAGGCCACATACACACAGCGGCTCTTAGAAGAGGCGGCGCGCAGAAGAAGCGGCACGCAAGTGAGGCGGTGCACCAGTGAGGCTGCGCACAAGACAGTCGGCGCCTACACATTGGCGGCACATATCTGACGCAGCGCGTCGAATAAGCAGCGCACAAGTAAGGCGGCGCACAAGTAAGGCGGTGCACCAGTGATGCGGCGCACAAGTAAGGCGGTGCACAATTTTGGCAGCGCGTCGAAAAAGCGGCGCCCAAGTGAGCAGCGCACAAGTAAGGCGGTGCACCAGTGAGGCGGCGCACAAGTAAGGTGGTGCACCAGTGAGCCGGCGCACAATTTTGGCAGCGCGTCGAAAAAGCGGCGCCCAAGTGAGCAGCGCACAAGTGAGGCGGCGCACAAGTCAGGCGGCGCACAATTTTGGCAGCGCGTCGAAAAAGCGGCGCCCAAGTGAGCAGCGCACAAGTAAGGCGGTGCACCAGTGAGGCGGCGCACAAGACAGGCGGCGCACAAGTAAGGTGGTGCACCAGTGAGCCGGCGCACAATTTTGGCAGCGCGTCGAAAAAGCGGCGCCCAAGTGAGCAGCGCACAAGTGAGGCGGCGCACAACTAAGGCGGTGCACCAGTAAGGCGGCGCACAATTTTGGCAGCGCGTCGAAAAAGCGGCGCCCAAGTGAGCAGCGCACAAGTAAGGCGGTGCACCAGTGAGGCGGCGCATACACATCGGCGGTACATATCCGAGGCAGTGCGTCGAAGCGGCGCACAAGTCAGGCGGCGCATAAGAGGTAAGATTCAATTTTACTGCTAGATCGTAAATTAAGGCACTTCCAAATTTGCAGCTGGGCTCTGCACTCAAGAGCGATGCATGGATTTGGTTGTTGAGAGCAGGTTTGTTCTGGGAGCTGCATTTATCTTTTTTTTGTTGGCTGGTTCGGATATCCATCTCAGCATGTCCACCGTGGAGCGGTGCGAGTCTTCTGTTTTGCGCCCCCTTTGCTGACATCAAGAGTTTCTGGGGTAAGTCAAAACGCTTCCATTGATGTAGCTCCTTTTTATTGTAAGGTTGCAACAATAACCGGTCTACTTGTTCTTTTTTTTGAATTTGTGGTTATTTTATTCTCGGCAAACATTTATGCTAGAAAATTTATTAAGTTTCCAATGTTTATTTGTTGATTATTGAGGAACTGTTGTTGGCTTTCGTTAATTAAAATTAAAAGGCTTTATTTCATATTACCTCATTTGCCTTTGTATTAATGGTGGCAGTGTAAAACACTTAAAAATAATCCAATGATCCAAGGGTGGAAAATTTTGCGGTATTGGGAAAGGGGTGTGGCAAGGCACATATATTTCTTATTTATACATGTATAATCGCGAATGACTCGCATTATACAACTTATTGTCGACCCATGTTGGTGTTTCACTTTTCTAATGCTTATTCACTAGTTGCGCTAACTTGAGCTTCGAAAATATTTTAAACACAAGTGTGTATAAAAAAAAGGGGTGTTTCTGAATCACTTCAAAGTGGTGGCGTTATTTTTCTATACAACCCTTATTCAAGCGAACCACTTCCGGTTTAAATATTTCTCTTAATCCTAAATTTTAATTTTAAATTGTAAATTTGCGATGTGGAATTGGATGGGAATTACGAAGTGGAATCCGCGTTGGGTTTTACGATCGATGTAGTTGTTGCAAGAGGGGAATCGGTTTCGTCAGAAGGTCGTTGCTCCTCCTGTTCATCATTGGCGGGTAATAGGACTAATTTCACTAATGGCCTGGTGACTTGTCCTCTTTCGGTTATAGCATCCACAACTCTTACCTTGCCATCCGAGCCTGGGTGCAATTTGGCGACCCTGCCTAATCTCCACTCATTAGGTGGCAGGTTGTCTTCTTTGATAACGACGAGGTCAACTTTCTTTATGTTAGATTGTGGATATTTCCACTTATTGCGTTTTTGAAGTTCTGACAGGTATTCTGTCTTCCACCTCTTGCAAAATTTGTGGTGTAAAGACTTCAGTCTTTGCCACCGATTTACAATCGAGGCGCGGTTTTCATCAGCATCAACTTCAGGCTGAGCAAGAAGGTGTCCGCCCACTAAAAAATGACCTGGTGTCAATGGTTCCAAGTCCGTCGGTTCATTTGATGAGGGACTTAGTGGTCGAGAGTTCAGACAGGACTCAACTCTGCAAAGTAAGGTCGTAAACTCTTCAAACGTATATTTGTGGTTGGAAGCGATTTTTGTAAAGTGGCTTTTAAAACTTTTAACTCCCGCCTCCCACAGTCCACCCATATGGGGTGCTGCGGCGGGGATAAAATGCCACGTAAGCGTTTGTTGGGTATATTTTGACAAGGTGCTATTGCGAGCATCAGATATAAAAGCTTTTATTTCTGTTTTTAATGTTCGAGAGGCCCCGACGAAGTTCGTTCCGTTGTCGGAATACATGTTTTTTGGGCAACCTCGCCTTCCTACAAATCTAGCAAAAGCTGCTAGGAACGATTGTGTGCTCAAATCGGAGGTGGCTTCCAAATGGATCGCCTTCGTTGCGAAGCACACAAACAGGCAGACGTATCCTTTGGATACTCGACAACCGCGTCCATTGTAGTTCTTTATATCGAACGGACCCGTAAAGTCGACACCCGTATTCGTAAATGCGCGTGAAAATGTAGTACGTTCTGTAGGAAGCATACCCATAAGCTGTGATTGCGAACGTTTTCGGTAGATCGTGCAGACCTTGCAGTTGTAAATTGTTGACCTGATCAAATTTTGAACTCGCGGTATCCAATACTGGGTTCTAATCAGGCGCAACATCAATTGATTTTCACCATGCAATGATACAGTGTGGATAAACTGAACTATAAGACGAGACAATCTACTATTATATGGAAGTATAATTGGGTGTCGCTCGTTAAATGAGAGATCAAGGGATTTCCCTAATCGACCACCCGTCCTTATTATGTTTTCCTTGTCGATATATGGGTTAAGGGGCAATATTTCGCTTTTTGAATTTATTGGTTTGTTCGATTTCAATGCTAAGTATTCTTGACCATAATATTTCTTCTGTGAGATGATTATTAAGCGTTGCGTCGTTGCTTCAATTTCATGGGCTGAAATTGAGCAAGACTCCGCGTGAAAGAAAGTTTCTGCATTTGGACGAGTTCTCCGTGAGAACCTTAATACGTAGGATAAGACTCTCAAAGCCCTCGATAGATCGGAAAATCTATCAAGAATCTCATCACCGATATCGATTGTAGTTGTTGCACAGACTTGAACCCTTTTTTGTTCTACTTCAGTGCTATAGTTCGTTTCTTGTGTGGGCCAGTTTTCTCTATCTTCTTGCAACCAAGAAGGACCCTGCCACCACAAGGAACTGTCGGCCAGTTCCCGCACAGTGATACCTCTACTAGCCAAATCCGATGGATTTGAAGATGATTCTACGTGAAGCCAATTTCGGCTTCCAACTTTCTCTACAATTTTTGTAACTCGATGGGCAACAAAGGTTGACCACGAGCAGGGAGGTTTATGAATCCAGGCAAGGACAATGGTCTAATCTGTCCAAAGATGCCTTGTAAACTGACCTAAGTTAAGATTTTTAGTGACTGACTCCATTAGTTCAGCCAGCAACACAGCACCACAGAGTTCCAAGCGTGGCAACGAAATTGTTTTAACTGGCGCTACTTTGGACTTAGCAAGCAGGAGACTGACATAAACTGTCTCTGCCTTCTGAACGCGAAGGAAAATAGTAGCGGCATATGCCTTCTCCGAGGCGTCGCAGAATCCATGCAGTTCAATTTTATCTGTTGGGGAAAAATACACCCAACGAGGAATACGAATTGTGCCGATATGACTGTAGTTTTCAACAAAGCTTTGCCATCGGTTTATTGATGTAGGGGACACCGTTTCGTCCCAATCTGTCCCTTCTAACCAAATATTCTGCATTAAAATTTTTGCAGTGACCACGAATGGCGCAAGCCATCCTAGTGGGTCGAACAATTTGGCGATTTCGGACAGTATTATCCTTTTTGTGAATCGTACCTGAGTTTCGAATGTTTTAGCAGTAAAATAAAAATGATCGGAATGGGCGTTCCATCTGATGCCCAGAGCTTTGACTGTGCTGGTGTCCTCAAATTCCAGAAAATTTTCGTTTAGCAGGTGGGCTTTCGGTATTCCATCCAATATTTTCTCACAATTTGAAGTCCATTTTCGTAGTGGGAAACCAGCTGATTGTAACACCTTTACTACCTCTTCTTTAGCTCTGATGGCCGTGTCGATGGAATGTCCTCCAGCCAAAACATCATCAACGTACATGCACTTTCTTAAAATGTCAGAAGCCAGCGGGTATGAGCTCTCTACATCGTCAGCCAACTGAAACAGAGTCCTAATCGCGAGGTATGGTGCACAATTAACACCGAATGTAACTGTCTTCAATTCATATAGACTGATAGGTTCACTAGGATTTTTCCGAAAAACTATACGTTGGTATTTCATTTCATTTGGGTTTAGCAAAATTTGGCGATACATCTTTTCGATGTCGCTATTAAACACGTATTTAAAGAGCCTCCAACGTAGTATTACCATCGTCAGGTCGCTTCGAAGTACTGGACCAGGATGGATGACATCATTAAGGCTAGTTCCATTCGCAGTCGGACACGATGCGTTGAAAACGACGCGTACTTTGGTGGTAGTACTGTCCTCCTTCTTTACAGCATGATGCGGCAGGAAATAATTCGCACATTCGTCGCCTGAAACATATTCTTCAATTCGAGTCATATGTCCCAAAGTTTCGTATTCTGACAAAACCCTGTTGTATTCTGTTTGCAATGGTAGATCCTTTGCCAAACGCGTTTCGTTTCGAAAGAATTGCGAGCAAGCGATTTTTAACGAAGGTCCCAGGCCGAAACTCTTTGGGAAATCCTTTTTGAACGGCAATGATACAACGTATTTGCCATCTTTGTTTCTTTTTGTAGTGCTTTTATAGAGTTTTTCGCAATAAATCTCATCTTCGTTATATATCCTGTCTTTATAAACTTCTTCCAGTTCCCAAAAGGATTTAAGGCGCTTGTCTAATGAGACTTCATTAAAAAATGATACACATTTATTGTTTGGAGTAGCCGAGTCGGTTTGGCCGGTTATTATCCAACCGAATACAGTTTCCTGGGCGAGGAGAGTTCCCAGGACATTCTTTCTTATTCCGTGTAATATTATTTGAGCGTAAATGTCGCCACCTAGGACAAGGTCAACTTGCTCGTTAACGAAGAATCTCTTGTCGGCCAATACTAGATCCGGGAACGCTTGTTTAGTCAAGGCATCTATCCTGCATGTTGGAAGATTCCCTGTAAGTTGCGGTAACACCAAAGCTGTGGTGTGGATATTGATTAAAGGGTCAATGGGTGACCGCAGTTGAATAAGGCAGGCTTCTGTTACCTGCGCTGAAATGGTGTTATTTATGCCTGATACTTGGGCATTCAGCCTTATTGTGGGCAAATCGATTCTGCGTTTGAGGCCTTGTGTTATAAAAGAACACTCAGAACCAGAATCAATTAAGGCTCTTGCAGAAAACTCAGTACCATTGTAAAATATATTAACGCGAGCTGTTCCGAGTAAAACTCCTTTATTCGTGTTGGCGAAACAGTTGAAGTTATTAACCGAATTTTTATTTGTCCTTGCAGAATTGTGTCTAATACGAGCCTGAGAAGAGGTGGATGGAGCATCAACTTCGGGACTCGATATTGGCGATTGGCCAGTTGCTTTTGGCTGAAAAGCCTGTATATGAAGGAGCGTATGATGTCTCAGGTGGCAAGTGCTGCAATTAAATGAGCTTGTACACCGTGAGACCGTATGTCCTGAAGAAAGGCAGTTCAAGCAACTATTATTATTTTTTAAAATTGCAATTCGATCGGTCGTCGTTAGTTTACGAAACCGTGGGCAGTTTTGTAATTTGTGCTCATTGCATTTGCACAATTGGCAAGTAACTTTTGCTACACTGGCCTGGAAAACGCCAAGTCTTTTTTGTGGAGGTTCAGACGGGAATTTTGAGAACTGAGGCTTTGAAGTTCGAGGATGTTGAACACCCTTTAAGCCGGAAACGGTTTCCAAAGTCTGAAACCTATTGGAAAGAAATCTATCCATATCCTCCCATTTTGATATCTCAGTTTTGTTCTCTATTGTCTGCTCCCACAATGCCAATGTGCTCTCTGGCAATTTAGTCGAACAAAGATAAGTTATTATTGCATCCCAATTTGAAATGTCAATTTGATGACTCTTTAAGGACGAGATGCAATTGTTGATGTCCCGCTGCAATTTTTTGATTGAGCTACCGCACTCACTATAAACCGTATCAAGGCTGAAAAGTATCTTGAGTTGGGAATTTACTAAGATACGTTTATTTTCATATCTATCGCTTAAGTTTTTCCAAGCTGTAGTGAAACCTTCATTTGTAAGCGGACACTTTCTCACAATATCTTTAGCTTCTCCCTGCGTTTTATTGTTTAAATGGAACAGTTTTTCAACAGGTGTAAGGCGCTTATTGAGAATATAAATAGCCGTAAACATATCTCGGAATGTTGGCCAAGAAAGGTAGTCGCCTTTAAACACTTCTGTATCACAGGGAGGGAGATGTATATTGTGCTCACGAACTGACTGCTCTTTAATGTCTTTTTTTTCGTCTGCAAGCACTTCCAATTGAGTAGCCATTGCTGACATACATTTAACATAACTAGCAAAGCTCACTTTCTGTTTTTTCCTAATGGCCCTAATGTCCTCTTTAGTTAACCCATCTGAGTTGCTGAGCATATCGTATGCTACCTTTGTTTTGTCCCACATAGCCTTTAATTCGTCTTGCTGTATAGCAAGTCCGTGTTTGTTTTGTTCTGAAACTGGCGTGTTGCTGTAATCAGATTCGAATTCGATTACAGCTTCTGCCATGCGAATGAATGATTCCATGATTGGGATAAGCAACAAAGAAAAACCTCAAGTAGGAAATAGAACGTTTTCCACAAATATCTGTGCAACGAAAAAATCTAAACAAGCCTTCAATCCAAAAATTTTAACACCAGAATTTCAATTTGTATTCACTTGTACAAAACTTGTTTTATTAGAGATGCAATGTATGTATATATCTGTATTTTTGTATATTATATGTATTATGTATGTTATACTTATGTATGTATATTATATGTATGTATGTGCACACGTTAATGCAAATTTTAGGTTAACAAAAATGCCGAAGCTCGCCACCCAACTTTCGCTGATAAATGCAGATATTGTTTCAAAGTGCTTAATTATGTGAAATATAAAACTACCCGCAGTGATTTTGTGTATGCGAAATGACAAATACAAAAATAGAGAATCTTATTAGAGCAAAGAACTCACAAATGTGGTTGAAAAAATGAGGTTAAGAATCCTCAGAACTAAGTGTGGTGTTGTTAGTGTAATGCTGCTGCAATTTGAATAAGTTTAAAAGGAAACAACACGAAAAATCGGAAAATTTATGAAAGCCGATAACTGAATTAATAAACTTAAACGTGCTTTGCAAATTTGGATATTAATTAAAAATTACACCAACGACACTAGTGTTATTTTAATGCAAATCGCCGCGCGTTTGTGTGTGCACCAACAACAGTGTGTCAATTACTTCACTAAGGGTTGTTTTATATCACTCAACTCTTCCTCCACAAGATCACTAGAGGATTTTTTTATAAATTTTTTTTTTTTTTTTTTTTTTTTTAATTCGAATAACAAATTTCTATATGTGATGTGTGTGCAAAGAAATATCAACCACGTACCTTCGTTATATTTTAGTGCGGTTATACGGTGAAACAAACAATGACGTTGCAACGTTATATCGGGCAAGTGCTTTTGTTGCTGAAAAATCCTGTGGTGGCAAATAGGGCTGTGGCAAACTTTGATGCTGCGATGAACAGTGGACTGTATGTTTTGTTGAAGTGCTTTTTCGGCAGCAAATCTGGAAAAATTCGGACTGGTTCATAAATTCTCGGCGTAAAGGACCATGAACTTATGGTGCTTCAAATGAGAGTTATCTCCAGTGGGCACCAGTGTTTACTCGCAGTGAAAGTAAATAATGAAAAGCCAAGAATTAGTTTGATTGTTAATTCAATATATATATTTGGTATATTAGTTTTATTACAATATTACCTTGATGATTTACGTTGGGTGGTAGCTGAACGGTGTTGTCTCTAGAATGTCCAAAAACGAGTGAGTTAACAGAATTTTTCAAAGCCGGACTGAACCCGCGAACCAAGTTTTGTAAACCGTTTTAAGGGGAAACTGCCCGAAATGATTTCCCGGAAATCTGTAAGTTTTCCAGCATTGCACATGTGTGTGCACAATTAAATACTTAACACATGCATGTGTGTGTGCAAAGCTACTTTACACGTGCATGTGAGTATGTGTACAAGAAATAAAACTTTACATTAGGGTGGTCAATTCCAAATAGATAATTTGTAAATATTTAGACTGGAGGCCTAAACACATACAACATTGCTTTTGACAATCTTTAAAATTTGAACAAAAATTAAGTTGCTCCAAAATCGGTCGGGTTTAAACACAAATGTGTGGAAATACATATATAATCACGTGTGCAAAATAAAAACTCGATTAAAGATGATGAAATTTTTCCAAAAAAAATTCATATGACGCATTGTTATGAGTAGCGTACTCATACAACATTGCTTTTGACAATCTTAAACATTTGAACAAAAATTAAGTTGCTCCAAAATCGGTCGGGTTTACACTCAAATGTGTGGAAATACATATATAATCAAGTGTACAAAATAAAAACTCGATTAAAGATGATGAAATTTTTGCAAAAAAAATCCATATGACCCATTGTTATGAGTAGCGTACTCATACAACATTGCTTTTGACAATCTTAAACATTTGAACAAAAATTAAGTTGCTCCAAAATCGGTCGGGTTTACACTCAAATGTGTGGAAATACATATATAATCAAGTGTACAAAATAAAAACTCGATTAAAGATGATGAAATTTTTGCAAAAAAAATTCATATGACGCATTGTTATGAGTAGCGTACTCATACAACACTGCTTTTGACAATCTTAAAAATTTGAGCAAAAATTAAGTTGCTCCAAAATCGGTCAGGTTTAGACTCAAATGTGTGGAAATACATATATAATCAAGTGTACAAAATAAAGACTCGATTAAAGATGATGAAATTTTTGCAAAAAAAATCCATATGACGCATTGTTATGAGTAGCGTACTCATACAACATTGCTTTTGACAATCTTAAAAATTTGAACAAAAATTAAGTTGCTCCAAAATCGGTCGGGTTTAGACTCAAATGTGTGGAAATACATATATAATCAAGTGTACAAAATAAAAACTCGATTAAAGATGATGAAATTTTTGCAAAAAGAATCCATATGACCCATTGTTATGAGTAGCGTACTCATACAACATTGCTTTTGACAATCTTAAAAATTTGAGCAAAAATTAAGTTGCTACAAAATCGGTCGGGTTTAGACTCAAATGTGTGGAAATACATATATAATCAAGTGTACAAAATAAAGACTCGATTAAAGATAATGAAATTTTTGCAAAAAAAATCCATATGACCCATTGTTATGAGTAGCGTACTCATACAGCATTGCTTTTGACAATCTTTAAAATTTGAACAAAAATTAAGTTGCTCCAAAATCGGTCGGGTTTAGACACAAATGTGTGGAAATACATATATAATCACGTGTACAAAATAAAAACTCGATTAAAGATGATGAAATTTTTCCAAAAAAAATTCATATGACGCATTGTTATGAGTAGGGTACTCATACAACATTGCTTTTGACAATCTTAAAAATTTGAGCAAAAATTAAGTTGCTCCAAAATCGGTCGGGTTTAGACTCAAATGTGTGGAAATACATATATAATCAAGTGTACAAAATAAAAACTCGATTAAAGATGATGAAATTTTTGCAAAAGAAATCCATATGACCCATTGTTATGAGTAGCGTACTCATACAACATTGCTTTTGACAATCTTCAAAATTTGAACAAAAATTAAGTTGCTCCAAAATCGGTCGGGTTTAGACTCAAATGTGTGGAAATACATATATAATCACGTGTACAAAATAAAAACTCGATTAAAGATGATGAAATTTTTTCAAAAAAAATTAATATGACGCATTGTTATGAGTAGCGTACTCATACAACATTGCTTTTGACAATCTTAAAAATTTTAGCAAAAGTTAAGTTGCTCCAAAATCGGTCGGGTTTAGACTCGAATGTGTGGAAATACATATATAATCACGTGTACAAAATAAAGACTCGATTAAAGATGATGAAATTTTTGCCAAAAAAATCCATATGACCCATTGTTATGAGTAGCGTACTCATACAACATTGCTTTTGACAATCTTCAAAATTTGAACAAAAATTAAGTTGCTCCAAAATCGGCCGGGTTTAGACTCAAATGTGTGGAAATACATATATAATCACGTGTACAAAATAAAAACTCGATTAAAGATGATGAAATTTTTCCAAAAAAAATTCATATGACGCATTGTTATGAGTAGCGTACTCATACAACATTGCTTTTGACAATCTTAAAAATTTGAACAAAAATTAAGTTGCTCCAAAATCGGTCGGGTTTAGACTCAAATGTGTGGAAATACATATATAATCAAGTGTACAAAATAAAAACTCGATTAAAGATGATGAAATTTTTGCAAAAAGAATCCATATGACCCATTGTTATGAGTAGCGTACTCATACAACATTGCTTTTGACAATCTTCAAAATTTGAACAAAAATTAAGCTGCTCCAAAATCGGTCGGGTTTAGACTCAAATGTGTGGAAATACATTTATAATCACGTGTACAAAATAAAAACTCGATTAAAGATGATGAAATTTTTCCAAAAAAAATTCATATGACGCATTGTTATGAGTAGCGTACTCATACAACATTGGTTTTGACAATCTTAAAAATTTGAGCAAAAATTAAGTTGCTCCAAAATCGGTCGGGTTTAGACTCAAATGTGTGGAAATACATATATAATCAAGTGTACAAAATAAAGACTCGATTAAAGATGATGAAATTTTTGCAAAAAAAATCCATATGACCCATTGTTATGAGTAGCGTACTCATACAGCATTGCTTTTGACAATCTTTAAAATTTGAACAAAAATTAAGTTGCTCCAAAATCGGTCGGGTTTAGACACAAATGTGTGGAAATACATATATAATCACGTGTACAAAATAAAAACTCGATTAAAGATGATGAAATTTTTCCAAAAAAAATTCATATGACGCATTGTTATGAGTAGCGTACTCATAGAACATTGCTTTTGACGATCTTAAAAATTTGAACAAAAATTAAGTTGCTCCAAAATCGGTCGGGTTTAGACTCAAATGTGTGGAAATACATATATAATCAAGTGTACAAAATAAAAACTCGATTAAAGATGATGAAATTTTTGCAAAAAAAATCCATATGACCAATTGTTATGAGTAGCGTACTCATACAACATTGCTTTTGACAATCTTCAAAATTTAAACAAAAATTAAGTTGCTCCAAAATCGGTCGGGTTTAGACTCAAATGTGTGGAAATACATATATAATCACGTGTACAAAATAAAAACTCGATTAAAGATGATGAAATTTTTCCAAAAAAAATTCATATGACGCGTTGTTATGAGTAGCGTACTCATACAACATTGCTTTCGACAATCTTAAAAATATAAGCAAAAATTGAGTTGCTCCAAAATCGGTCGGGTTTATACTCAAATGTGTGGAAACACATATATAATCAAGTGTACAAAATAAAGACTCCATTAAAGATGATGAAATTTTTGCAAAAAAAATCCATATGACCCATTGTTATGAGTAGCGTACTCATACAACATTGCTTTTGACAATCTTTAAAATTTGAACAAAAATTAAGTTGCTCCAAAATCGGTCGGGTTTAGACTCAAATGTGTGGAAATACATATATAATCAAGTGTACAAAATAAAAACTCGATTAAAGATGATGAAATTTTTGCAAAAAAAATCCATATGACCCATTGTTATGAGTAGCGTACTCATACAACATTGCTTTTGACAATCTTCAAAATTTGAACAAAAATTAAGTTGCTCCAAAATCGGTCGGGTTTAGACTCAAATGTGTGGAAATACATATATAATCACGTGTACAAAATAAAAACTCGATCAAAGATGATGAAATTTTTCCAAAAAAAATTCATATGACGCATTGTTATGAGTAGCGTACTCATACAACATTGTTTTTGACAATCTTAAAAATTTGAGCAAAAATTAAGTTGCTCCAAAATCGGTCGGGTTTAGACTCAAATGTGTGGAAATACATATATAATCAAGTGTACAAAATAAAGACTCGATTAAAGATGATGAAATTTTTGCCAAAAAAATCCATATGACCCATTGTTATGAGTAGCGTACTCATACAACATTGCTTTTGACAATCTTCAAAATTTGAACAAAAATTAAGTTGCTCCAAAATCGGTCGGGTTTAGACTCAAATGTGTGGAAATACATATATAATCACGTGTACAAAATAAAAACTCGATTAAAGATGATGAAATTTTTCCAAAAAAAATCCATATGACCCATTGTGTTGAGTAGCGTACTCATACAACATTGCTTTTGACAATCTTAAAAATTTGAGCAAAAATTATGTTGCTCCAAAATCGGTCGGGTTTAGACTCAAATGTGTGGAAATACATATATAATCAAGTGTACAAAATAAAGACTCGATTAAAGATGATGAAATTTTTGCAAAAAAAATCCATATGACCCATTGTTATGAGTAGCGTACTCATACAGCATTGCTTTTGACAATCTTTAAAATTTGAACAAAAATTAAGTTTCTCCAAAATCGGTCGGGTTTAGACACAAATGTTTGGAAATACATATATAATCACGTGTACAAAATAAAAACTCGATTAAAGATGATGAAATTTTTCCAAAAAAAATTCATATGACGCATTGTTATGAGTAGCGTACTCATACAACATTGCTTTTGACAATCTTAAAAATTTGAGCAAAAATTAAGTTGCTCCAAAATCGGTCGGGTTTAGACTCAAATGTGTGGAAATACATATATAATCAAGTGTACAAAATAAAGACTCGATTAAAGATGATGAAATTTTTGCAAAAAGAATCCATATGACCCATTGTTATGAGTAGCGTACTCATACAACATTGCTTTTGACAATCTTTAAAATTTGAACAAAAATTAAGTTGCTCCAAAATCGGTCGGGTTTAGACACAAATGTGTGGAAATATGTACATATATAATCACGTGTACAAAATAAAAACTCGATTAAAGATGATGAAATTTTTCCAAAAGAAATTCATATGACGCATTGTTATGAGTAGCGTACTCATACAACATTGCTTTTGACAATCTTAAAAATTTGAACAAAAATTAAGTTGCTCCAAAATCGGCCGGGTTTAGACTCAAATGTGTGGAAATACATATATAATCACGTGTACAAAATAAAAACTCGATTAGAGATGATGAAATTTTTGCAAAAAAAATCCATATGACCCATTGTTATAAGTAGCGTACTCATACAACATTGGTTTTGATAATCTTCAAAATTTGAACAAAAATTAAGTTGCTCCAAAATCGGTCGGGTTTTGACTCAAATGTGTGGAAATACATATATAATCACGTGTACAAAATAAAAACTCGATTAAAGATGATGAAATTTTTGCAAAAAAAATCCATATGACCCATTGTTATGAGTAGCGTACTCATACAGCATTGCTTTTGACAATCTTTAAAATTTGAACAAAAAATAAGTTGCTCCAAAATCGGTCGAGTTTAGACACAAATGTGTGGAAATCCATATATAATCACGTGTACAAAATAAAAACTCGATTAAAGATGATGAAATTTTTCCAAAAAAAATTCATATGACGCATTGTTATGAGTAGCGTACTCATACAACATTGCTTTTGACAATCTTTAAAATTTGAACAAAAATTAAGTTGCTCCAAAATCGGTCGGGTTTAGACTCAAATGTGTGGAAATACATATATAATCAAGTGTACAAAATAAAAACTCGATTAAAGATGATGAAATTTTTGCAAAAAAAATCCATATGACCCATTGTTATGAGTAGCGTACTCATACAACATTGCTTTTGACAATCTTCAAAATTTGAACAAAAATTAAGTTGCTCCAAAATCGGTCGGGTTTAGACTCAAATGTGTGGAAATACATATATAATCACGTGTACAAAATAAAAACTCGATCAAAGATGATGAAATTTTTCCAAAAAAAATTCATATGACGCATTGTTATGAGTAGCGTACTCATACAACATTGCTTTTGACAATCTTAAAAATTTGAGCAAAAATTAAGTTGCTCCAAAATCGGTCGGGTTTAGACTCAAATGTGTGGAAATACATATATAATCAAGTGTACAAAATAAAGACTCGATTAAAGATGATGAAATTTTTGCCAAAAAAATCCATATGACCCATTGTTATGAGTTGCTCCAAAATCGGTCGGGTTTAGACTCAAATGTGTGGAAATACATATATAATCACGTGTACAAAATAAAAACTCGATTAAAGATGATGAAATTTTTCCAAAAAAAATGCATATGACGCATTGTTATGAGTAGCGTACTCATACAACATTGCTTTTGACAATCTTCAAAATTTTAACAAAAATTAAGTTGCTCCAAAATCGGTCGGGTTTAGACTCAAATGTGTGGAAATACATATATAATCACGTGTACAAAATAAAAACTCGATCAAAGATGATGAAATGTTTCCAAAAAAAATTCATATGACGCATTGTTATGAGTAGCGTACTCATACAACATTGCTTTTGACAATCTTAAAAATTTTAGCAAAAATTAAGTTGCTCCAAAATCGGTCGGGTTTAGACTCGAATGTGTGGAAATACATATATAATCACGTGTACAAAATAAATACTCGATTAAAAATGATGAAATTTTTGCCAAAAAAATCCATATGACCCATTGTTATGAGTAGCGTACTCATACAACATTGCTTTTGACAATCTTCAAAATTTGAACAAAAATTAAGTTGCTCCAAAATCGGTCGGGTTTAGACTCAAATGTGTGGAAATACATATATAATCAAGTGTACAAAATAAAAACTCGATTAAAGATGATGAAATTTTTGCAAAAAGAATCCATATGACCCATTGTTATGAGTAGCGTACTCATACAACATTGCTTTTGACAATCTTTAAAATTTGAACAAAAATTAAGTTGCTCCAAAATTGGTCGGGTTTAGACTCAAATGTGTGGAAATACATATATAATCACGTGTACAAAATAAAAACTCGATTAAAGATGATGAAATTTTTCCAAAAAAAATTCATATGACGCATTGTTATGAGTAGCGTACTCATACAACATTGCTTTTGACAATCTTAAAAATTTGAGCAAAAATTAAGTTGCTCCAAAATCGTTCGGGTTTAGACTCAAATGTGTGGAAATACATATATAATCAAGTGTAAAAATAAAGACTCGATTATAGATGATGAAATTTTTGCAAAAAAAATCCATATGACCCATTGTTATGAGTAGCGTACTCATACAGCATTGCTTTTGACAATCTTTAAAATTTGAACAAAAATTAAGTTGCTCCAAAATCGGTCGGGTTTAGACACAAATGTGTGGAAATACATATATAATCAAGTGTACAAAATAAAAACTCGATTAAAGATGATGAAATTTTTCCAAAAAAAATTCATATGACGCATTGTTATGAGTAGCGTACTCATACAACATTGCTTTTGACAATCTTAAAAATTTGAACAAAAATTAAGTTGCTCCAAAATCGGTCGGGTTTAGACTCAAATGTGTGGAAATACATATATAATCAAGTGTACAAAATAAAAACTCGATTAAAGATAATGAAATTTTTGCAAAAAAAATCCATATGACCAATTGTTATGAGTAGCGTACGTATACAACATTGCTTTTGACAATCTTCAAAATTTGAACAAAAATTAAGTTGCTCCAAAATCGGTCGGGTTTAGACTCAAATGTGTGGAAATACATATATAATCAAGTGTACAAAATAAAGACTCGATTAAAGATGATGAAATTTTTGCCAAAAAAATCCATATGACCCATTGTTATGAGTTGCTCCAAAATCGGTCGGGTTTAGACTCAAATGTGTGGAAATACATATATAATCAAGTGTACAAAATAAAAACTCGATTAAAGATAATGAAATTTTTGCAAAAAAAATCCATATGACCAATTGTTATGAGTAGCGTACTCATACAACATTGCTTTTGACAATCTTAAAAATTTGAGCAAAAATTAAGTTGCTCCAAAATCGGTCGGGTTTAGACTCAAATGTGTGGAAATACATATATAATCAAGTGTAAAAATAAAGACTCGATTAAAGATGATGAAATTTTTGCAAAAAAAATCCATATGACCCATTGTTATGAGTAGCGTACTCATACAGCATTGCTTTTGACAATCTTTAAAATTTGAACAAAAATTAAGTTGCTCCAAAATCGGTCGGGTTTAGACACAAATGTGTGGAAATACATATATAATCAAGTGTACAAAATAAAAACTCGATTAAAGATGATGAAATTTTTCCAAAAAAAATTCATATGACGCATTGTTATGAGTAGCGTACTCATACAACATTGCTTTTGACAATCTTTAAAATTTGAACAAAAATTAAGTTGCTCCAAAATCGGTCGGGTTTAGACTCAAATGTGTGGAAATACATATATAATCAAGTGTACAAAATAAAAACTCGATTAAAGATGATGAAATTTTTGCAAAAAAAATCCATATGACCCATTGTTATGAGTAGCGTACTCATACAACATTGCTTTTGACAATCTTCAAAATTTGAACAAAAATTAAGTTGCTCCAAAATCGGTCGGGTTTAGACTCAAATGTGTGGAAATACATATATAATCACGTGTACAAAATAAAAACTCGATCAAAGATGATGAAATTTTTCCAAAAAAAATTCATATGACGCATTGTTATGAGTAGCGTACTCATACAACATTGCTTTTGACAATCTTAAAAATTTGAACAAAAATTAAGTTGCTCCAAAATCGGTCGGGTTTAGACTCAAATGTGTGGAAATACATATATAATCAAGTGTACAAAATAAAAACTCGATTAAAGATAATGAAATTTTTGCAAAAAAAATCCATATGACCAATTGTTATGAGTAGCGTACTCATACAACATTTCTTTTGACAATCTTAAAAATTTGAGCAAAAATTAAGTTGCTCCAAAATCGGTCGGGTTTAGACTCAAATGTGTGGAAAGACATATATAATCAAGTGTAAAAATAAAGACTCGATTAAAGATGATGAAATTTTTGCAAAAAAAATCCATATGACCCATTGTTATGAGTAGCGTACTCATACAGCATTGCTTTTGACAATCTTTAAAATTTGAACAAAAATTAAGTTGCTCCAAAATCGGTCGGGTTTAGACACAAATGTGTGGAAATACATATATAATCAAGTGTACAAAATAAAAACTCGATTAAAGATGATGAAATTTTTCCAAAAAAAATTCATATGACGCATTGTTATGAGTAGCGTACTCATACAACATTGCTTTTGACAATCTTTAAAATTTGAACAAAAATTAAGTTGCTCCAAAATCGGTCGGGTTTAGACTCAAATGTGTGGAAATACATATATAATCAAGTGTACAAAATAAAAACTCGATTAAAGATGATGAAATTTTTGCAAAAAAAATCCATATGACCCATTGTTATGAGTAGCGTACTCATACAACATTGCTTTTGACAATCTTCAAAATTTGAACAAAAATTAAGTTGCTCCAAAATCGGTCGGGTTTAGACTCAAATGTGTGGAAATACATATATAATCACGTGTACAAAATAAAAACTCGATCAAAGATGATGAAATTTTTCCAAAAAAAATTCATATGACGCATTGTTATGAGTAGCGTACTCATACAACATTGCTTTTGACAATCTTAAAAATTTGAGCAAAAATTAAGTTGCTCCAAAATCGGTCGGGTTTAGACTCAAATGTGTGGAAATACATATATAATCAAGTGTACAAAATAAAGACTCGATTAAAGATGATGAAATTTTTGCCAAAAAAATCCATATGACCCATTGTTATGAGTTGCTCCAAAATCGGTCGGGTTTAGACTCAAATGTGTGGAAATACATATATAATCACGTGTACAAAATAAAAACTCGATTAAAGATGATGAAATTTTTCCAAAAAAAATGCATATGACGCATTGTTATGATTAGCGTACTCATACAACATTGCTTTTGACAATCTTAAAAATTTGAGCAAAAATTAAGTTGCTCCAAAATCGGTCGGGTTTAGACTCAAATGTGTGGAAATACATATATAATCAAGTGTACAAAATAAAGACTCGATTAAAGATGATGAAATTTTTGCAAAAAAACCCATATGACCCATTGTTATGAGTAGCGTACTCATACAGCATTGCTTTTGACAATCTTTAAAATTTGAACAAAAATTAAGTTGCTCCAAAATCGGTCGGGTTTAGACACAAATGTGTGGAAATATATATATAATCACGTGTACAAAATAAAAACTCGATTAAAGATGATGAAATTTTTCCAAAAAAAATTCATATGACGCATTGTTATGAGTAGCGTACTCATACAACATTGCTTTTGACAATCTTAAAAATTTGAGCAAAAATTAAGTTGCTCCAAAATCGGTCGGGTTTAGACTCAAATGTGTGGAAATACATATATAATCAAGTGTACAAAATAAAGACTCGATTAAAGATGATGAAATTTTTGCAAAAAAAATCCATATGACCCATTGTTATGAGTAGCGTACTCATACAACATTGCTTTTGACAATCTTTAAAATTTGAACAAAAATTAAGTTGCTCCAAAATCGGTCGGGTTTAGACACAAATGTGTGGAAATATGTACATATATAATCACGTGTACAAAATAAAAACTCGATTAAAGATGATGAAATTTTTCCAAAAGAAATTCATATGACGCATTGTTATGAGTAGCGTACTCATACAACATTGCTTTTGACAATCTTAAAAATTTGAACAAAAATTAAGTTGCTCCAAAATCGGCCGGGTTTAGACTCAAATGTGTGGAAATACATATATAATCACGTGTGCAAAATAAAAACTCGATTAGAGATGATGAAATTTTTGCAAAAAAAATCCATATGACCCATTGTTATAAGTAGCGTACTCATACAACATTGGTTTTGATAATCTTCAAAATTTGAACAAAAATTAAGTTGCTCCAAATTCGGTCGGGTTTAGACTCAAATGTGTGGAAATACATATATAATCAAGTGTACAAAATAAAGACTCGATTAAAGATGATGAAATTTTTGCAAAAAAAATCCATATGACCCATTGTTATGAGTAGCGTACTCATACAGCATTGCTTTTGACAATCTTTAAAATTTGAACAAAAATTAAGTTGCTCCAAAATCGGTCGGGTTTAGACACAAATGTGTGGAAATACATATATAATCACGTGTACAAAATAAAAACTCGATTAAAGATTATGAAATTTTTCCAAAAAAAATTCATATGACGCATTGTTATGAGTAGCGTACTCATACAACATTGCTTTTGACAATCTGAAAAATTTGAACAAAAATTAAGTTGCTCCAAAATCGGTCGGGTTTAGACTCAAATGTGTGGAAATACATATATAATCAAGTGTACAAAATAAAAACTCGATTAAAGATGATGAAATTTTTGCAAAAAAAATCCATATGACCTATTGTTATGAGTAGCGTACTCATACAACATTGCTTTTGACAATCTTCAAAATTTGAACAAAAATTAAGTTGCTCCAAAATCGGTCGGGTTTAGACTCAAATGTGTGGAAATACATATATAATCAAGTGTACAAAATAAAAACTCGATTAAAGATGATGAAATTTTTGCAAAAAGAATCCATATGACCCATTGTTATGAGTAGCGTACTCATACAACATTGCTTTTGACAATCTTTAAAATTTGAACAAAAATTAAGTTGCTCCAAAATTGGTCGGGTTTAGACTCGAATGTGTGGAAATACATATATAATCACGTGTACAAAATAAATACTCGATTAAAAATGATGAAATTTTTGCCAAAAAAATCCATATGACCCATTGTTATGAGTAGCGTACTCATACAACATTGCTTTTGACAATCTTCAAAATTTGAGCAAAAATTAAGTTGCTCCAAAATCGGTCGGGTTTAGACTCAAATGTGTGGAAAGACATATATAATCAAGTGTAAAAATAAAGACTCGATTAAAGATGATGAAATTTTTGCAAAAAAAATCCATATGACCCATTGTTATGAGTAGCGTACTCATACAGCATTGCTTTTGACAATCTTTAAAATTTGAACAAAAATTAAGTTGCTCCAAAATCGGTCGGGTTTAGACACAAATGTGTGGAAATACATATATAATCAAGTGTACAAAATAAAAACTCGATTAAAGATGATGAAATTTTTCCAAAAAAAATTCATATGACGCATTGTTATGAGTAGCGTACTCATACAACATTGCTTTTGACAATCTTTAAAATTTGAACAAAAATTAAGTTGCTCCAAAATCGGTCGGGTTTAGACTCAAATGTGTGGAAATACATATATAATCAAGTGTACAAAATAAAAACTCGATTAAAGATGATGAAATTTTTGCAAAAAAAATCCATATGACCCATTGTTATGAGTAGCGTACTCATACAGCATTGCTTTTGACAATCTTTAAAATTTGAACAAAAATTAAGTTGCTCCAAAATCGGTCGGGTTTAGACACAAATGTGTGGAAATACATATATAATCACGTGTACAAAATAAAAACTCGATTAAAGATTATGAAATTTTTCCAAAAAAAATTCATATGACGCATTGTTATGAGTAGCGTACTCATACAACATTGCTTTTGACAATCTGAAAAATTTGAACAAAAATTAAGTTGCTCCAAAATCGGTCGGGTTTAGACTCAAATGTGTGGAAATACATATATAATCAAGTGTACAAAATAAAAACTCGATTAAAGATGATGAAATTTTTGCAAAAAGAATCCATATGACCCATTGTTATGAGTAGCGTACGTATACAACATTGCTTTTGACAATCTTCAAAATTTGAACAAAAATTAAGTTGCTCCAAAATCGGTCGGGTTTAGACTCAAATGTGTGGAAATACATATATAATCAAGTGTACAAAATAAAGACTCGATTAAAGATGATGAAATTTTTGCCAAAAAAATCCATATGACCCATTGTTATGAGTAGCGTACGTATACAACATTGCTTTTGACAATCTTCAAAATTTGAACAAAAATTAAGTTGCTCCAAAATCGGTCGGGTTTAGACTCAAATGTGTGGAAATACATATATAATCAAGTGTACAAAATAAAGACTCGATTAAAGATGATGAAATTTTTGCCAAAAAAATCCATATGACCCATTGTTATGAGTTGCTCCAAAATCGGTCGGGTTTAGACTCAAATGTGTGGAAATACATATATAATCAAGTGTACAAAATAAAAACTCGATTAAAGATAATGAAATTTTTGCAAAAAAAATCCATATGACCAATTGTTATGAGTAGCGTACTCATACAACATTGCTTTTGACAATCTTAAAAATTTGAGCAAAAATTAAGTTGCTCCAAAATCGGTCGGGTTTAGACTCAAATGTGTGGAAATACATATATAATCAAGTGTAAAAATAAAGACTCGATTAAAGATGATGAAATTTTTGCAAAAAAAATCCATATGACCCATTGTTATGAGTAGCGTACTCATACAGCATTGCTTTTGACAATCTTTAAAATTTGAACAAAAATTAAGTTGCTCCAAAATCGGTCGGGTTTAGACACAAATGTGTGGAAATACATATATAATCAAGTGTACAAAATAAAAACTCGATTAAAGATGATGAAATTTTTCCAAAAAAAATTCATATGACGCATTGTTATGAGTAGCGTACTCATACAACATTGCTTTTGACAATCTTTAAAATTTGAACAAAAATTAAGTTGCTCCAAAATCGGTCGGGTTTAGACTCAAATGTGTGGAAATACATATATAATCAAGTGTACAAAATAAAAACTCGATTAAAGATGGTGAAATTTTTGCAAAAAAAATCCATATGACCCATTGTTATGAGTAGCGTACTCATACAACATTGCTTTTGACAATCTTCAAAATTTGAACAAAAATTAAGTTGCTCCAAAATCGGTCGGGTTTAGACTCAAATGTGTGGAAATACATATATAATCACGTGTACAAAATAAAAACTCGATCAAAGATGATGAAATTTTTCCAAAAAAAATTCATATGACGCATTGTTATGAGTAGCGTACTCATACAACATTGCTTTTGACAATCTTAAAAATTTGAACAAAAATTAAGTTGCTCCAAAATCGGTCGGGTTTAGACTCAAATGTGTGGAAATACATATATAATCAAGTGTACAAAATAAAAACTCGATTAAAGATAATGAAATTTTTGCAAAAAAAATCCATATGACCAATTGTTATGAGTAGCGTACTCATACAACATTTCTTTTGACAATCTTAAAAATTTGAGCAAAAATTAAGTTGCTCCAAAATCGGTCGGGTTTAGACTCAAATGTGTGGAAAGACATATATAATCAAGTGTAAAAATAAAGACTCGATTAAAGATGATGAAATTTTTGCAAAAAAAATCCATATGACCCATTGTTATGAGTAGCGTACTCATACAGCATTGCTTTTGACAATCTTTAAAATTTGAACAAAAATTAAGTTGCTCCAAAATCGGTCGGGTTTAGACACAAATGTGTGGAAATACATATATAATCAAGTGTACAAAATAAAAACTCGATTAAAGATGATGAAATTTTTCCAAAAAAAATTCATATGACGCATTGTTATGAGTAGCGTACTCATACAACATTGCTTTTGACAATCTTTAAAATTTGAACAAAAATTAAGTTGCTCCAAAATCGGTCGGGTTTAGACTCAAATGTGTGGAAATACATATATAATCAAGTGTACAAAATAAAAACTCGATTAAAGATGATGAAATTTTTGCAAAAAAAATCCATATGACCCATTGTTATGAGTAGCGTACTCATACAACATTGCTTTTGACAATCTTCAAAATTTTAGCAAAAATTAAGTTGCTCCAAAATCGGTCGGGTTTAGACTCGAATGTGTGGAAATACATATATAATCACGTGTACAAAATAAATACTCGATTAAAAATGATGAAATTTTTGCCAAAAAAATCCATATGACCCATTGTTATGAGTAGCGTACTCATACAACATTGCTTTTGACAATCTTAAAAATTTGAACAAAAATTAAGTTGCTCCAAAATCGGCCGGGTTTAGACTCAAATGTGTGGAAATACATATATAATCACGTGTGCAAAATAAAAACTCGATTAGAGATGATGAAATTTTTGCAAAAAAAATCCATATGACCCATTGTTATAAGTAGCGTACTCATACAACATTGGTTTTGATAATCTTCAAAATTTGAACAAAAATTAAGTTGCTCCAAATTCGGTCGGGTTTAGACTCAAATGTGTGGAAATACATATATAATCAAGTGTACAAAATAAAGACTCGATTAAAGATGATGAAATTTTTGCAAAAAAAATCCATATGACCCATTGTTATGAGTAGCGTACTCATACAGCATTGCTTTTGACAATCTTTAAAATTTGAACAAAAATTAAGTTGCTCCAAAATCGGTCGGGTTTAGACACAAATGTGTGGAAATACATATATAATCACGTGTACAAAATAAAAACTCGATTAAAGATTATGAAATTTTTCCAAAAAAAATTCATATGACGCATTGTTATGAGTAGCGTACTCATACAACATTGCTTTTGACAATCTGAAAAATTTGAACAAAAATTAAGTTGCTCCAAAATCGGTCGGGTTTAGACTCAAATGTGTGGAAATACATATATAATCAAGTGTACAAAATAAAAACTCGATTAAAGATGATGAAATTTTTGCAAAAAAAATCCATATGACCTATTGTTATGAGTAGCGTACTCATACAACATTGCTTTTGACAATCTTCAAAATTTGAACAAAAATTAAGTTGCTCCAAAATCGGTCGGGTTTAGACTCAAATGTGTGGAAATACATATATAATCAAGTGTACAAAATAAAAACTCGATTAAAGATGATGAAATTTTTGCAAAAAGAATCCATATGACCCATTGTTATGAGTAGCGTACTCATACAACATTGCTTTTGACAATCTTTAAAATTTGAACAAAAATTAAGTTGCTCCAAAATTGGTCGGGTTTAGACTCGAATGTGTGGAAATACATATATAATCACGTGTACAAAATAAATACTCGATTAAAAATGATGAAATTTTTGCCAAAAAAATCCATATGACCCATTGTTATGAGTAGCGTACTCATACAACATTGCTTTTGACAATCTTCAAAATTTGAGCAAAAATTAAGTTGCTCCAAAATCGGTCGGGTTTAGACTCAAATGTGTGGAAAGACATATATAATCAAGTGTAAAAATAAAGACTCGATTAAAGATGATGAAATTTTTGCAAAAAAAATCCATATGACCCATTGTTATGAGTAGCGTACTCATACAGCATTGCTTTTGACAATCTTTAAAATTTGAACAAAAATTAAGTTGCTCCAAAATCGGTCGGGTTTAGACACAAATGTGTGGAAATACATATATAATCAAGTGTACAAAATAAAAACTCGATTAAAGATGATGAAATTTTTCCAAAAAAAATTCATATGACGCATTGTTATGAGTAGCGTACTCATACAACATTGCTTTTGACAATCTTTAAAATTTGAACAAAAATTAAGTTGCTCCAAAATCGGTCGGGTTTAGACTCAAATGTGTGGAAATACATATATAATCAAGTGTACAAAATAAAAACTCGATTAAAGATGATGAAATTTTTGCAAAAAAAATCCATATGACCCATTGTTATGAGTAGCGTACTCATACAGCATTGCTTTTGACAATCTTTAAAATTTGAACAAAAATTAAGTTGCTCCAAAATCGGTCGGGTTTAGACACAAATGTGTGGAAATACATATATAATCACGTGTACAAAATAAAAACTCGATTAAAGATTATGAAATTTTTCCAAAAAAAATTCATATGACGCATTGTTATGAGTAGCGTACTCATACAACATTGCTTTTGACAATCTGAAAAATTTGAACAAAAATTAAGTTGCTCCAAAATCGGTCGGGTTTAGACTCAAATGTGTGGAAATACATATATAATCAAGTGTACAAAATAAAAACTCGATTAAAGATGATGAAATTTTTGCAAAAAGAATCCATATGACCCATTGTTATGAGTAGCGTACGTATACAACATTGCTTTTGACAATCTTCAAAATTTGAACAAAAATTAAGTTGCTCCAAAATCGGTCGGGTTTAGACTCAAATGTGTGGAAATACATATATAATCAAGTGTACAAAATAAAGACTCGATTAAAGATGATGAAATTTTTGCCAAAAAAATCCATATGACCCATTGTTATGAGTAGCGTACGTATACAACATTGCTTTTGACAATCTTCAAAATTTGAACAAAAATTAAGTTGCTCCAAAATCGGTCGGGTTTAGACTCAAATGTGTGGAAATACATATATAATCAAGTGTACAAAATAAAGACTCGATTAAAGATGATGAAATTTTTGCCAAAAAAATCCATATGACCCATTGTTATGAGTTGCTCCAAAATCGGTCGGGTTTAGACTCAAATGTGTGGAAATACATATATAATCAAGTGTACAAAATAAAAACTCGATTAAAGATAATGAAATTTTTGCAAAAAAAATCCATATGACCAATTGTTATGAGTAGCGTACTCATACAACATTGCTTTTGACAATCTTAAAAATTTGAGCAAAAATTAAGTTGCTCCAAAATCGGTCGGGTTTAGACTCAAATGTGTGGAAATACATATATAATCAAGTGTAAAAATAAAGACTCGATTAAAGATGATGAAATTTTTGCAAAAAAAAATCCATATGACCCATTGTTATGAGTAGCGTACTCATACAGCATTGCTTTTGACAATCTTTAAAATTTGAACAAAAATTAAGTTGCTCCAAAATCGGTCGGGTTTAGACACAAATGTGTGGAAATACATATATAATCAAGTGTACAAAATAAAAACTCGATTAAAGATGATGAAATTTTTCCAAAAAAAATTCATATGACGCATTGTTATGAGTAGCGTACTCATACAACATTGCTTTTGACAATCTTTAAAATTTGAACAAAAATTAAGTTGCTCCAAAATCGGTCGGGTTTAGACTCAAATGTGTGGAAATACATATATAATCAAGTGTACAAAATAAAAACTCGATTAAAGATGATGAAATTTTTGCAAAAAAAATCCATATGACCCATTGTTATGAGTAGCGTACTCATACAACATTGCTTTTGACAATCTTCAAAATTTGAACAAAAATTAAGTTGCTCCAAAATCGGTCGGGTTTAGACTCAAATGTGTGGAAATACATATATAATCACGTGTACAAAATAAAAACTCGATCAAAGATGATGAAATTTTTCCAAAAAAAATTCATATGACGCATTGTTATGAGTAGCGTACTCATACAACATTGCTTTTGACAATCTTTAAAATTTGAACAAAAATTAAGTTGCTCCAAAATCGGTCGGGTTTAGACACAAATGTGTGGAAATATGTACATATATAATCACGTGTACAAAATAAAAACTCGATTAAAGATGATGAAATTTTTCCAAAAGAAATTCATATGACGCATTGTTATGAGTAGCGTACTCATACAACATTGCTTTTGACAATCTTAAAAATTTGAACAAAAATTAAGTTGCTCCAAAATCGGCCGGGTTTAGACTCAAATGTGTGGAAATACATATATAATCACGTGTGCAAAATAAAAACTCGATTAGAGATGATGAAATTTTTGCAAAAAAAATCCATATGACCCATTGTTATAAGTAGCGTACTCATACAACATTGGTTTTGATAATCTTCAAAATTTGAACAAAAATTAAGTTGCTCCAAATTCGGTCGGGTTTAGACTCAAATGTGTGGAAATACATATATAATCAAGTGTACAAAATAAAGACTCGATTAAAGATGATGAAATTTTTGCAAAAAAAATCCATATGACCCATTGTTATGAGTAGCGTACTCATACAGCATTGCTTTTGACAATCTTTAAAATTTGAACAAAAATTAAGTTGCTCCAAAATCGGTCGGGTTTAGACACAAATGTGTGGAAATACATATATAATCACGTGTACAAAATAAAAACTCGATTAAAGATTATGAAATTTTTCCAAAAAAAATTCATATGACGCATTGTTATGAGTAGCGTACTCATACAACATTGCTTTTGACAATCTGAAAAATTTGAACAAAAATTAAGTTGCTCCAAAATCGGTCGGGTTTAGACTCAAATGTGTGGAAATACATATATAATCAAGTGTACAAAATAAAAACTCGATTAAAGATGATGAAATTTTTGCAAAAAAAATCCATATGACCTATTGTTATGAGTAGCGTACTCATACAACATTGCTTTTGACAATCTTCAAAATTTGAACAAAAATTAAGTTGCTCCAAAATCGGTCGGGTTTAGACTCAAATGTGTGGAAATACATATATAATCAAGTGTACAAAATAAAAACTCGATTAAAGATGATGAAATTTTTGCAAAAAGAATCCATATGACCCATTGTTATGAGTAGCGTACTCATACAACATTGCTTTTGACAATCTTTAAAATTTGAACAAAAATTAAGTTGCTCCAAAATTGGTCGGGTTTAGACTCGAATGTGTGGAAATACATATATAATCACGTGTACAAAATAAATACTCGATTAAAAATGATGAAATTTTTGCCAAAAAAATCCATATGACCCATTGTTATGAGTAGCGTACTCATACAACATTGCTTTTGACAATCTTCAAAATTTGAGCAAAAATTAAGTTGCTCCAAAATCGGTCGGGTTTAGACTCAAATGTGTGGAAAGACATATATAATCAAGTGTAAAAATAAAGACTCGATTAAAGATGATGAAATTTTTGCAAAAAAAATCCATATGACCCATTGTTATGAGTAGCGTACTCATACAGCATTGCTTTTGACAATCTTTAAAATTTGAACAAAAATTAAGTTGCTCCAAAATCGGTCGGGTTTAGACACAAATGTGTGGAAATACATATATAATCAAGTGTACAAAATAAAAACTCGATTAAAGATGATGAAATTTTTCCAAAAAAAATTCATATGACGCATTGTTATGAGTAGCGTACTCATACAACATTGCTTTTGACAATCTTTAAAATTTGAACAAAAATTAAGTTGCTCCAAAATCGGTCGGGTTTAGACTCAAATGTGTGGAAATACATATATAATCAAGTGTACAAAATAAAAACTCGATTAAAGATGATGAAATTTTTGCAAAAAAAATCCATATGACCCATTGTTATGAGTAGCGTACTCATACAGCATTGCTTTTGACAATCTTTAAAATTTGAACAAAAATTAAGTTGCTCCAAAATCGGTCGGGTTTAGACACAAATGTGTGGAAATACATATATAATCACGTGTACAAAATAAAAACTCGATTAAAGATTATGAAATTTTTCCAAAAAAAATTCATATGACGCATTGTTATGAGTAGCGTACTCATACAACATTGCTTTTGACAATCTGAAAAATTTGAACAAAAATTAAGTTGCTCCAAAATCGGTCGGGTTTAGACTCAAATGTGTGGAAATACATATATAATCAAGTGTACAAAATAAAAACTCGATTAAAGATGATGAAATTTTTGCAAAAAGAATCCATATGACCCATTGTTATGAGTAGCGTACGTATACAACATTGCTTTTGACAATCTTCAAAATTTGAACAAAAATTAAGTTGCTCCAAAATCGGTCGGGTTTAGACTCAAATGTGTGGAAATACATATATAATCAAGTGTACAAAATAAAGACTCGATTAAAGATGATGAAATTTTTGCCAAAAAAATCCATATGACCCATTGTTATGAGTAGCGTACGTATACAACATTGCTTTTGACAATCTTCAAAATTTGAACAAAAATTAAGTTGCTCCAAAATCGGTCGGGTTTAGACTCAAATGTGTGGAAATACATATATAATCAAGTGTACAAAATAAAGACTCGATTAAAGATGATGAAATTTTTGCCAAAAAAATCCATATGACCCATTGTTATGAGTTGCTCCAAAATCGGTCGGGTTTAGACTCAAATGTGTGGAAATACATATATAATCAAGTGTACAAAATAAAAACTCGATTAAAGATAATGAAATTTTTGCAAAAAAAATCCATATGACCAATTGTTATGAGTAGCGACTCATACAACATTGCTTTTGACAATCTTAAAAATTTGAGCAAAAATTAAGTTGCTCCAAAATCGGTCGGGTTTAGACTCAAATGTGTGGAAATACATATATAATCAAGTGTAAAAATAAAGACTCGATTAAAGATGATGAAATTTTTGCAAAAAAAATCCATATGACCCATTGTTATGAGTAGCGTACTCATACAGCATTGCTTTTGACAATCTTTAAAATTTGAACAAAAATTAAGTTGCTCCAAAATCGGTCGGGTTTAGACACAAATGTGTGGAAATACATATA
This sequence comes from Philophylla caesio, assembly GCA_963971545.1. NCBI lineage: Eukaryota > Metazoa > Arthropoda > Insecta > Diptera > Tephritidae > Philophylla > Philophylla caesio. The sequence continues at coordinate 61,663 of CAXASM010000045.1, forward strand.
TAATCAAGTGTACAAAATAAAAACTCGATTAAAGATGATGAAATTTTTCCAAAAAAAATTCATATGACGCATTGTTATGAGTAGCGTACTCATACAACATTGCTTTTGACAATCTTTAAAATTTGAACAAAAATTAAGTTGCTCCAAAATCGGTCGGGTTTAGACTCAAATGTGTGGAAATACATATATAATCAAGTGTACAAAATAAAAACTCGATTAAAGATGATGAAATTTTTGCAAAAAAAATCCATATGACCCATTGTTATGAGTAGCGTACTCATACAACATTGCTTTTGACAATCTTCAAAATTTGAACAAAAATTAAGTTGCTCCAAAATCGGTCGGGTTTAGACTCAAATGTGTGGAAATACATATATAATCAAGTGTACAAAATAAACACTCGATTAAAGATGATGAAATTTTTCCAAAAAAAATTCATATGACGCGTTGTTATGAGTAGCGTACTCATACAACATTGCTTTTGACAATCTTAAAAATATAAGCAAAAATTGAGTTGCTCCAAAATCGGTCGGGTTTAGACACAAATGTGTGGAAATACATATATAATCACGTTTACAAAATAAACACTCGATTAAAGATGATGAAATTTTTCCAAAAAAAATTCATATGACGCATTGTGATGAGTAGCGTACTCATACAACATTGCTTTTGACAATCTTAAAAATTTGAACAAAAATTAAGTTGCTCCAAAATCGGTCGGGTTTAGACACAAATGTGTGGAAATCCATATATAATCACGTGTACAAAATAAAAACTCGATTAAAGATGATGAAATTTTTCCAAAAAAAATTCATATGACGCATTGTTATGAGTAGCGTACTCATACAACATTGCTTTTGACAATCTTTAAAATTTGAACAAAAATTAAGTTGCTCCAAAATCGGTCGGGTTTAGACACAAATGTGTGGAAATATGTACATATATAATCACGTGTACAAAATAAAAACTCGATTAAAGATGATGAAATTTTTCCAAAAGAAATTCATATGACGCATTGTTATGAGTAGCGTACTCATACAACATTGCTTTTGACAATCTTAAAAATTTGAACAAAAATTAAGTTGCTCCAAAATCGGCCGGGTTTAGACTCAAATGTGTGGAAATACATATATAATCACGTGTGCAAAATAAAAACTCGATTAGAGATGATGAAATTTTTGCAAAAAAAATCCATATGACCCATTGTTATAAGTAGCGTACTCATACAACATTGGTTTTGATAATCTTCAAAATTTGAACAAAAATTAAGTTGCTCCAAATTCGGTCGGGTTTAGACTCAAATGTGTGGAAATACATATATAATCAAGTGTACAAAATAAAGACTCGATTAAAGATGATGAAATTTTTGCAAAAAAAATCCATATGACCCATTGTTATGAGTAGCGTACTCATACAGCATTGCTTTTGACAATCTTTAAAATTTGAACAAAAATTAAGTTGCTCCAAAATCGGTCGGGTTTAGACACAAATGTGTGGAAATACATATATAATCACGTGTACAAAATAAAAACTCGATTAAAGATTATGAAATTTTTCCAAAAAAAATTCATATGACGCATTGTTATGAGTAGCGTACTCATACAACATTGCTTTTGACAATCTGAAAAATTTGAACAAAAATTAAGTTGCTCCAAAATCGGTCGGGTTTAGACTCAAATGTGTGGAAATACATATATAATCAAGTGTACAAAATAAAAACTCGATTAAAGATGATGAAATTTTTGCAAAAAAAATCCATATGACCTATTGTTATGAGTAGCGTACTCATACAACATTGCTTTTGACAATCTTCAAAATTTGAACAAAAATTAAGTTGCTCCAAAATCGGTCGGGTTTAGACTCAAATGTGTGGAAATACATATATAATCAAGTGTACAAAATAAAAACTCGATTAAAGATGATGAAATTTTTGCAAAAAGAATCCATATGACCCATTGTTATGAGTAGCGTACTCATACAACATTGCTTTTGACAATCTTTAAAATTTGAACAAAAATTAAGTTGCTCCAAAATTGGTCGGGTTTAGACTCGAATGTGTGGAAATACATATATAATCACGTGTACAAAATAAATACTCGATTAAAAATGATGAAATTTTTGCCAAAAAAATCCATATGACCCATTGTTATGAGTAGCGTACTCATACAACATTGCTTTTGACAATCTTCAAAATTTGAGCAAAAATTAAGCTGCTCCAAAATCGGTCGGGTTTAGACTCAAATGTGTGGAAATACATATATAATCACGTGTACAAAATAAAAACTCGATTAAAGATTATGAAATTTTTCCAAAAAAAATTCATATGACGCATTGTTATGAGTAGCGTACTCATACAACATTGCTTTTGACAATCTGAAAAATTTGAACAAAAATTAAGTTGCTCCAAAATCGGTCGGGTTTAGACTCAAATGTGTGGAAATACATATATAATCAAGTGTACAAAATAAAAACTCGATTAAAGATGATGAAATTTTTGCAAAAAAAATCCATATGACCTATTGTTATGAGTAGCGTACTCATACAACATTGCTTTTGACAATCTTCAAAATTTGAACAAAAATTAAGTTGCTCCAAAATCGGTCGGGTTTAGACTCAAATGTGTGGAAATACATATATAATCAAGTGTACAAAATAAAAACTCGATTAAAGATGATGAAATTTTTGCAAAAAGAATCCATATGACCCATTGTTATGAGTAGCGTACTCATACAACATTGCTTTTGACAATCTTTAAAATTTGAACAAAAATTAAGTTGCTCCAAAATTGGTCGGGTTTAGACTCGAATGTGTGGAAATACATATATAATCACGTGTACAAAATAAATACTCGATTAAAAATGATGAAATTTTTGCCAAAAAAATCCATATGACCCATTGTTATGAGTAGCGTACTCATACAACATTGCTTTTGACAATCTTCAAAATTTGAGCAAAAATTAAGTTGCTCCAAAATCGGTCGGGTTTAGACTCAAATGTGTGGAAAGACATATATAATCAAGTGTAAAAATAAAGACTCGATTAAAGATGATGAAATTTTTGCAAAAAAAATCCATATGACCCATTGTTATGAGTAGCGTACTCATACAGCATTGCTTTTGACAATCTTTAAAATTTGAACAAAAATTAAGTTGCTCCAAAATCGGTCGGGTTTAGACACAAATGTGTGGAAATACATATATAATCAAGTGTACAAAATAAAAACTCGATTAAAGATGATGAAATTTTTCCAAAAAAAATTCATATGACGCATTGTTATGAGTAGCGTACTCATACAACATTGCTTTTGACAATCTTTAAAATTTGAACAAAAATTAAGTTGCTCCAAAATCGGTCGGGTTTAGACTCGAATGTGTGGAAATACATATATAATCACGTGTACAAAATAAATACTCGATTAAAAATGATGAAATTTTTGCCAAAAAAATCCATATGACCCATTGTTATGAGTAGCGTACTCATACAACATTGCTTTTGACAATCTTTAAAATTTGAACAAAAATTAAGTTGCTCCAAAATCGGTCGGGTTTAGACTCAAATGTGTGGAAATACATATATAATCAAGTGTACAAAATAAAAACTCGATTAAAGATGATGAAATTTTTGCAAAAAAAATCCATATGACCCATTGTTATGAGTAGCGTACTCATACAGCATTGCTTTTGACAATCTTTAAAATTTGAACAAAAATTAAGTTGCTCCAAAATCGGTCGGGTTTAGACACAAATGTGTGGAAATACATATATAATCACGTGTACAAAATAAAAACTCGATTAAAGATTATGAAATTTTTCCAAAAAAAATTCATATGACGCATTGTTATGAGTAGCGTACTCATACAACATTGCTTTTGACAATCTGAAAAATTTGAACAAAAATTAAGTTGCTCCAAAATCGGTCGGGTTTAGACTCAAATGTGTGGAAATACATATATAATCAAGTGTACAAAATAAAAACTCGATTAAAGATGATGAAATTTTTGCAAAAAGAATCCATATGACCCATTGTTATGAGTAGCGTACGTATACAACATTGCTTTTGACAATCTTCAAAATTTGAACAAAAATTAAGTTGCTCCAAAATCGGTCGGGTTTAGACTCAAATGTGTGGAAATACATATATAATCAAGTGTACAAAATAAAGACTCGATTAAAGATGATGAAATTTTTGCCAAAAAAATCCATATGACCCATTGTTATGAGTAGCGTACGTATACAACATTGCTTTTGACAATCTTCAAAATTTGAACAAAAATTAAGTTGCTCCAAAATCGGTCGGGTTTAGACTCAAATGTGTGGAAATACATATATAATCAAGTGTACAAAATAAAGACTCGATTAAAGATGATGAAATTTTTGCCAAAAAAATCCATATGACCCATTGTTATGAGTTGCTCCAAAATCGGTCGGGTTTAGACTCAAATGTGTGGAAATACATATATAATCAAGTGTACAAAATAAAAACTCGATTAAAGATAATGAAATTTTTGCAAAAAAAATCCATATGACCAATTGTTATGAGTAGCGTACTCATACAACATTGCTTTTGACAATCTTAAAAATTTGAGCAAAAATTAAGTTGCTCCAAAATCGGTCGGGTTTAGACTCAAATGTGTGGAAATACATATATAATCAAGTGTAAAAATAAAGACTCGATTAAAGATGATGAAATTTTTGCAAAAAAAATCCATATGACCCATTGTTATGAGTAGCGTACTCATACAGCATTGCTTTTGACAATCTTTAAAATTTGAACAAAAATTAAGTTGCTCCAAAATCGGTCGGGTTTAGACACAAATGTGTGGAAATACATATATAATCAAGTGTACAAAATAAAAACTCGATTAAAGATGATGAAATTTTTCCAAAAAAAATTCATATGACGCATTGTTATGAGTAGCGTACTCATACAACATTGCTTTTGACAATCTTTAAAATTTGAACAAAAATTAAGTTGCTCCAAAATCGGTCGGGTTTAGACTCAAATGTGTGGAAATACATATATAATCAAGTGTACAAAATAAAAACTCGATTAAAGATGATGAAATTTTTGCAAAAAAAATCCATATGACCCATTGTTATGAGTAGCGTACTCATACAACATTGCTTTTGACAATCTTCAAAATTTGAACAAAAATTAAGTTGCTCCAAAATCGGTCGGGTTTAGACTCAAATGTGTGGAAATACATATATAATCACGTGTACAAAATAAAAACTCGATCAAAGATGATGAAATTTTTCCAAAAAAAATTCATATGACGCATTGTTATGAGTAGCGTACTCATACAACATTGCTTTTGACAATCTTTAAAATTTGAACAAAAATTAAGTTGCTCCAAAATCGGTCGGGTTTAGACACAAATGTGTGGAAATATGTACATATATAATCACGTGTACAAAATAAAAACTCGATTAAAGATGATGAAATTTTTCCAAAAGAAATTCATATGACGCATTGTTATGAGTAGCGTACTCATACAACATTGCTTTTGACAATCTTAAAAATTTGAACAAAAATTAAGTTGCTCCAAAATCGGCCGGGTTTAGACTCAAATGTGTGGAAATACATATATAATCACGTGTGCAAAATAAAAACTCGATTAGAGATGATGAAATTTTTGCAAAAAAAATCCATATGACCCATTGTTATAAGTAGCGTACTCATACAACATTGGTTTTGATAATCTTCAAAATTTGAACAAAAATTAAGTTGCTCCAAATTCGGTCGGGTTTAGACTCAAATGTGTGGAAATACATATATAATCAAGTGTACAAAATAAAGACTCGATTAAAGATGATGAAATTTTTGCAAAAAAAATCCATATGACCCATTGTTATGAGTAGCGTACTCATACAGCATTGCTTTTGACAATCTTTAAAATTTGAACAAAAATTAAGTTGCTCCAAAATCGGTCGGGTTTAGACACAAATGTGTGGAAATACATATATAATCACGTGTACAAAATAAAAACTCGATTAAAGATTATGAAATTTTTCCAAAAAAAATTCATATGACGCATTGTTATGAGTAGCGTACTCATACAACATTGCTTTTGACAATCTGAAAAATTTGAACAAAAATTAAGTTGCTCCAAAATCGGTCGGGTTTAGACTCAAATGTGTGGAAATACATATATAATCAAGTGTACAAAATAAAAACTCGATTAAAGATGATGAAATTTTTGCAAAAAAAATCCATATGACCTATTGTTATGAGTAGCGTACTCATACAACATTGCTTTTGACAATCTTCAAAATTTGAACAAAAATTAAGTTGCTCCAAAATCGGTCGGGTTTAGACTCAAATGTGTGGAAATACATATATAATCAAGTGTACAAAATAAAAACTCGATTAAAGATGATGAAATTTTTGCAAAAAGAATCCATATGACCCATTGTTATGAGTAGCGTACTCATACAACATTGCTTTTGACAATCTTTAAAATTTGAACAAAAATTAAGTTGCTCCAAAATTGGTCGGGTTTAGACTCGAATGTGTGGAAATACATATATAATCACGTGTACAAAATAAATACTCGATTAAAAATGATGAAATTTTTGCCAAAAAAATCCATATGACCCATTGTTATGAGTAGCGTACTCATACAACATTGCTTTTGACAATCTTCAAAATTTGAGCAAAAATTAAGTTGCTCCAAAATCGGTCGGGTTTAGACTCAAATGTGTGGAAATACATATATAATCACGTGTACAAAATAAAAACTCGATTAAAGATTATGAAATTTTTCCAAAAAAAATTCATATGACGCATTGTTATGAGTAGCGTACTCATACAACATTGCTTTTGACAATCTGAAAAATTTGAACAAAAATTAAGTTGCTCCAAAATCGGTCGGGTTTAGACTCAAATGTGTGGAAATACATATATAATCAAGTGTACAAAATAAAAACTCGATTAAAGATGATGAAATTTTTGCAAAAAAAATCCATATGACCTATTGTTATGAGTAGCGTACTCATACAACATTGCTTTTGACAATCTTCAAAATTTGAACAAAAATTAAGTTGCTCCAAAATCGGTCGGGTTTAGACTCAAATGTGTGGAAATACATATATAATCAAGTGTACAAAATAAAAACTCGATTAAAGATGATGAAATTTTTGCAAAAAGAATCCATATGACCCATTGTTATGAGTAGCGTACTCATACAACATTGCTTTTGACAATCTTTAAAATTTGAACAAAAATTAAGTTGCTCCAAAATTGGTCGGGTTTAGACTCGAATGTGTGGAAATACATATATAATCACGTGTACAAAATAAATACTCGATTAAAAATGATGAAATTTTTGCCAAAAAAATCCATATGACCCATTGTTATGAGTAGCGTACTCATACAACATTGCTTTTGACAATCTTCAAAATTTGAGCAAAAATTAAGTTGCTCCAAAATCGGTCGGGTTTAGACTCAAATGTGTGGAAAGACATATATAATCAAGTGTAAAAATAAAGACTCGATTAAAGATGATGAAATTTTTGCAAAAAAAATCCATATGACCCATTGTTATGAGTAGCGTACTCATACAGCATTGCTTTTGACAATCTTTAAAATTTGAACAAAAATTAAGTTGCTCCAAAATCGGTCGGGTTTAGACACAAATGTGTGGAAATACATATATAATCAAGTGTACAAAATAAAAACTCGATTAAAGATGATGAAATTTTTCCAAAAAAAATTCATATGACGCATTGTTATGAGTAGCGTACTCATACAACATTGCTTTTGACAATCTTTAAAATTTGAACAAAAATTAAGTTGCTCCAAAATCGGTCGGGTTTAGACTCGAATGTGTGGAAATACATATATAATCACGTGTACAAAATAAATACTCGATTAAAAATGATGAAATTTTTGCCAAAAAAATCCATATGACCCATTGTTATGAGTAGCGTACTCATACAACATTGCTTTTGACAATCTTTAAAATTTGAACAAAAATTAAGTTGCTCCAAAATCGGTCGGGTTTAGACTCAAATGTGTGGAAATACATATATAATCAAGTGTACAAAATAAAAACTCGATTAAAGATGATGAAATTTTTGCAAAAAAAATCCATATGACCCATTGTTATGAGTAGCGTACTCATACAGCATTGCTTTTGACAATCTTTAAAATTTGAACAAAAATTAAGTTGCTCCAAAATCGGTCGGGTTTAGACACAAATGTGTGGAAATACATATATAATCACGTGTACAAAATAAAAACTCGATTAAAGATTATGAAATTTTTCCAAAAAAAATTCATATGACGCATTGTTATGAGTAGCGTACTCATACAACATTGCTTTTGACAATCTGAAAAATTTGAACAAAAATTAAGTTGCTCCAAAATCGGTCGGGTTTAGACTCAAATGTGTGGAAATACATATATAATCAAGTGTACAAAATAAAAACTCGATTAAAGATGATGAAATTTTTGCAAAAAGAATCCATATGACCCATTGTTATGAGTAGCGTACGTATACAACATTGCTTTTGACAATCTTCAAAATTTGAACAAAAATTAAGTTGCTCCAAAATCGGTCGGGTTTAGACTCAAATGTGTGGAAATACATATATAATCAAGTGTACAAAATAAAGACTCGATTAAAGATGATGAAATTTTTGCCAAAAAAATCCATATGACCCATTGTTATGAGTAGCGTACGTATACAACATTGCTTTTGACAATCTTCAAAATTTGAACAAAAATTAAGTTGCTCCAAAATCGGTCGGGTTTAGACTCAAATGTGTGGAAATACATATATAATCAAGTGTACAAAATAAACACTCGATTAAAGATGATGAAATTTTTCCAAAAAAAATTCATATGACGCGTTGTTATGAGTAGCGTACTCATACAACATTGCTTTTGACAATCTTAAAAATATAAGCAAAAATTGAGTTGCTCCAAAATCGGTCGGGTTTAGACACAAATGTGTGGAAATACATATATAATCACGTTTACAAAATAAACACTCGATTAAAGATGATGAAATTTTTCCAAAAAAAATTCATATGACGCATTGTGATGAGTAGCGTACTCATACAACATTGCTTTTGACAATCTTAAAAATTTGAACAAAAATTAAGTTGCTCCAAAATCGGTCGGGTTTAGACACAAATGTGTGGAAATCCATATATAATCACGTGTACAAAATAAAAACTCGATTAAAGATGATGAAATTTTTCCAAAAAAAATTCATATGACGCATTGTTATGAGTAGCGTACTCATACAACATTGCTTTTGACAATCTTTAAAATTTGAACAAAAATTAAGTTGCTCCAAAATCGGTCGGGTTTAGACACAAATGTGTGGAAATATGTACATATATAATCACGTGTACAAAATAAAAACTCGATTAAAGATGATGAAATTTTTCCAAAAGAAATTCATATGACGCATTGTTATGAGTAGCGTACTCATACAACATTGCTTTTGACAATCTTAAAAATTTGAACAAAAATTAAGTTGCTCCAAAATCGGCCGGGTTTAGACTCAAATGTGTGGAAATACATATATAATCACGTGTGCAAAATAAAAACTCGATTAGAGATGATGAAATTTTTGCAAAAAAAATCCATATGACCCATTGTTATAAGTAGCGTACTCATACAACATTGGTTTTGATAATCTTCAAAATTTGAACAAAAATTAAGTTGCTCCAAATTCGGTCGGGTTTAGACTCAAATGTGTGGAAATACATATATAATCAAGTGTACAAAATAAAGACTCGATTAAAGATGATGAAATTTTTGCAAAAAAAATCCATATGACCCATTGTTATGAGTAGCGTACTCATACAGCATTGCTTTTGACAATCTTTAAAATTTGAACAAAAATTAAGTTGCTCCAAAATCGGTCGGGTTTAGACACAAATGTGTGGAAATACATATATAATCACGTGTACAAAATAAAAACTCGATTAAAGATTATGAAATTTTTCCAAAAAAAATTCATATGACGCATTGTTATGAGTAGCGTACTCATACAACATTGCTTTTGACAATCTGAAAAATTTGAACAAAAATTAAGTTGCTCCAAAATCGGTCGGGTTTAGACTCAAATGTGTGGAAATACATATATAATCAAGTGTACAAAATAAAAACTCGATTAAAGATGATGAAATTTTTGCAAAAAAAATCCATATGACCTATTGTTATGATTAGCGTACTCATACAACATTGCTTTTGACAATCTTCAAAATTTGAACAAAAATTAAGTTGCTCCAAAATCGGTCGGGTTTAGACTCAAATGTGTGGAAATACATATATAATCAAGTGTACAAAATAAAAACTCGATTAAAGATGATGAAATTTTTGCAAAAAGAATCCATATGACCCATTGTTATGAGTAGCGTACTCATACAACATTGCTTTTGACAATCTTTAAAATTTGAACAAAAATTAAGTTGCTCCAAAATTGGTCGGGTTTAGACTCGAATGTGTGGAAATACATATATAATCACGTGTACAAAATAAATACTCGATTAAAAATGATGAAATTTTTGCCAAAAAAATCCATATGACCCATTGTTATGAGTAGCGTACTCATACAACATTGCTTTTGACAATCTTCAAAATTTGAGCAAAAATTAAGTTGCTCCAAAATCGGTCGGGTTTAGACTCAAATGTGTGGAAATACATATATAATCACGTGTACAAAATAAAAACTCGATTAAAGATTATGAAATTTTTCCAAAAAAAATTCATATGACGCATTGTTATGAGTAGCGTACTCATACAACATTGCTTTTGACAATCTGAAAAATTTGAACAAAAATTAAGTTGCTCCAAAATTGGTCGGGTTTAGACTCGAATGTGTGGAAATACATATATAATCACGTGTACAAAATAAATACTCGATTAAAAATGATGAAATTTTTGCCAAAAAAATCCATATGACCCATTGTTATGAGTAGCGTACTCATACAACATTGCTTTTGACAATCTTTAAAATTTGAACAAAAATTAAGTTGCTCCAAAATCGGTCGGGTTTAGACTCAAATGTGTGGAAATACATATATAATCAAGTGTACAAAATAAAAACTCGATTAAAGATGATGAAATTTTTGCAAAAAAAATCCATATGACCCATTGTTATGAGTAGCGTACTCATACAGCATTGCTTTTGACAATCTTTAAAATTTGAACAAAAATTAAGTTGCTCCAAAATCGGTCGGGTTTAGACACAAATGTGTGGAAATACATATATAATCACGTGTACAAAATAAAAACTCGATTAAAGATTATGAAATTTTTCCAAAAAAAATTCATATGACGCATTGTTATGAGTAGCGTACTCATACAACATTGCTTTTGACAATCTGAAAAATTTGAACAAAAATTAAGTTGCTCCAAAATCGGTCGGGTTTAGACTCAAATGTGTGGAAATACATATATAATCAAGTGTACAAAATAAAAACTCGATTAAAGATGATGAAATTTTTGCAAAAAAAATCCATATGACCTATTGTTATGAGTAGCGTACTCATACAACATTGCTTTTGACAATCTTCAAAATTTGAACAAAAATTAAGTTGCTCCAAAATCGGTCGGGTTTAGACTCAAATGTGTGGAAATACATATATAATCAAGTGTACAAAATAAAAACTCGATTAAAGATGATGAAATTTTTGCAAAAAGAATCCATATGACCCATTGTTATGAGTAGCGTACTCATACAACATTGCTTTTGACAATCTTTAAAATTTGAACAAAAATTAAGTTGCTCCAAAATTGGTCGGGTTTAGACTCGAATGTGTGGAAATACATATATAATCACGTGTACAAAATAAATACTCGATTAAAAATGATGAAATTTTTGCCAAAAAAATCCATATGACCCATTGTTATGAGTAGCGTACTCATACAACATTGCTTTTGACAATCTTCAAAATTTGAGCAAAAATTAAGTTGCTCCAAAATCGGTCGGGTTTAGACTCAAATGTGTGGAAATACATATATAATCACGTGTACAAAATAAAAACTCGATTAAAGATTATGAAATTTTTCCAAAAAAAATTCATATGACGCATTGTTATGAGTAGCGTACTCATACAACATTGCTTTTGACAATCTGAAAAATTTGAACAAAAATTAAGTTGCTCCAAAATCGGTCGGGTTTAGACTCAAATGTGTGGAAATACATATATAATCAAGTGTACAAAATAAAAACTCGATTAAAGATGATGAAATTTTTGCAAAAAAAATCCATATGACCTATTGTTATGAGTAGCGTACTCATACAACATTGCTTTTGACAATCTTCAAAATTTGAACAAAAATTAAGTTGCTCCAAAATCGGTCGGGTTTAGACTCAAATGTGTGGAAATACATATATAATCAAGTGTACAAAATAAAAACTCGATTAAAGATAATGAAATTTTTGCAAAAAAAATCCATATGACCAATTGTTATGAGTAGCGTACTCATACAACATTGCTTTTGACAATCTTAAAAATTTGAGCAAAAATTAAGTTGCTCCAAAATCGGTCGGGTTTAGACTCAAATGTGTGGAAATACATATATAATCAAGTGTAAAAATAAAGACTCGATTAAAGATGATGAAATTTTTGCAAAAAAAATCCATATGACCCATTGTTATGAGTAGCGTACTCATACAGCATTGCTTTTGACAATCTTTAAAATTTGAACAAAAATTAAGTTGCTCCAAAATCGGTCGGGTTTAGACACAAATGTGTGGAAATACATATATAATCAAGTGTACAAAATAAAAACTAGATTAAAGATGATGAAATTTTTCCAAAAAAAATTCATATGACGCATTGTTATGAGTAGCGTACTCATACAACATTGCTTTTGACAATCTTTAAAATTTGAACAAAAATTAAGTTGCTCCAAAATCGGTCGGGTTTAGACTCAAATGTGTGGAAATACATATATAATCAAGTGTACAAAATAAAAACTCGATTAAAGATGATGAAATTTTTGCAAAAAAAATCCATATGACCCATTGTTATGAGTAGCGTACTCATACAACATTGCTTTTGACAATCTTCAAAATTTGAACAAAAATTAAGTTGCTCCAAAATCGGTCGGGTTTAGACTCAAATGTGTGGAAATACATATATAATCACGTGTACAAAATAAAAACTCGATCAAAGATGATGAAATTTTTCCAAAAAAAATTCATATGACGCATTGTTATGAGTAGCGTACTCATACAACATTGCTTTTGACAATCTTTAAAATTTGAACAAAAATTAAGTTGCTCCAAAATCGGTCAGGTTTAGACACAAATGTGTGGAAATATGTACATATATAATCACGTGTACAAAATAAAAACTCGATTAAAGATGATGAAATTTTTCCAAAAGAAATTCATATGACGCATTGTTATGAGTAGCGTACTCATACAACATTGCTTTTGACAATCTTAAAAATTTGAACAAAAATTAAGTTGCTCCAAAATCGGCCGGGTTTAGACTCAAATGTGTGGAAATACATATATAATCACGTGTGCAAAATAAAAACTCGATTAGAGATGATGAAATTTTTGCAAAAAAAATCCATATGACCCATTGTTATAAGTAGCGTACTCATACAACATTGGTTTTGATAATCTTCAAAATTTGAACAAAAATTAAGTTGCTCCAAATTCGGTCGGGTTTAGACTCAAATGTGTGGAAATACATATATAATCAAGTGTACAAAATAAAGACTCGATTAAAGATGATGAAATTTTTGCAAAAAAAATCCATATGACCCATTGTTATGAGTAGCGTACTCATACAGCATTGCTTTTGACAATCTTTAAAATTTGAACAAAAATTAAGTTGCTCCAAAATCGGTCGGGTTTAGACACAAATGTGTGGAAATACATATATAATCACGTGTACAAAATAAAAACTCGATTAAAGATTATGAAATTTTTCCAAAAAAAATTCATATGACGCATTGTTATGAGTAGCGTACTCATACAACATTGCTTTTGACAATCTGAAAAATTTGAACAAAAATTAAGTTGCTCCAAAATCGGTCGGGTTTAGACTCAAATGTGTGGAAATACATATATAATCAAGTGTACAAAATAAAAACTCGATTAAAGATGATGAAATTTTTGCAAAAAAAATCCATATGACCTATTGTTATGAGTAGCGTTTTCATACAACATTGCTTTTGACAATCTTCAAAATTTGAACAAAAATTAAGTTGCTCCAAAATCGGTCGGGTTTAGACTCAAATGTGTGGAAATACATATATAATCAAGTGTACAAAATAAAAACTCGATTAAAGATGATGAAATTTTTGCAAAAAGAATCCATATGACCCATTGTTATGAGTAGCGTACTCATACAACATTGCTTTTGACAATCTTTAAAATTTGAACAAAAATTAAGTTGCTCCAAAATTGGTCGGGTTTAGACTCGAATGTGTGGAAATACATATATAATCACGTGTACAAAATAAATACTCGATTAAAAATGATGAAATTTTTGCCAAAAAAATCCATATGACCCATTGTTATGAGTAGCGTACTCATACAACATTGCTTTTGACAATCTTCAAAATTTGAGCAAAAATTAAGTTGCTCCAAAATCGGTCGGGTTTAGACTCAAATGTGTGGAAATACATATATAATCACGTGTACAAAATAAAAACTCGATTAAAGATTATGAAATTTTTCCAAAAAAAATTCATATGACGCATTGTTATGAGTAGCGTACTCATACAACATTGCTTTTGACAATCTGAAAAATTTGAACAAAAATTAAGTTGCTCCAAAATCGGTCGGGTTTAGACTCAAATGTGTGGAAATACATATATAATCAAGTGTACAAAATAAAAACTCGATTAAAGATGATGAAATTTTTGCAAAAAAAATCCATATGACCTATTGTTATGAGTAGCGTACTCATACAACATTGCTTTTGACAATCTTTAAAATTTGAACAAAAATTAAGTTGCTCCAAAATTGGTCGGGTTTAGACTCGAATGTGTGGAAATACATATATAATCACGTGTACAAAATAAATACTCGATTAAAAATGATGAAATTTTTGCCAAAAAAATCCATATGACCCATTGTTATGAGTAGCGTACTCATACAACATTGCTTTTGACAATCTTAAAAATTTGAGCAAAAATTGAGTTGCTCCAAAATCGGTCGGGTTTAGACTCAAATGTGTGGAAATACATATATAATCACGTGTACAAAATAAAAACTCGATTAAAGATGATGAAATTTTTCCAAAAAAAATTCATATGACGCATTGTTATGAGTAGCGTACTCATACAACATTGCTTTTGACAATCTTAAAAATTTGAACAAAAATTAAGTTGCTCCAAAATCGGTCGGGTTTAGACTCAAATGTGTGGAAATACATATATAATCACGTGTACAAAATAAAAACTCGATTAAAGATGATGAAATTTTTCCAAAAAAAATTCATATGACGCGTTGTTATGAGTAGCGTACTCATACAACATTGCTTTTGACAATCTTAAAAATATAAGCAAAAATTGAGTTGCTCCAAAATCGGTCGGGTTTAGACTCAAATGTGTGGAAATACATATATAATCAAGTGTACAAAATAAAGACTCGATTAAAGATGATGAAATTTTTGCAAAAAAAATCCATATGACCCATTGTTATGAGTAGCGTACTCATACAACATTGCTTTTGACAATCTTTAAAATTTGAACAAAAATGAAGTTGCTCCAAAATCGGTCGGGTTTAGACACAAATGTGTGGAAATACATATATAATCACGTTTACAAAATAAACACTCGATTAAAGATGATGAAATTTTTCCAAAAAAAATTCATATGACGCATTGTGATGAGTAGCGTACTCATACAACATTGCTTTTGACAATCTTAAAAATTTGAACAAAAATTAAGTTGCTCCAAAATCGGTCGGGTTTAGACTCAAATGTGTGGAAATACATATATAATCAAGTGTACAAAATAAAAACTCGATTAAAGATGATGAAATTTTTGCAAAAAGAAGCCATATGACCCATTGTTATGAGTAGCGTACTCATACAACATTGCTTTTGACAATCTTCAAAATTTGAACAAAAATTAAGTTGCTCCAAAATTGGTCGGGTTTAGACTCAAATGTGTGGAAATACATATATAATCACGTGTACAAAATAAAAACTCCATTAAAGATGATGAAATTTTCCAAAAAAAATTCATATGACGCATTGTTATGAGTAGCGTACTCATACAACATTGCTTTTGACAATCTTAAAAATTTGAGCAAAAATTGAGTTGCTCCAAAATCGGTCGGGTTTAGACTCAAATATGTGGAAATACATATATAATCACGTGTACAAAATAAAAACTCGATTAAAGATGATGAAATTTTTCCAAAAAAAATTCATATGACGCATTGTTATGAGTAGCGTACTCATACAACATTGCTTTTGACAATCTTAAAAATTTGAACAAAAATTAAGTTGCTCCAAAATCGGTCGGGTTTAGACTCAAATGTGTGGAAATACATATATAATCACGTGTACAAAATAAAAACTCGATTAAAGATGATGAAATTTTTCCAAAAAAAATTCTTATGACGCGTTGTTATGAGTAGCGTACTCCTACAACATTGCTTTTGACAATCTTAAAAATATAAGCAAAAATTGAGTTGCTCCAAAATCGGTCGGGTTTAGACTCAAATGTGTGGAAATACATATATAATCAAGTGTACAAAATAAAGACTCGATTAAAGATGATGAAATTTTTGCAAAAAAAATCCATATGACCCATTGTTATGAGTAGCGTACTCATACAACATTGCTTTTGACAATCTTTAAAATTTGAACAAAAATTAAGTTGCTCCAAAATCGGTCGGGTTTAGACACAAATGTGTGAAAATACATATATAATCACGTGTACAAAAAAAAAACTCGATTAAAGATGATGAAATTTTTCCAAAAAAAATTCATATGACGCATTGTTATGAGTAGCGTACTCATACAACATTGCTTTTGACAATCTTAAAAATTTGAACGAAAATTAAGTTGCTCCAAAATCGGTCGGGTTTAGACTCAAATGTGTGGAAATACATATATAATCACGTGTACAAAATAAAAACTCGATTAAAGATGATGAAATTTTTCCAAAAAAAATTCATATGACGCATTGTTATGAGTAGCGTACTCATACAACATTGCTTTTGACAATCTTAAAAATTTGAACAAAAATTAAGTTGCTCCAAAATCGGTCGGGTTTAGACTCAAATGTGTGGAAATACATATATAATCACGTGTACAAAATAAAAACTCGATTAAAGATGATGAAATTTTTCCAAAAAAAATTCATATGACGCGTTGTTATGAGTAGCGTACTCATACAACATTGCTTTTGACAATCTTAAAAATATAAGCAAAAATTGAGTTGCTCCAAAATCGGTCGGGTTTAGACTCAAATGTGTGGAAATACATATATAATCAAGTGTACAAAATAAAGACTCGATTAAAGATGATGAAATTTTTGCAAAAAAAATCCATATGACCCATTGTTATGAGTAGCGTACTCATACAACATTGCTTTTGACAATCTTTAAAATTTGAACAAAAATTAAGTTGCTCCAAAATCGGTCGGGTTTAGACACAAATGTGTGGAAATACATATATAATCACGTTTACAAAATAAAAACTCGATTAAAGATGATGAAATTTTTCCAAAAAAAATTCATATGACGCATTGTTATGAGTAGCGTACTCATACAACATTGCTTTTGACAATCTTAAAAATTTGAACAAAAATTAAGTTGCTCCAAAATCGGTCGGGTTTAGACTCAAATGTGTGGAAATACATATATAATCAATGTACAAAATAAAAACTCGATTAAAGATGATGAAATTTTTGCAAAAAGAAGCCATATGACCCATTGTTATGAGTAGCGTACTCATACAACATTGCTTTTGACAATCTTCAAAATTTGAACAAAAATTAAGTTGCTCCAAAATTGGTCGGGTTTAGACTCAAATGTGTGGAAATACATATATAATCACGTGTACAAAATAAAAACTCCATTAAAGATGATGAAATTTTCCAAAAAAAATTCATATGACGCATTGTTATGAGTAGCGTACTCATACAACATTGCTTTTGACAATCTTAAAAATTTGAGCAAAAATTGAGTTGCTCCAAAATCGGTCGGGTTTAGACTCAAATATGTGGAAATACATATATAATCACGTGTACAAAATAAAAACTCGATTAAAGATGATGAAATTTTTCCAAAAAAAATTCATATGACGCATTGTTATGAGTAGCGTACTCATACAACATTGCTTTTGACAATCTTAAAAATTTGAACAAAAATTAAGTTGCTCCAAAATCGGTCGGGTTTAGACTCAAATGTGTGGAAATACATATATAATCACGTGTACAAAATAAAAACTCGATTAAAGATGATGAAATTTTTCCAAAAAAAATTCTTATGACGCGTTGTTATGAGTAGCGTACTCATACAACATTGCTTTTGACAATCTTAAAAATATAAGCAAAAATTGAGTTGCTCCAAAATCGGTCGGGTTTAGACTCAAATGTGTGGAAATACATATATAATCAAGTGTACAAAATAAAGACTCGATTAAAGATGATGAAATTTTTGCAAAAAAAATCCATATGACCCATTGTTATGAGTAGCGTACTCATACAACATTGCTTTTGACAATCTTTAAAATTTGAACAAAAATTAAGTTGCTCCAAAATCGGTCGGGTTTAGACACAAATGTGTGAAAATACATATATAATCACGTGTACAAAAAAAAAACTCGATTAAAGATGATGAAATTTTTCCAAAAAAAATTCATATGACGCATTGTTATGAGTAGCGTACTCATACAACATTGCTTTTGACAATCTTAAAAATTTGAACGAAAATTAAGTTGCTCCAAAATCGGTCGGGTTTAGACTCAAATGTGTGGAAATACATATATAATCAAGTGTACAAAATAAAAACTCGATTAAAGATGATGAAATTTTTGCAAAAGAAATCCATATGACCCATTGTTATGAGTAGCGTACTCATACAACATTGCTTTTGACAATCTTCAAAATTTGAACAAAAATTAAGTTGCTCCAAAATCGGTCGGGTTTAGACTCAAATGTGTGGAAATACATATATAATCACGTGTACAAAATAAAAACTCGATTAAAGATGATGAAATTTTTCCAAAAAAAATTCATATGACGCATTGTTATGAGTAGCGTACTCATACAACATTGCTTTTGACAATCTTAAAAATTTTAGCAAAAATTAAGTTGCTCCAAAATCGGTCGGGTTTAAACTCGAATGTGTGGAAATACATATATAATCAAGTGTACAAAATAAAAACTCGATTAAAGATGATGAAATTTTTGCAAAAGAAATCCATATGACCCATTGTTATGAGTAGCGTACTCATACAACATTGCTTTTGACAATCTTCAAAATTTGAACAAAAATTAAGTTGCTCCAAAATCGGTCGGGTTTAGACTCAAATGTGTGGAAATACATATATAATCACGTGTACAAAATAAAGACTCGATTAAAGATGATGAAATTTTTGCCAAAAAAATCCATATGACCCATTGTTATGAGTAGCGTACTCATACAACAATGCTTTTGACAATCTTCAAAATTTGAACAGAAATTAAGTTGCTCCAAAATCGGTCGGGTTTAGACTCAAATGTGTGGAAATACATATATAATCAAGTGTACAAAATAAAAACTCGATTAAAGATGATGAAATTTTTGCAAAAGAAATCCATATGACCCATTGTTATGAGTAGCGTACTCATACAACATTGCTTTTGACAATCTTCAAAATTTGAACAAAAATTAAGTTGCTCCAAAATCGGTCGCGTTTAGACTCAAACGTGTGGAAATACATATATAATCACGTGTACAAAATAAAAACTCGATTAAAGATGATGAAATTTTTCCAAAAAAAATTCATATGACGCATTGTTATGAGTAGCGTACTCATACAACATTGCTTTTGACAATCTTAAAAATTTTAGCAAAAATTAAGTTGCTCCAAAATCGGTCGGGTATAGACTCGAATGTGTGGAAATACATATATAATCACGTGTACAAAATAAAGACTCGATTAAAGATGATGAAATTTTTGCCAAAAAAATCCATATGACCCATTGTTATGAGTAGCGTACTCATACAACATTGCTTTTGACAATCTTCAAAATTTGAACAAAAATTAAGTTGCTCCAAAATCGGTCGGGTTTAGACTCAAATGTGTGGAAATACATATATAATCAAGTGTACAAAATAAAAACTCGATTAAAGATGATGAAATTTTTGCAAAAGAAATCCATATGACCCATTGTTATGAGTAGCGTACTCATACAACATTGCTTTTGACAATCTTAAAAATTTGAACAAAAATTAAGTTGCTCCAAAATCGGTCGGGTTTAGACTCAAATGTGTGGAAATACATATATAATCACGTGTACAAAATAAAACCTCGATTAAAGATGATGAAATTTTTCCAAAAAAAATTCATATGACGCATTGTTATGAGTAGCGTACTCATACAACATTGCTATTGACAATCTTAAAAATTTGAGCAAAAATTAAGTTGCTCCAAAATCGGTCGGGTTTAGACTCAAATGTGTGGAAATACATATATAATCAAGTGTACAAAATAAAGACTCGATTAAAGATGATGAAATTTTTGCAAAAAAAATCCATATGACCCATTGTTATGAGTAGCGTACTCATACAGCATTGCTTTTGACAATCTTTAAAATTTGAACAAAAATTAAGTTGCTCCAAAATCGGTCGGGTTTAGACACAAATGTGTGGAAATACATATATAATCACGTGTACAAAATAAAAACTCGATTAAAGATGATGAAATTTTTCCAAAAAAAATTCATCTGACGCATTGTTATGAGTAGCGTACTCATACAACATTGCTTTTGACAATCTTAAAAATTTGAGCAAAAATTAAGTTGCTCCAAAATCGGTCGGGTTTAGACTCAAATGTGTGGAAATACATATATAATCAAGTGTACAAAATAAAGACTCGATTAAAGATGATGAAATTTTTGCCAAAAAAATCCATATGACCCATTGTTATGAGTAGCGTACTCATACAACATTGCTTTTGACAATCTTCAAAATTTGAACAAAAATTAAGTTGCTCCAAAATCGGTCGGGTTTAGACTCAAATGTGTGGAAATACATATATAATCAAGTGTACAAAATAAAAACTCGATTAAAGATGATGAAATTTTTGCAAAAGAAATCCATATGACCCATTGTTATGAGTAGCGTACTCATACAACATTGCTTTTGACAATCTTAAAAATTTGAACAAAAATTAAGTTGCTCCAAAATCGGTCGGGTTTAGACTCAAATGTGTGGAAATACATATATAATCACGTGTACAAAATAAAACCTCGATTAAAGATGATGAAATTTTTCCAAAAAAAATTCATATGACGCATTGTTATGAGTAGCGTACTCATACAACATTGCTTTTGACAATCTTAAAAATTTGAGCAAAAATTAAGTTGCTCCAAAATCGGTCGGGTTTAGACTCAAATGTGTGGAAATACATATATAATCAAGTGTACAAAATAAAGACTCGATTAAAGATGATGAAATTTTTGCAAAAAAAATCCATATGACCCATTGTTATGAGTAGCGTACTCATACAGCATTGCTTTTGACAATCTTTAAAATTTGAACAAAAATTAAGTTGCTCCAAAATCGGTCGGGTTTAGACACAAATGTGTGGAAATACATATATAATCACGTGTACAAAATAAAAACTCGATTAAAGATGATGAAATTTTTCCAAAAAAAATTCATCTGACGCATTGTTATGAGTAGCGTACTCATACAACATTGCTTTTGACAATCTTAAAAATTTGAGCAAAAATTAAGTTGCTCCAAAATCGGTCGGGTTTAGACTCAAATGTGTGGAAATACATATATAATCAAGTGTACAAAATAAAGACTCGATTAAAGATGATGAAATTTTTGCAAAAAAAATCCATATGACCCATTGTTATGAGTAGCGTACTCATACAACATTGCTTTTGACAATCTTTAAAATTTGAACAAAAATTAAGTTGCTCCAAAATCGGTCGGGTTTAGACACAAATGTGTGGAAATACATATATAATCACGTGTACAAAATAAAAACTCGATTAAAGATGATGAAATTTTTCCAAAAAAAATTCATATGACGCATTGTTATGAGTAGCGTACTCATACAACATTGCTTTTGACAATCTTAAAAATTTGAACGAAAATTAAGTTGCTCCAAAATCGGTCGGGTTTAGACACAAATTTGTGGAAATACATATATAATCACGTGTACAAAATAAAAACTCGATTAAAGATGATGAAATTTTTCCAAAAAAAATTCATATGACGCATTGTTATGAGTAGCGTACTCATACAACATTGCTTTTGACAATCTTAAAAATTTGAACGAAAATTAAGTTGCTCCAAAATCGGTCGGGTTTAGACTCAAATGTGTGGAAATACATATATAATCAAGTGTACAAAATAAAAACTCGATTAAAGATGATGAAATTTTTGCAAAAGAAATCCATATGACCCATTGTTATGAGTAGCGTACTCATACAACATTGCTTTTGACAATCTTCAAAATTTGAACAAAAATTAATTTGCTCCAAAATCGGTCGGGTTTAGACTCAAATGTGTGGAAATACATATATAATCACGTGTACAAAATAAAAACTCGATTAAAGATGATGAAATTTTTCCAAAAAAAATTCATATGACGCATTGTTATGAGTAGCGTACTCATACAACATTGCTTTTGACAATCTTAAAAATTTTAGCAAAAATTAAGTTGCTCCAAAATCGGTCGGGTTTAGACTCGAATGTGTGGAAATACATATATAATCAAGTGTACAAAATAAAAACTCGATTAAAGATGATGAAATTTTTGCAAAAGAAATCCATATGACCCATTGTTATGAGTAGCGTACTCATACAACATTGCTTTTGACAATCTTCAAAATTTTAACAAAAATTAAGTTGCTCCAAAATCGGTCGGGTTTAGACTCAAATGTGTGGAAATACATATATAATCACGTGTACAAAATAAAGACTCGATTAAAGATGATGAAATTTTTGCCAAAAAAATCCATATGACCCATTGTTATGAGTAGCGTACTCATACAACATTGCTTTTGACAATCTTAAAAATTTGAACAAAAATTAAGTTGCTCCAAAATCGGTCGGGTTTAGACTCAAATGTGTGGAAATACATATATAATCAAGTGTACAAAATAAAAACTCGATTAAAGATGATGAAATTTTTGCAAAAGAAATCCATATGACCCATTGTTATGAGTAGCGTACTCATACAACATTGCTTTTGACAATCTTCAAAATTTGAACAAAAATTAAGTTGCTCCAAAATCGGTCGGGTTTAGACTCAAATGTGGGGAAATACATATATAATCACGTGTACAAAATAAAAACTCGATTAAAGATGATGAAATTTTTCCAAAAAAAATTCATATGACGCATTGTTATGAGTAGCGTACTCATACAACATTGCTTTTGACAATCTTAAAAATTTGAGCAAAAATTAAGTTGCTCCAAAATCGGTCGGGTTTAGACTCAAATGTGTGGAAATACATATATAATCAAGTGTACAAAATAAAGACTCGATTAAAGATGATGAAATTTTTGCAAAAAAAATCCATATGACCCATTGTTATGAGTAGCGTACTCATACAGCATTGCTTTTGACAATCTTTAAAATTTGAACAAAAATTAAGTTGCTCCAAAATCGGTCGGGTTTAGACACAAATGTGTGGAAATACATATATAATCACGTGTACAAAATAAAAACTCGATTAAAGATGATGAAATTTTTCCAAAAAAAATTCATATGACGCATTGTTATGAGTAGCGTACTCATACAACATTGCTTTTGACAATCTTAAAAATTTGAGCAAAAATTAAGTTGCTCCAAAATCGGTCGGGTTTAGACTCAAATGTGTGGAAATACATATATAATCAAGTGTACAAAATAAAGACTCGATTAAAGATGATGAAATTTTTGCAAAAAAAAATCCATATGACCCTTTGTTATGAGTAGCGTACTCATACAACATTGCTTTTGACAATCTTTAAAATTTGAACAAAAATTAAGTTGCTCCAAAATCGGTCGGTTTTAGACACAAATGTGTGGAAATACATATATAATCACGTGTACAAAATAAAAACTCGATTAAAGATGATGAAATTTTTCCAAAAAAAATTCATATGACGCATTGTTATGAGTAGCGTACTCCTACAACATTGCTTTTGACAATCTTAAAAATTTGAACGAAAATTAAGTTGCTCCAAAATCGGTCGGGTTTAGACTCAAATGTGTGGAAATACATATATAATCAAGTGTACAAAATAAAAACTCGATTAAAGATGATGAAATTTTTGCAAAAGAAATCCATATGACCCATTGTTATGAGTAGCGTACTCATACAACATTGCTTTTGACAATCTTTAAAATTTGAACAAAAATTAAGTTGCTCCAAAATCGGTCGGGTTTAGACACAAATGTGTGGAAATACATATATAATCACGTGTACAAAATAAAAACTCCATTAAAGATGATGAAATTTTTCCAAAAAAAAATTCATATGACGCATTGTTATGAGTAGCGTACACATACAACATTGCTTTTGACAATCTTTAAAATTTGAACAAAAATTAAGTTGCTCCAAAATCGGTCGGGTTTAGACACAAATGTGTGGAAATACATATATAATCACGTGTACAAAATAAAAACTCGATTAAAGATGATGAAATTTTTCCAAAAAAAATTCATATGACGCATTGTTATGAGTAGCGTACTCATACAACATTGCTTTTGACAATCTTAAAAATTTGAACAAAAATTAACTTGCTCCAAAATCGGTAGGGTTTAGACTCAAATGTGTGGAAATACATATATAATCACGTGTACAAAATAAAGTCTCGATTAAAGATGATGAAATTTTTGCAAAAAAAATCCATATGACCCATTGTTATGAGTAGCGTACTCATACAGCATTGCTTTTGACAATCTTTAAAATTTGAACAAAAATTAAGTTGCTCCAAAATCGGTCGGGTTTAGACACAAATGTGTGGAAATACATATATAATCACGTGTACAAAATAAAAACTCGATTAAAGATGATGAAATTTTTGCAAAAGAAATCCATATGACCCATTGTTATGAGTAGCGTACTCATACAACATTGCTTTTGACAATCTTCAAAATTTGAACAAAAATTAAGTTGCTCCAAAATCGGTCGGGTTTAGACTCAAATGTGTGGAAATACATATATAATCACGTGTACAAAATAAAAACTCGATTAAAGATGATGAAATTTTTGCCAAAAAAATCCATATGACCCATTGTTATGAGTAGCGTACTCATACAACATTGCTTTTGACAATCTTAAAAATTTGAACAAAAATTAAGTTGCTCCAAAATCGGTCGGGTTTAGACTCAAATGTGTGGAAATACATATATAATCAAGTGTACAAAATAAAAACTCGATTAAAGATGATGAAATTTTTGCAAAAGAAATCCATATGACCCATTGTTATGAGTAGCGTACTCATACAACATTGCTTTTGACAATCTTCAAAATTTGAACAAAAATTAAGTTGCTCCAAAATCGGTCGGGTTTAGACTCAAATGTGGGGAAATACATATATAATCACGTGTACAAAATAAAAACTCGATTAAAGATGATGAAATTTTTCCAAAAAAAATTCATATGACGCATTGTTATGAGTAGCGTACTCATACAACATTGCTTTTGACAATCTTAAAAATTTGAGCAAAAATTAAGTTGCTCCAAAATCGGTCGGGTTTAGACTCAAATGTGTGGAAATACATATATAATCAAGTGTACAAAATAAAGACTCGATTAAAGATGATGAAATTTTTGCAAAAAAAATCCATATGACCCATTGTTATGAGTAGCGTACTCATACAGCATTGCTTTTGACAATCTTTAAAATTTGAACAAAAATTAAGTTGCTCCAAAATCGGTCGGGTTTAGACACAAATGTGTGGAAATACATATATAATCACGTGTACAAAATAAAAACTCGATTAAAGATGATGAAATTTTTCCAAAAAAAATTCATATGACGCATTGTTATGAGTAGCGTACTCATACAACATTGCTTTTGACAATCTTAAAAATTTGAGCAAAAATTAAGTTGCTCCAAAATCGGTCGGGTTTAGACTCAAATGTGTGGAAATACATATATAATCAAGTGTACAAAATAAAGACTCGATTAAAGATGATGAAATTTTTGCAAAAAATAATCCATATGACCCTTTGTTATGAGTAGCGTACTCATACAACATTGCTTTTGACAATCTTTAAAATTTGAACAAAAATTAAGTTGCTCCAAAATCGGTCGGTTTTAGACACAAATGTGTGGAAATACATATATAATCACGTGTACAAAATAAAAACTCGATTAAAGATGATGAAATTTTTCCAAAAAAAATTCATATGACGCATTGTTATGAGTAGCGTACTCCTACAACATTGCTTTTGACAATCTTAAAAATTTGAACGAAAATTAAGTTGCTCCAAAATCGGTCGGGTTTAGACTCAAATGTGTGGAAATACATATATAATCAAGTGTACAAAATAAAAACTCGATTAAAGATGATGAAATTTTTGCAAAAGAAATCCATATGACCCATTGTTATGAGTAGCGTACTCATACAACATTGCTTTTGACAATCTTTAAAATTTGAACAAAAATTAAGTTGCTCCAAAATCGGTCGGGTTTAGACACAAATGTGTGGAAATACATATATAATCACGTGTACAAAATAAAAACTCCATTAAAGATGATGAAATTTTTCCAAAAAAAAATTCATATGACGCATTGTTATGAGTAGCGTACACATACAACATTGCTTTTGACAATCTTTAAAATTTGAACAAAAATTAAGTTGCTCCAAAATCGGTCGGGTTTAGACACAAATGTGTGGAAATACATATATAATCACGTGTACAAAATAAAAACTCGATTAAAGATGATGAAATTTTTCCAAAAAAAATTCATATGACGCATTGTTATGAGTAGCGTACTCATACAACATTGCTTTTGACAATCTTAAAAATTTGAACAAAAATTAACTTGCTCCAAAATCGGTAGGGTTTAGACTCAAATGTGTGGAAATACATATATAATCACGTGTACAAAATAAAGTCTCGATTAAAGATGATGAAATTTTTGCAAAAAAAATCCATATGACCCATTGTTATGAGTAGCGTACTCATACAGCATTGCTTTTGACAATCTTTAAAATTTGAACAAAAATTAAGTTGCTCCAAAATCGGTCGGGTTTAGACACAAATGTGTGGAAATACATATATAATCACGTGTACAAAATAAAAACTCGATTAAAGATGATGAAATTTTTGCAAAAGAAATCCATATGACCCATTGTTATGAGTAGCGTACTCATACAACATTGCTTTTGACAATCTTCAAAATTTGAACAAAAATTAAGTTGCTCCAAAATCGGTCGGGTTTAGACTCAAATGTGTGGAAATACATATATAATCACGTGTACAAAATAAAAACTCGATTAAAGATGATGAAATTTTTCCAAAAAAAATTCATATGACGCGTTGTTATGAGTAGCGTACTCATACAACATTGCTTTTGACCATCTTAAAAATTTTAGCAAAAATTAAGTTGCTCCAAAATCGGTCGGGTTTAGACTCGAATGTGTGGAAATACATATATAATCAAGTGTACAAAATAAAAACTCGATTAAAGATGATGAAATTTTTGCAAAAGAAATCCATATGACCCATTGTTATGAGTAGCGTACTCATACAACATTGCTTTTGACAATCTTCAAAATTTGAACAAAAATTAAGTTGCTCCAAAATCGGTCGGGTTTAGACTCAAATGTGTGGAAATACATATATAATCACGTGTACAAAATAAAGACTCAATTAAAGATGATGAAATTTTTGCCAAAAAAATCCATATGACGCATTGTTATGAGTAGCGTACTCATACAACATTGCTTTTGACAATCTTAAAAATTTGAACAAAAATAAAGTTGCTCCAAAATCGGTCGGGTTTAGACTCGAATGTGTGGAAATACATATATAATCAAGTGTACAAAATAAAAACTCGATTAAAGATGATGAAATTTTTGCAAAAGAAATCCATATGACCCATTGTTATGAGTAGCGTACTCATACAACATTGCTTTTGACAATCTTCAAAATTTGAACAAAAATTAAGTTGCTCCAAAATCGGTCGGGTTTAGACTCAAATGTGTGGAAATACATATATAATCACGTGTACAAAATAAAAACTCGATTAAAGATGATGAAATTTTTCCAAAAAAAATTCATATGACGCATTGTTATGAGTAGCGTACTCATACAACATTGCTTTTGACAATCTTAAAAATTTTAGCAAAAATTAAGTTGCTCCAAAATCGGTCGGGTTTAGACTCGAATGTGTGGAAATACATATATAATCAAGAGTACAAAATAAAAACTCGATTAAAGATGATGAAATTTTTGCAAAAAAAATTCATATGACGCATTGTTATGAGTAGCGTACTCCTACAACATTGCTTTTGACAATCTTAAAAATTTGAACGAAAATTAAGTTGCTCCAAAATCGGTCGGGTTTAGACTCAAATGTGTGGAAATACATATATAATCAAGTGTACAAAATAAAAACTCGATTAAAGATGATGAAATTTTTGCAAAAGAAATCCATATGACCCATTGTTATGAGTAGCGTACTCATACAACATTGCTTTTGACAATCTTTAAAATTTGAACAAAAATTAAGTTGCTCCAAAATCGGTCGGGTTTAGACACAAATGTGTGGAAATACATATATAATCACGTGTACAAAATAAAAACTCCATTAAAGATGATGAAATTTTTCCAAAAAAAAATTCATATGACGCATTGTTATGAGTAGCGTACACATACAACATTGCTTTTGACAATCTTTAAAATTTGAACAAAAATTAAGTTGCTCCAAAATCGGTCGGGTTTAGACACAAATGTGTGGAAATACATATATAATCACGTGTACAAAATAAAAACTCGATTAAAGATGATGAAATTTTTCCAAAAAAAATTCATATGACGCATTGTTATGAGTAGCGTACTCATACAACATTGCTTTTGACAATCTTAAAAATTTGAACAAAAATTAACTTGCTCCAAAATCGGTAGGGTTTAGACTCAAATGTGTGGAAATACATATATAATCACGTGTACAAAATAAAGTCTCGATTAAAGATGATGAAATTTTTGCAAAAAAAATCCATATGACCCATTGTTATGAGTAGCGTACTCATACAGCATTGCTTTTGACAATCTTTAAAATTTGAACAAAAATTAAGTTGCTCCAAAATCGGTCGGGTTTAGACACAAATGTGTGGAAATACATATATAATCACGTGTACAAAATAAAAACTCGATTAAAGATGATGAAATTTTTGCAAAAGAAATCCATATGACCCATTGTTATGAGTAGCGTACTCATACAACATTGCTTTTGACAATCTTCAAAATTTGAACAAAAATTAAGTTGCTCCAAAATCGGTCGGGTTTAGACTCAAATGTGTGGAAATACATATATAATCACGTGTACAAAATAAAAACTCGATTAAAGATGATGAAATTTTTCCAAAAAAAATTCATATGACGCGTTGTTATGAGTAGCGTACTCATACAACATTGCTTTTGACCATCTTAAAAATTTTAGCAAAAATTAAGTTGCTCCAAAATCGGTCGGGTTTAGACTCGAATGTGTGGAAATACATATATAATCAAGTGTACAAAATAAAAACTCGATTAAAGATGATGAAATTTTTGCAAAAGAAATCCATATGACCCATTGTTATGAGTAGCGTACTCATACAACATTGCTTTTGACAATCTTCAAAATTTGAACAAAAATTAAGTTGCTCCAAAATCGGTCGGGTTTAGACTCAAATGTGTGGAAATACATATATAATCACGTGTACAAAATAAAGACTCAATTAAAGATGATGAAATTTTTGCCAAAAAAATCCATATGACGCATTGTTATGAGTAGCGTACTCATACAACATTGCTTTTGACAATCTTAAAAATTTGAACAAAAATAAAGTTGCTCCAAAATCGGTCGGGTTTAGACTCGAATGTGTGGAAATACATATATAATCAAGTGTACAAAATAAAAACTCGATTAAAGATGATGAAATTTTTGCAAAAGAAATCCATATGACCCATTGTTATGAGTAGCGTACTCATACAACATTGCTTTTGACAAT
>CAXASM010000046.1:0-16098 GCA_963971545.1 Philophylla caesio
TGTACGTTAATGTCAGCTTGACTGCTTGTACACCATTTTGTTGCATGCAACGCAGAATTATGCTCTTGGCAAACATGATGACCAACAATGAAAAAAAAAAAATGAAAACATTTTAAATAAAAATATAAAACAACAAAAGCGCAAAGAACTACATAAATAGCTTACAACAAGAAGCCATCAGCGATGAGCGTCCAACTGCCAACCAACCAACCAACCAGCGCACCAAAAGCGTAACTAAGAATCTGCGCGCCCCGAAGCCAACCAAGCAAGAAGTCGTCAAGCAGCCGACAATCAACCAATAATTTTTTTGCGCAGTCAAACGCCGCCATGTTGCTGCTGCTGCTATGGCTAAGCTGCTAAGTTGGCCGATGAGCAGAGCGAGCCGCATTCGTTGTGTGTCATTTGTAAACAACTTGACAACAAATACTGTTGTAGTTGCAACGTTAACATTCCACCATTGCACTGCCGCTGATTGGGGCTCTGCTGTGACTGTGTGCATTTGTGGCAGTGGCAGTGGCGGTCGCACTTTTGTGACGCTTGCTGACTTTTGTATGACGAAAGAGGTCAACTGCAATAAAAACAAGGTAAATTGAAAGAGGTCTGCATATTTGTATCTTAGCGCTTTGTTACTTGTCGCACTCACACACACACCTCTTTTGTTGTGGCGGCCACATTTAAATTAAATAATTTTTGCAACCACCACTAACCACAAGAACAACAGCAATAACAATACATGATAGCGAGACAAAAACAAAACAAAACAAAACACTTGTGTCATGTCGCTCAGCGTTTTTAATGCGCAGTCAGGTGCTAAGTCATTACGCATGCGCAAATGATGAACGTGTCCTCAAACTCAAATGCAAGGCGCAAGTAAATGTTGGGGCAAGAATAGCGCGCAAGCAAACAAATAAATATTCAACCATTATTGTTACACAGTTCAATACTAGCGGCGAGCGGAGAAAGCGAGATGGCGTCGCCGACAAAAAAAAAAACACCAACAAACCAAAGATGAAGAACGGCGCGGCGCGCTTACTTCATTTCAAATGGCCGACAACCAAGGGGATATTGCTTGGCGTTGATCACCTACTGTGTGCTGCGTTTGTTGGCGGTGAGGGTAGTGAGAGAAAGCGCATGCGCACGCTTGACAATCAGTGGGTGATATGCATGCACTTGAAGGCTGAGAAATGCATTTGAGTGCTTGCATCGCGCCATGCATAACTACACTAGACATTTACATGCATAAATGCATGCACACACATACAAACGAGCAGACAAATACATATGTAAATATATGTTGTGTCAGTTACAAGTGCATCTCGTGTCATTTGGTCATTAGTGTAAGGTGCATGTTGCCGCGCGACGGCTCGTTTGCTTGCCTACCTGTTACTGCCAATATGTAGTTATGTAGTAATATTTGCTTGTTTCTTTCTTTTTTGTATTTTTTTGTTTGTCATTTAAGCTTGCTTGTTGCGCTGCCGTGTGCACTGCATGCCAGCTTTGTCGCCATCGCTCAATGGCGGTCAAAAGTGTTGTCGGTATTGGAGCGTGAAACCGATTTTTGCGAACGGTGTGGAGAAATGTAGGAAATTAGTTTAGAAATGGCATACCATTCTATTTTCTTTTTTTTGTTTGGAGTTTGGGCCTCAAAAATTATAAGAAACAATTTTTTTTTGTAATCTTTGGTGGAATACTTTGGAGAGTGGAGCGCGTTGTGTGAACTAATTTACTAAGTAATTTCCCGTCACTATATTGTGCTGGTATATCATTTGTAGGGTAAAGTTTTAAAAAATATGTAGTAAATAGAAATGAAAATAAAGTGAAAATGGTGAAAGGTGATAAACAACGAGGTATAACAAAAAGTGATCTCGTAATAATAACTTAAAAGATACTTTGACTAATACATACTCTTACAGCATAACTTTCTGCAGAATTTTGGTTTGGCCCTATTCCTTATATTATAATAAAGAAAATATCTTAATTTAAATAAAATTAAATGCAAAAATTATTTATTTCTTATTCACTTCACCAACCTGCTTGAGTTTGGGAAGAAATTTTCTGTTATTATTAGCTCGGCCTAGGCACTCTCTTCATGTATTAAATCGTTTCATAATCCTCAACGTTACAATCTACTGAGCTAAGAAAAAAATATATAAAACTCGGTAACTACAATTTAGCGAAAAATATAAGCCGCTTTAAAGTGATTCTTGCCAACATTTTCCTAAATCCAAATTGTAATAAAATAATACAATAAAATAATGTTAGATAATTGTGCTCCGGAGAATAAGGTTGAGAGCTCAGAAAGCTCGTATATTTATATGAATATAAGTTAACTGTCTTAAGATAATGGTCCTAGTTCGATATTATCTGATTGCGAGGAAGTTTAGGACACTGGAAGAATGCGTTTCGTGTAACACATTGTGTCAGACTTTCATATTTTATTAGTTTATAAGTTTCACAAACATTTAAGTAATAACTTTATTAGAGTCTGAGGGTGCGATTTTCTGTTTTCCTTACCACATACTTTTCATGTTTGAATTTGGGAAGGCAAGAACTAGTCGAAACAAAATCATGTTCTCAATTAAGAGTGTAAGTACTTCTGATGAAATATGTCACACCTTAGCCATCATCGTGACAAAAATTGAGCGGGGAGACCTCAAGCCTCCTAATTTTAGTACTCTTTTTCTCGCGACAAGTCCATGTAACAACAACAACTGTTCAAAATCCTGCTGCCACTAATATTAGTGATAATTTTGATCGAGAGTTCGCTAAACTTACAAGCAGTTTCCGTTAAGTTCTAAGATAGAGACAGCGGAGTTTGTTTTTGTTTTTAACTCGCCACATATACCATTATAATTATTTTATTTCTCATCTACGTAGAGACTTTTTTAGTTGTGTTGGATTATTTGATTGCTTTTTGTAAAACTTTTAGAGCCGTAAATGAAAAAAAAACTGTATTTTTAGAAAGAAAGAAGAAGCATAAGCAACATAAAAAGCTATGAAGCTACCCTTTTATCTGTTTTAATATTTTTCAAAAAATTGGGTAATGCGATTTTGTATCAAAACATGTTTAAAGACTTTAGCGCCTTTTCTAAAAAAAAATGTTATAAAACTTGCGTCTAATATCGTAAAGCACTTTATTTAAAAGTGATGGCATATATTCATTAACTTTCTATTGAACTTCTTTCCATATATTTTCCGAATAATATTAAGGCATATCTGTCTTCACAAGCCAACATCGTCCTAACCAATAAATTGTAGTTTTCCTTCTTTCACCAACAATTGAGTAATAATAAGAGTAAAAATATGAGCAACTTTGATTTTAAAGCTTTTTCAAGATTTTTTTAGCCAAAAAAAAATATTAAAATCTCAACGATAGATAATACATATTTATATAATTTTTCGCTGTTTTCGGTTATCCATATTCTCGAACATAATATACTAAAATTCCAAATAAAAACTTCTAAATCTAATTTTCTTTTCAGTACGAACTTTTGTTATCCCTCGTATATGAAAAACAATACAACAAAGGTGTGTACCATCCGAAAATGGTTTGACTCAAAACTAAATTTTAGATAGGGATGACGAGAATTCCTTTGAAACCACACTGCCCCCGCGTAAGCAACAATAACAAAAAATAAAAAAATATATTTCTCATATATTCTGTACTTGAATAAAAGTTTGTCAAACATCCTTTTTTATTCATTGGGATTTCAAAAGTTATTTTTAACATACTTTAGAAAATTTTCAATTTGACTGCAACAAGAAAACATGCCTTATATTAAAAAATCGTTGAACAATGCCGCTGATTGTTTGCAATGCTGTTGAAAGTTATGAACTCGTCGCTGTCATTTGAAAACATTGTTCAGAAATCAGCACAAAAAAGTCCTTACTTCAAAATTTAACTCTGGCTGCTGCTTTCTGATTTATGTACTTATGTGCATACAAACAAACATGTATTTACCTTGAGTGCGAAAAAAATTATGAATTTATATTTAACGCGCGCATCCTTTGTTCAATAGCGCTGTCGTCGTCGTCGTCGTCAGCTGCTGCCTGCCTATCGCAGCGACTGCGCCAACTACTAATCTCATTTTCTAGTCTTTCATTTACTCGTTACTCATCGCGGTTAGTTCAACTTAATTTTTTTTTTTTTTGCTCAAACTGTTTTGGGAAAATTTTTACTAGCAACCACAACAACATGTTGTGTGCCGTCATTGTTGTACGTACGTACGTTTTATTATTGTTATTGCTACGTGTGTTTTTTGTTTATTCCTTCTCGTTTTTTGTTTGTTTTTTATTTTCTTATTGCTGTCGCTGTTGCATTGTTGTCGCACGTCTGCGCCACGTTTATTTAAATGTTGTCAGCTTTAGAACATAATTTTGTCGTGACACTGTCAAAAAGCGCTGTTGTGGGCACGCTTAAGTTCAGGCCGCAACTAAACTGGGCACCAACACAAATGCCAGCGAGCAGACAGACTACTCAGCAACAGGCTTTAGTCTGCAGCAACATATTGCTCGAGCGATATATTAAGTATTTAGTATTACAGTGTGCATGTATGTTTTTTTTTTTTTTTTTTTTTACGAGGAGGAAGCATCGAAAGCCTAACCGTCACCGGTTTGTCAGTGTGGGACTTTAACCCTAACTAAACCTCCTACTGTCTGAGTACCATTTCCCCCGGTACTACCGTCAGGTATTTCGTCGGGAGATGGCTTGAGCTTACGCTCTACGTACGTGAAGTCTGTTTGTACCGCCCTCTGTACTGTTGTTTGTTACATCTTCGTGGGGGTTTAAATTGCCCCGTTTCATTTCCAAGCATTTTTTTTTTTTTTTTTTTTTTTTTTTTTTTTTTTTTTTTTGCTTAACTGCCGGTTGGAACGAACGAGGTTCCAAGCCGCTCAACATGGTATTTCTCCTATTATATAAACTATTGATTTTAATATAATTTACGATTTTAGATTACCTTGCCCGCCGGTCGGAACGAACTGGGTTCCGAGCCGCTCTGTTACTCTCTTTACTTCTTCTCGTCTGGTTTTTCAAAATTTATGGTTTCCAACTATTCTGCAACGGTCGGAACGGACTGGATTCCGAGCCGTCTACTTACTTAATTCGATTTTTTCTGCTTTGTATGAACTATTGGAAAAAACACAATATTTTATAGCTGAGGATTTAACATACATATATATATAAATTTCTCAAAAGTAGTTTATTGAGCACTAACCTTTCTTGGTAGCCGGAACGGACGAGATTCCGGGCTACCCGGCCGTGTGTAACCGCTTTGGGCTGTTCGTTGGGAGCTGTGCTTAGGGCCAAAGAGCCAAACTGCTTACATTTTTTATTTTTATTTTTTTTTTTTTTATTAGTGCAGGCAGTCGGAACGGACTAGGTTCCGAGCCGCCGATTCGGTGTGAAGTTTGTTGTCGTCAACCGACATTAAAAGATTATGTATTTCTGCGGAGTCGTTCCGCCTGACGTAGTTTCGATATTACCATATTTGCCATGTTGCAGACGGCAGACCAGTTTTCGATCGATTCGAGCATTATATCGATCAAATTCTCTACTTTTGTCAGCCGCCCTACCTGTACGTTTAGGCAGTTTCGTTCATCTTCAAAATATGTGCAGGCAAAAAAGCAATGTTCAGCATCTTGGATATCGTCCTCTTCGCAGAGAGTGCAGTAAGGGTCATCATCGATTTTAAATCTATAAAAGTAAGATTTAAAACAGCCATGCCCCGTAAGCATTTGGGTTAACTGGAAGTTTACTTCTCCATGTTTCCGGCTTAACCATTTCTCTATTGATGGTATGAGACGGTGTGTCCAGCGACCTTTATCTGTCTGGTCCCAACGGCATTGCCACTGTTGCCAGCATATCTTGATTTCTGCTTGGCGATTCGCCTTGTTTACAGATCTTGCCAACGTCTGCGTCGCCAGGATATCTATTGGACATAGGCCAGCAATAACCAACGCAGCATCTTCCGATGTAGTTCGGTAAGCGCAGCATACCTTAACCGCGCAGAGCCGGTATAAAGACTTCGCTTCGCGTGCGTATGACGTCTTCTTAAAGGCTTCACCCCAGATTTGAAACCCGTATAGCAGGACACTTCTGACTATATTGGCGTATAACTGCCTTCGCTGTTGCTTTGGACCTCCGACGTTAAGCATCAGTCTCGAAAGCGCTACTGCGACTTTTTCCGCTTTTCCGACTGCATATTCAATATGCCGCTTGAATGTTAATCTAGCATCCAGTATGATTCCGAGGTATTTCAGATCTGGGGCTGATTCTATTTCATGGCCACATACGTTTATTTTCGCCACTTCTCGGATCTTCCTGCTGCTAATTAGCACTGTCTCGGTTTTTTGCTGTGCAAGCTCTAGACCTGCATCGAGGAGCCAGTTTTGAACACTAGTGATCGAGTTGTTTGCACTCTCTTCAATGTCTTTTATGTGCTTAGCTACGACCACAATGGCTATGTCATCAGCAAAACCAACTATTTTCGCCCCTTTTGGTAGATGTAGTTTCAATATGCCATCATACATTATGTTCCATAGCGTTGGACCCAGCACTGAGCCTTGTGGAACTCCGCCTGAAATCTTATATTTCTTTCTGCCTTCATCGGTGTCGTAGAGTAGAAGTCTGTCCGACAAGTAATTGTTTAGGATTCTTCTGAGATATGCTGGAATATCGAAAGTTATTAGCGCCTCTGTTATTTTCCGCCAGCTTGCGGTGTTAAATGCGTTTTTCACGTCGAGCGTAATTATTAAACAATATTCTTTTGAGCCCCATCTCCATCTCTCACCGCTAATCGCATCTTCTGCTATTCTTTTTATGAAATTGGCTGCATCAACTGTGGACCGCCCTTTTCTAAATCCAAATTGTGTTTCGGAGAGTCCTCCATTCGCCTCCATTGCTTCTGTAACTCTATTGGTAATTATGCGTTCCAGAAGCTTTCCTGTTGTATTAAGCATACATATTGGTCGATATGCAGAGGGATCCCCAGGAGATTTTCCCGCCTTTGGTAGTAGAACGAGCCGCTGGCGTTTCCATATTTTCGGAAATACGCCCTCTGTAAAGCATTCGTTAAACGTGTGAACGAAAACCTCAGTATTCGCTTTCACTGCTAGTTTAAGAACTTTATTCGGAATTGCATCAGGGCCTGGGGCCTTTCTGTCTTTAAATTCATCAACCGCAAGCAGCACCTCTCCAGCGGTGATCTGGGGGAATTTGCATTCAGCATGGGAGAGGATCTCTCTACTGAATGCTTTTTGGCCTGGAAACAGTTTGCTTACTATTATACCCAGTTGGTCGGCGCTTGTGAGCTGCGGCTGGACAGATGCCTGTAGCTTTTTAGTAACCACTTTGTATGCCATACCCCAAGGATTTTGTTCGGCACTGTCGCAAAGCTGGAGAAAACACTTCTTCTTGCTCGCTTTAATGGTTTGCTTTAATTCCTTTCGCTTGGCCCTGTAGTGTATTTGTTGTTCCAAATAATTGGCCGTTTTTCTGGCCCTTTGGTAGTCGCGCCTTGCTCTATTGCATTGTTGACGAACATCTGCTATCTGGGAATTCCACCAGTATACTGAGGGACGTCTGCTCGATGGGTTTCTTCCTCTTCTCCTCATTGAAGCATCACAGGCGTTTGCTATGGTGGTCATGAGCTTGTTGGCCATATTCGTAGCTCCTTGTGTTAGGGTAACTTCAGACATCATAACTTTTAGCGCTTCTTCATCTAGAGAGTCGATTTTCCAGCCCACTGTTCTCCTTTCGGTGCAAGACCCTGTTTGCTTTGGTTCGTTTATAGTGAAGATAATTGCTTGGTGATCGCTGTGAGTATAGTCGTCACTAACCTCCCAATGGACATTTCGGGATAGTCTACTAGTTATGAATGTTAAGTCTATTATAGACTCACTTCCGTCTTTTTTGAATGTAGCTTTACTTCCGGAATTTAATAGCACCACTTCTAGGGTCGAAAGAGCTGTCAGGAGCGCTCTGCCTTTGGGATTTGTTTTACGGCTTCCCCATGCTTGGGCCCATGCATTGAAGTCACCTGCGATTACAACCGGCGTTCTAGTTCTAGCATCGGTGACCAAGTTATCTAATATTGTTTCAAACACCTCGAGGTTGAAGCTAGGTGGTATGTAGCAACTGTAC
Organism: Philophylla caesio; assembly: GCA_963971545.1. Lineage (NCBI taxonomy): Eukaryota > Metazoa > Arthropoda > Insecta > Diptera > Tephritidae > Philophylla > Philophylla caesio. Next base: position 8,144 of record CAXASM010000046.1, read on the forward strand.
AGTATGATGCCAGCAATTTTCACGCAGACGAAGCCTACTTCCGATTTCAGTTTTTCTAATGGGAGTGGTTTTTTGGCACAACTCCATACCGCTGATCGCCCTGCGCTGGCCTTGGCCCATAGTTGACAGTCGACCACTTTGTATGGTTCACTCAGTAGAGCTACGTCGATATTCAGTTCTAATACCGACTGCTGCAGCAATTCCTGTGCCGCCTTACAGTGGTTTAGATTTAGTTGGCAAACCTTCATTCTTTACGTGTCTTTTGTACTGCCTGTACTGCCTGTACATAACAAGGGCATTCTCTTCCACCTGTTCTGTGCTTCAAATCTGCCAAGTTTTTCCTCGTGCAAATGGCACACCTCAGCTCTTTCTTGCAATCACGGGCCATATGACTTGAGTCACCACAGTTGAAACACGATCCCTTCATATCGTGTGGAGATCTGCAGTTTCGTGCTACGTGTCCAAACTCTAAGCATTTAAAGCATTGCATCGGCTGTGTTTTTTGCCGAATTCGGCAAACCACCCATCCTATACGTATTTTTCCTGCTGCTATTACTCTATTTGCGGCTGCAGCTGGGAGAAGTATAGTCGCTGTCTTCGTACCACTGTATGCCTTTCGCATAGATTTTACTGCGTCTTCTTTAAACTTTATCCCCTCGAACTCTTTTTCAAAAGCGGCGCAAATCTCTTCTTTCGTTGATACTTCATCCAGGTCTTTAACCTCTAACGCAATTTGCGAGGTGAGAGTCTGGACAGAGACGCTTTCGCCAAGCGCTTCTTCGACAGCTCGCTGTACCTCGGAAGTGTGCGAGTCTGTTGGTTTCTCCAGCTGAATGAGTAAGTCCCCATTGGTGGTTTTCCTTATTTTTGTTACCATCTCTCCTACGTGTTTCAGCTTTGGCTCGTTCCTGACAGCCCGCAAAATGTCTGCGTAAGACCTTCCCCCACGATCCTTTATTATTAAAGCATCTGGCCGTGGATGCTTAGGTTTTGGCTTCTTCCTCCTTTCTACGGTTTGCCAATCTGCCCTCTCCTCTCCTTCCATATTCTTGCTGGGTTGAACGCTTGGCTGTGATGACGCGTCTGTGACTCCCCTTTGAGATCGCCGAATAGAGTGGTTTACCGTGGTTGTTTGGCTCCCGGTATTTGTTTTTTCTTTCGGAGTTGGGGGTTTCGCTTTCTCAAACAAAGCAGAGAGTTCGCCTATAACATCGCGCATGGGCTGATGGATGGATCTTCTTTTTCCATCCTCCAGCATGTCAACAAGCTCGCGAATCTTTGCTCCGAGGGTAACCCATGCTGATGGCTGATAATCTGTTTGAGTCAGACAAACATTTTTGGGCACCGGACAAATCTCTGGAGGCGAACTCATCAACCTAGGACGCTTTCCAAAAACGTTGAGAGTCGTTCCTACTTCGGATGACTCACTCCCGGTTATTTGGGGTCCCGAAACTCCCTTATTATTTCGCCCTGCCGGGGGCGACCGGGAGACACTCATTTTAATTTTAAGCAAGCTTCTATTTTTTAATAATTTTTGCTATTATTTCTTTTAATTTATTTATTAATTGATTATTAATTAATATTTATCGATTTCCTATTAAATTGCTTACTATTTATTTAATTTAACTTTAATTTACTGTAACTCGTTATATTTATTGCTATTTTATATGCTATTTATTTATTATTTATTTTATTATTTATTTAGTAATTATTATTATTTTTAATAATTATAATTAGATAATTGTTTATATATTTATAAACGTATTCAACTACTTTTACTTCTAATTTAGTTGCTTCTGCCCACTGTGTGGCGATCTCAGCGCCACCTACCGTGATTTAAGAACAACGCCGGTAGGGGGTGTGTGTCTCCGCTATTTAAGCTCGGCTTTATTAGGCACCGGATGTTTCAATAAAGCTTGGCTTATTGGACCACTTTGCTGAACTTACTCCACTCGCTCAGCTGTTTTCAGCCCGATTTGGCGCGATTCAGCCTTTTGTTTTTTCTTCGTTTGCTACTTTGAAAAAACAAATCTCGCCTGAAAGAAAACTGGAAAATAAACACTTACAGTAAAAAGTCCTCTACCTCCAGAAGTGGGACTTGCAGCCTCCACGTAGACGCACTTTTTCACTGCACTTTTGGTGGAAATTATAAATTTATTACCACAAATATCACCAAAATTTAATCACTTTTTGAGAGCTTACACAAAAACACGTCCTCTCACAAAAGTATATAAAAACTCATCATGTGCATGTATGTGTGTGTGTGTGTGTGTATTGCTGGTGTTCGCAGATCGGTTTTTTATAAAATATTTATGCGTGGGCTGGGAAAAACTAATTCCATGTTCTGGAGCAAACTTGGAAGTAAAGTGAAGTGAAATGTGTGGAAAAAAAAGAAAGCAATGTACAAAGCAGTAACAAATGAAGTCACTAACTTGTTTGTGAAGCGTGTGAGTCAATAAGTGTTTGCCCAGTAAGCAGTAGGAACAATGGTTCTCAATTTTTATAAATCCTTAAAACGCAGCTTGAATTTTAGCATTGCTTATGATTTGAGAAAAAACCTTTTCTCAAACCTTAAGTCGCAACTTGTGCTGATGTGGAAAGCTGTTTAGAATTTTTTTTACAGTTTGAAAACAACTGAAGAACTATCTCAATAAATATAAAAATCACCACTTAAAAATGTGTCAGCTACGTCGAATGATTAGCTAATGAGAGCTAACTTTGGCAATTGGTGAAAGCCATAACCAAACAAATGAACTTCGAGTTGATATCACCATTTATTTATTTATAACAAACACAACAAGCAAAAGTTATATATCTAGTGTTTGATTCTTAACATTTAACTTAAAAGAAACAAAAAGATATTTTACAAATATATTTTATTTACTTAACTTAACGTCTACTTCTTTATAAGCATTAAAAATTAATGTAAAATAAGATTGATACAAGACAGGGTAGGGTATATAAATGTACATATAATTATTTTAAAGAGTGAAAGGATCAGATTGAGAAAAGGGATGGGATATTAATAAGAAGAAGCGTAGCTAACAAATAACTTAATGAGTTTTTATCAAACAAAAGGTTGTCTGGGTGTACAAGGCAAAACACACATGTGCAAGTATGCATATACTTTAATATATATGTACACACTATACGTGCAATAAAATATTCTAGCCAAAGTTGCGTGATCTCAGACATGCGAGAGTAAGAAAAATACAAGCGCTTTGTGAAAATGTGTGGTAGGAAAAAGGCTTGTTTAGTATACTCGAATATGAGCATACTTTAGTTAAGTTAGATTTAGTTCAGGTAACCGTCCCCAGAAGAAATCACGTAGATGCCGATGAAGTAGTCTATATATATATTTTGTGAAATAATTTGCAGTACAGAAAATTAATTTAAAAAAATCTGCGCGCTCATACAAAATAATCGTAAACAATCGATGACGAACCTAAGGTATTCAAATCTTTACCATTAGAAAGCCTAGTTGCTTAGCAGCAAGTGATGTGGTAATTGCTGGCGGTAGATGTCAGAATACTAGTATCCTCTTCATCACACAATATTGACCTTACTATGTTGACTTAGTGCTGAATGCTGGTTTAATGCCCACACTGAACTCGGACTCACACTATGTCGAATATTTACTTTTAGCATCGAAACTTATTTGAAGTTATGTTACTAATAGGAATACATTTTGGTCAACCAGGGTGAGATATTTGCAATCCCCAAGGCCAGGACTACGTGGAGAAGAAGGAGTTTACGTTTCTTCGGTCATACTTAAACTGCAATCGAGGCATTCACCAGCCATCGAAATATTTCCTAAGTAGTATCACCCAATTATGTTGGTAAACATAAGGAGCTTACTTTACTATCACTGTCAGGTCATTCAGGAATATTATTTACATAAAAAGATGTATAAACATTTTACCAGAATTGGTCCAGAGCAGACATTCCTCATAGCACTTCCAACTGCGGCCAGCGAAGCCACCATAAGAAACTGTATGAATACCTCACACAACAGTAATTCGAAGGCTGAAGACGGGTCAAACTCTCATACGCTTTAATCTTATAGGGTTATTCAAATTGTTGGACTATTGACGGATCATTTCACGTGGCGACAGCTGACTGCGTTAGACGTACATGACAAGTCCCACCGCTCAACCTGGCTTGAAGAGGATCAGACGGCAGAACATTTTCCACCCTACTTTTCCGCTTTTGCAACAACTAGCACTAAGCTCTTTGACATACCACAGTCTGCTTAGTTTTTTTTCGTGAATCGTGCAGTTTTATATTTAAAGGGACATGCAAATTTTCTTTAAAGGTTTACTTAAAAGCAGAGATCTAATCAAAAAATTATATACTCGAATGTATCAAACATTTTATGAAATCACATGATATGTTAATGTGCTGAAACTTTATTGGCCTTAATTAATCTTATTTTATGATAGTTACTGATGAATGTTAAAATATGAATAACATAACATAAACTTTGATGACAAATTGAAAAACAATAAAATCAGAAGCGCATTTTTAATGGTGGTGAGTGGTATCTAAAATACACAATTATTATTAGGAATTTTCCCTTAACATTTCATATGGCTCAAAATTCTCGAAACAAATTTTGAAACCTTATTTTATAAAGTTCGAAAAATTTACTAGACGACAATCAAATATTCTTCCTTTTGTTCACTTTCAAAGTTTCTTCAGTATTTCACTAACTAAGAGCCAAGCTTAGTTTTTTTACATGATTTACAATTAGTTTGTATTTAGTTAAAATTTCTATATCAGTATGATTTCAATTCTGCTGAACATGCAAAACAAAAAATATTAATTGCGGAGCATTGTATTGTATTTTATGCTTTCAATGAAAAATATTCATTTGCAAAATAAAACAAGTCAAAGAGACTATCAAATCTCCTCAATCGTTTAATAACGCTTAAAAGCTGACATTTTTGTAAGAAAACAAAAACAAAAACAAAATTATAATCAGCTAATTACTGCTCTTTTCATAAAATTGACCAACCCATTGCAGCAGAATGTGTGCATATGCACTCACAAATATGAAAAAAATATACCTTAAGTAGTTTAAAATTTTATCTTTCCACAAAAGTGACTCTTTTAATGTGGCAACATTAAGCAGCAAAACGCGTGACACTGATGTAAGCGCTGATATGAGTTGCCAACAAACAGGTGGATGACTCAACTGGACTTCATTTTAAAGCGCAAAAGTGCTCATAGACTTGTGCATTACATACGAGTATATATGTATGTATGTGGTTACTAGAATGCTTTTGAGATGTACTAAATATGTATATATATGTTATCTACGCTCGCCACCATTGGCACTTTTGTACACCATCCATGTATCCACATACATTCATATGTACATGTTTATACAAAAGAGCTGCTCGCCACCACTTTAATGTATTAATAAGTTAATTATTATTAGGTAATAATTATAAGGAGCTGAAAATAATTTGCTGCCGCACATCTTTTCGGTGGCAGCATGTTGCCACATTCCTTTCCACTGCATTGTTTCCATTGTAATAAAAGAAGAAGCTTTAGTCTACGCTTGTCTTTCAGCAAATTTAATTAATTTTATTGCATACTTGACTGCGTTTCCCCCTTTTTTTTATTGCACGTCCAACTTGGCACGCAGTTTCGACTGCCACTGGCGCAAAAACTTGCAACTTTATTGGTCAGCTAAATCAGACAAGTTATGCGCCACTGCGAACTTTTCGTCACAGGAGTACGAATATTGGCGACGTGCTACTCTACTACCCGCATACACATATGTATGTACATACTTACATATATATTTTTGTATATTTTTTTTTTTTATGAAAGCTCTTATTTATATATGTTTGTATGTAGGTAGATGCATGTACATACATATGTATGTGGTTGCTACATGTGTTCACTCCTTAACGTCATTATCATCATTCAATCGTCGTCATTTTCCCGCTGCTCAACGCGCAATCACCTCAGCAGTTGAGCATTCTGTGTTAGTACATAGCCAACAACACAAATAACTGCAACGTTCGCATGGACGCTACTGCGTTTGTCGTTGGTGTAAGACCGGTAGGTCTTATTACTTATTTGTTCTTGCGATCATAATGAAACGTATCTTGCAACCGTTTGTTAAGAAAAAAAAAAAATGTTTGCAGAGTTTCTTTCAAATTCAAACCTGCATTGACCGTTGTGTGGAGCGTTTCCGTGGCAGCCGCCGTTCGACTGATCGGTTTACAGCAGCTTCGAAGTACGTACATAGCTAACCAATGAAGTGTAGCGCGGTAGTTAGTTGAGGCTGCCAAAACAAAAACAACAGCAAATGCCACCGCCACCACTATTGCCGCTTACGATCAAGTAGTAGCGGCTCGGTAGTTGACCAGCAGCCACAAATGGATGATTTGAGAGACAAATGAACGGATGGTTGGTTGGTTGGTTGGTTGGTTGGCTGGAAAGATAGCCAGTTTCAAAATTTTATCGCTGTCCTCCGCCCATATCCATCATATATTATTACTTTTATTATTATGAGCATGATTATGATTTTAAAGCGAACACGTACCACACGCTCGCACAGAAAGTGCGGCGTATATATGTATGTACATGCAACACACGCACGCATACGGAGAAGTTGTAAAAAAAAACCCAGTGGTTGTGCACATCGGTGGGGTTTTGAAACAAATTTTATGGGCATGAACTTGAGCTTGAATGTGTATAGCTTTATCAACTTGAATATGAATATGACAATGATAATGAGTATGAGTAAGAGTAGGGACAAGAGTTCGTGTACGAAAATGATAATGAGTATAAATTTTAAATATGAATGTAAATAAATATTTAAATATGAATATGAATATCCGTTTAAATATAAATACGGATATGAATATAAATATGAATTAGGATATGAATATGAATATGCATATGAAGGAGAATATTTATAGAAATATGAATTTGAATATGACTATTAATGTGAATTTGAACAATAATATAAATATCAATACAAATATGAATATGAATATGAATACTAATACAAATATGAAAATTACTATGAGTATGAGTTTGAACACGAATATGAATATAAATATAATAATGAATATGAATACATATGAATATGAATATGAAAATGAATACAAATATGAAAATTACTATGAGTATGAGTTCGAACACGAATATGAATATAAATATAATTATGAATATGAATACATATGAATATGAAAATAAAAATGAATAAGAATATGAATGTGAATATGAGTGTGAATATTAATGTAAATCTATATATATACTATTTAGTGGCATAATTAATTCTTAGAATATAAACACCCTTTTTTGGAGGTTACAAAAAAATACGATACGAATAAAGTCAACAACGTGGGCAACGCCGCGGGCAAATGAATTTGAATATGAGTTTTAATGTCAATATGAATAATGATGCGAATACTTATACGAAAATTATTTTAAATATGAGTATGAATATGAATATAAATATAAGTATGAATATAAATATAAATATGAATATGAATATGAATATAAATATGAACATGAATATGAATATGAATATGAATATGAATATGAATATGAATATGAATATGAATATAAATATGAATATAAATTTAAATTTAAATATGAAATTGAATATGAGTTTATATATGAATATGAATACGAATACGAATATGAATATGAATATAAATATAAATATAAATATAAATTTAAATATGAATATGAATATGAATATGGATATGAATATGAATATTAATATGAATATGAATATGAATATGAATATGTTTATGAATAAGAATACGAATATAAATATGTATAATATGCATATTATGTTTATGAATATAAATATCTGTATGAATATAAATATGAGTTTAAATATGAATATCGATAAACAATTAACAATTTCTTGCTGGGTTTTACACCCTCAACCACATTTTTATGACTCTCGCTACGGTTGC
>CAXASM010000047.1:0-84229 GCA_963971545.1 Philophylla caesio
GTGCTGCAACTCAAGAGAAGCTTGATCACCTTCACATTTGGGAAGCAACGTCATTATCTGACGTCACGCATATAAAGAAATTGCAATTTCAGTTCAAAAAGAATATTATGTATAATGAAAAGGCCAATATAGTAGCACAAAAGAAAAATATTGTTGTTGAATATAGCGATAAATCGTTATCAACTATGACGTTGATTCTGAGGAAGCTAGGATTATTCGTAGAACAACAGGAAATAGCTAAATTAGCAGTCTCTGCAGAAGACAAAATTTTCCAATATATAAGCATGCAAAAAAAATGGAATAAGCTACAAAAAGAAATGAAAACTAATACAGCCGTTATAGTATATACACCGCCAAAAGAAATAAAGAATATTAAAGAAATGAAGCGTCTAATAAGCAAATATCATGATGAGGAATTAGGAGGACATATAGGAATCTCCAGATGCATTAAAAAATTAAAACAAAGATATGTTTGGAAAAACATGAGTAACATGGTAAAGAATGATGTTAATAACTGCAAATTATGCAATGAAATAAAAGTAACTAAATACACCAAAGAAAAAATGGCCATGACAGACACTCCAACCACTTCATTTGAAACAATTACAGTTGACACAGTAGGCCCTTTACGTCCATCAAACGGATACAGATACATTCTGACTTTTCAATGTGAACTCACAAAGTATATAGCAGCATTTCCAATGCAAAGTAAAGATGCAGTTACTGTAGCAAGAACAATTGTTGAAGGATTCATATTAAAATATGGATGTTTTAAAACCATAAAAACTGACAAAGGTACAGAATTTACAAACGAATTACTTACCAACATATGTAAACTATTAAACATAGACAAAAAGGTTTCAGCACCATTCCACCATGAGACATTAGGAGCATTAGAACGAAACCATAGAGTATTAAATGACTACCTACGAGCACTTCAAAAAGAAGACAATTGGGAAGACTTATTACCCTATTACGTGTACTGCTACAGCACAACGCCAAACTGTACGACAAACTATTCTCCACATGAGCTACTGTTTGGAAAAATCAGCAGTCTACCATGCGAAATACTTAAATCTAAAAACAAATTATACAATATTGATGATTATCTGACAGAGCTCAAACTGAAACTTTACATGCTCATAATATGGCTCATCAATCTCTAATACAAAATAAGATTGATAGAATTAAGAAACAAACAAACAATAATATAAGTAATTTCAAAAATAATGATTTAGTTTATATTAAAGTAGGAAATAAGAAAAAATTTGATAAAATTTTTAAAGGCCCTTACAAAGTCATTAGACAAGAAGGCGTCAATAGCTTTATACAAATAGAAAATAAATTAGTTAAAATACACAATAACAATATAATTAAAGCTAGAAACATATAATTAATTGTAAACTATAATATATTAATATACATAAATTGTAACATAATATGCACATTTGCCTAACTTTTAAGAAACTACAGCAATTGTACATTTAACTAAAGGGGTAGGATGTAGTATGCACATACATAACTGATACACACACACAATACACATTGCGCACAATATAACAAACATACAGACATACAAACATACACAATGCACATAGCACAGAATGAAACATACTAACACACACACACGTATAATGTACACTGCACGCGCGCAAGACACCACACACAAAGTGCAACATTTTTTTTTTTTTTTTTTTTTTTTTTTTTTTTTTTACGAGGAGGAAGCATCGAAAGCCTAACCATCACCGGTTTGTCAGTGTGGGACTTTAACCCTAACTAAACCTCCTACTGTCTGAGTACCATTTCCCCCGGTACTACCGTCAGGTATTTCGTCGGGAGATGGCTTGAGCTTACGCTCTACGTACGTGAAGTCTGTTTGTACCGCCCTCTGTACTGTTGTTTGTTACATCTTCGTGGGGGTTTAAATTGCCCCGTTTCATTTCCAAGCATTTTTTTTTTTTTTTTTTTTTTTTTTTTGCGTGACTGCCGGTTGGAACGAACGAGGTTCCAAGCCGCTCAACATGGTATTTCTCCTATTATATAAACTATTGATTTTAATATAATTTACGATTTTAGATTACCTTGCCCACCGGTCGGAACGAACTGGGTTCCGAGCCGCTCTGTTACTCTCTTAACTTCTTCTCGTCTGGTTTTTCAAAATTTATGGTTTCCAACTATTCTGCAACGGTCGGAACGGACTGGATTCCGAGCCGTCTACTTACTTAATTCGATTTTTTCTGCTTTGTATGAACTATTGGAAAAAACACAATATTTTATAGCTGAGGATTTAACATACATAAATATATAAATTTCTCAAAAGTAGTTTATTGAGCACTAACCTTTCTTGGTAGCCGGAACGGACGAGATTCCGGGCTACCCGGCCGTGTGTAACCGCTTTGGGCTGTTCGTTGGGAGCTGTGCTTAGAGCCAAAGAGCCAAACTGCTTACATTTTTTATTTTTATTTTTTTTTATTAGTGCAGGCAGTCGGAACGGACTAGGTTCCGAGCCGCCGATTCGGTGTGAAGTTTGTTGCCGTCAACCGACATTAAAAGATTATGTATTTCTGCGGAGTCGTTCCGCCTGACGTAGTTTCGATATTACCATATTTGCCATGTTGCAGACGGCAGACCAGTTTTCGATCGATTCGAGCATTATATCGATCAAATTCTCTACTTTTGTCAGCCGCCCTACCTGTACGTTTAGGCAGTTTCGTTCATCTTCAAAATATGTGCAGGCAAAAAAGCAATGTTCAGCATCTTGGATATCGTCCTCTTCGCAGAGAGTGCAGTAAGAGTCATCATCGATTTTAAATCTATAAAAGTAAGATTTAAAACAGCCATGCCCCGTAAGCATTTGGGTTAACTGGAAGTTTACTTCTCCACACAAAGTGCAACATAAAACCAAATGTCTGGGCGCAGAACAGCGAGCTCATTACACAACAAGTGCAAGTACTTTTGGTGATTGACCGCTTAGCAAAAACACATAAGGCATTCCGGCATCAAATTGCTGTCATTGCATTTCGGCAATTTGAAGGCCAATAAATAAAACAAATACTAAGTGCATTTTACCCTAATCATATTTTATTTAGTACCGTGTGAAATCAATGCGTGAGAAAGTATTTGAAACTTTGTGTTGATTTCCCATTGGTTAATTAAGAATTATGAATAAGTTTCCTCTGTGAGGAAATTAGTATATAAGAACAACATTTTTTAAAATAAAGTCAATGATAATTTACAAACTTAACCGTTTGGACATTATTATTCATAAGAGCGGCGTGGTGGCCTACAACATATAGCGTGTCGCGCTTTGTACGGTAAATGTTAGGGAAACGAATATGTGACCAACAACTAATATTACAATATATATATAAACAAAACATTATACATATTTAAGTAACGACCTTTTAGAAAATGACTCGCTACGCCGCATTGTTGAAAAGAGCCGGACAACAGGCTGATCGCTACCCTCAACCATGCCACCTGTGCGAGGGCAAGCACCCAATCAGGCTCTACCCAGTATTTAGGGGAAAACCAGTGGAAGAGAGGCTACGCGAGTCTCTTCTGGGCAAATACTGTTCCAACTGCCTTTCGGTAGCGCATAAGGCCCAGGTATGCACAAGCGCTTCGCGGTGCCACCGGTGCAACGGCAAGCATCATACCTTGCTGCACCTGGAAGAAGATAGTCTTCCTCCCATCGACACCAGACCATGGAGCGAACAAGTTGCGAGCGAGATGGACTCGGACACCGAGCTATCACTCCATGCCTCCGACTCCGGAATGGAGACGCGCTCATCCCGCCCGCAACTAGAAGAAAGCGAAATGGTGGAACCGCGGTCTTTCCGACCCTTATTAGCGCACGAATCTAGGCCTTTCCGCCCACTCCCACCAGCAGAGCGACATGGAGCGGAATCTAGGACTTTCCGCCCAGCCCGAACAATTGAACGTCGACGCGGAGCGGAATCTCGGACTTTCCGCCAGGTCCACACCCGTATTCAGCGACGTGGAGCGGAATCACGGACTTTCCGCCCTCCTCTACCAGCGCAACGTCATCGTGGAGCGGAATCTCGGCCTTTCCGCCCACAATCCTCATCACGCCGCCAGCTACCGGCGACGTTCCGAAGCTGCCATGCAACTTTGGCGTTGCAGCCGCATCTAGAGAACTAAAAAAAAATAATAGACAAATAAATATACGTATGCATGCTGAATTAGCGAGGAATTATCAATAAAAAATGTGCACGTGATTTGACGTGTGTTTTACTAACAAACAATTTATTCCTCCCAACAGCTAGGTAAACCCAAGGACTGGAGGATTATGGAGATTAATTTTCTTTAAAGTTTTCTTTTCAAATTGTGGAAAAAACTTAAAGATCTTACATTGTTAAATTAAGTCCATTCCATGTAAAATGGTGCGGTGGTTGGGTCAGAAGACAGATGTTGCTGATAGCAAGGGGGCCGGTATGTTTAGGCCTCCAAGCTAAATCGCTTCCTTTAGAAAGGGTGTACCACCCTAATGTTAAGTAGCACTCACATACACAGGCATGCACAAAGTATCTTACTGTAGCCTCACACACACATGCGTGTGCAGAGTGAACGGCATGAATGTGTGTGCCCATGCATGTGTATACGCGGATAAAACCATTCGGGCGGTTTTCCCCTAAAAACGGTAGAATAATAGTCCCGCGGGTTTTAGAAAAATAGCTTTTACTTTTTTTGCGTATATTCTTTTAAAAACAACCGGAGCATCAGCATCAGCCTCAACTCGTGTCTCAGCCACCACAACAGGTAATATCACCACATATTTTTGTACAAAATTAAAAACTTAATAAGCGCACAATAAATCCACATACCAAAATATATACACAAACACTAAAGTCGTTTTGCATTTATATTTTTTATATCCAAAATATACACCGGTGCCATTTCGGAAAAGCCGCCTAGTCACCGTTGTTTACCGATGTTAAGTAGTAAATACTACCAAACGTTAGCTGCCCCACGTTGGGCGCAAAAAATTTATGTAAACATCATTTGGTGAAGTGAGATGGCGTAATGGTGTTATTATTGAGCTGAGACGACTAGGAGTCTCAAAGCTAGGGTGTAGTTGCACTTCGATGCGACAGAGGGGTGATGGCGGGCGGAATCCTCTGGTGCCGTAGCTCTTTCGGCGTGGGGTGGGTTTTTCTGCCATTCCTCTACCGCGTCCACATAAACTTTATTTTTAGGATTCCTACCGGAATAGAACATATCAATATCAATACTACCAAAGCTGAGCGATATAATAAAAGTGCTGCACAAACTGGGGCTATCATCCTGCATCGGCGCGCACTGGTGAATGAGGTCGAAGGTGATAGTCGACTTTCATTGTCAGTACCCTTCCCAACCATGATCTCCTACGAATACGGATGTTGGAGATCCCCTACTACTGACTACTCCTACCCCTTTATGTCATCTTGCCTTCCCGGAACTAAAATAATTTTACCACTTCATGTCGGATTATAAAACTTCATTACTTCTTTATTAACTTATTATACATAATCACAAGATAAACCTTTCAGCTAACTTACTTATTGTTGAAACATATTTGCTTCTAACTCCATATTAGTTCAAGCGAATCTGTACATATATTTGATTCTTTAATTCTTCAAAGTTTTAAGTTGCTCTACTTTTCAATTTACTTAAGTGAATTAAGCTGTTGAGTTTAACATCCAATGTTACATATTCATATTAACACTAATTTTAAGTGCGCGAAAATATTGGCAAATACGATGCTCTACACGATCTATATACATATTTCAGTACAAAGCTTTGAGCTTTTGCGCAGGTCGAATGCAACGCGGCCGCTGTTGGTTTATGATAACCCTAGACCTATATGTATGTTTTTTTTTTTTTTTTTTTTTTTTTTCGGTTACGACCAGGGAGGAGGAATCTTCATAGATACGAGCAGCCCGTGCTGCCCGCATGCCCGATTTGCCTCCAGGCACCTACGGACTAAACCCAACCTCCTTCGTACGCTGGGCCTGTGGCACCCCTGCGGGACTATCAATTCCGATATTACTTCGCAGGGCAGGCACTGGACGTTATTCTTCGTCTTCACTCAGCGTGCGTTATTATACTGCGCGATTTGCGTTTCGCTCGTCTATTCTAAGGCGTTTCATGACTAACGTGATGATGTCTGCACACTTTTTCCATACGTCGTTTTCGGACAACATGGCCTTCAGCAAGCCTTCGGGGGACACTGCTTCTCCTATATATTGTTGCAGGTAATTGCGTTCATTACTAAATCTGTGACAGTCCATTAGTATGTGCTCTGCGCTTTCAACTTTCCCGTCGCAATGTAGGCAGTAGGGGCTATCGGCATGTTTGTACTTATGTAAGTATTGGCGGAGACAGCCATGCCCGGTGAGGAACTGCGTGAGGTAGAAATCAGTATCTCCGTGTTTCCTGTTTATCCAGTTATCTACCTTTGGGATCAATTTCCTTGTCCATCGTCCTTTCCAGGAGGAGTCCCACCTTTTTTGCCACTCGTCGATGCTCTGTTGCAATATTTTGCTGCGATCGCTTGGGCTGCGCTTGATTTCTGCTGCCGCTCTGGCAGCTATGTCTATAGGACATCTTCCAGCTAGCAAATTTGCGGCCTCGTCTGACACTGTCACGAACGCGCAACATACTCTTAGTGACGCTAGTCTGTGCACTGAGGCTGTAGCTCTCATGTATGAGGTTACTGGAGTAGCGACTGCCCATACTGGGGCTGCGTACATCAGGATGGACGAACTGACCGTTGCAAGCAGTTTCCTTCTTTCTTGTTTTGGACCTCTTATGTTTGGCATGAGTCTTGCCAGAGCCGTGCTGACTTTTCTCGCCTTCTCGCTAGCATAATTCAGATGTTCTTTGAAGCTCAGACGCCGGTCGAGTATGACACCGAGGTATTTGATAGTTGGGCTGGATTCTACAGTGTGACCTCCTATTCGTATCTGAATATTTTCAACTCTTTTCCGACTGGTCATTAGCAGCGCTTCGGTCTTATGTTCCGCTAACTCTAATCCTGCTGTTTGGAGCCAAGTTTTGGCAGACTCTATGGTTTCAGTGCTCATGCGCGCCACGTCCACTAAGTGTTTTGCGACCACTACGACCGCGATGTCATCAGCGTATCCTATAACGGACACTCCTTCCGCTTTTTCTATTCTCAAGATGCCATCATACATGATGTTCCAAAGAAGTGGTCCAAGGACTGACCCCTGGGGCACACCTCCGGTAACATGGTGCTTTTTTGGTCCTTCGTTGGTGTCGTAGAAGAGCTCTCTTTCGCTGAAATAGCTATTCATTATTCGAATTAAGTAGTGGGGAATATTCATTGCCATCATCGCCGTTATTATTCGGGTCCAGTTGGCAGAATTGAATGCGTTTTTCACGTCCAACGTGATTACAGCACAGTACTGCTTTGCTCCTTCAAACCATCTCTTACCCTCGAGGGCTTTGCGCGCAATCTCGCACACAGCCGATATCGCGTCGACAGTTGAACGTTTCTTACGGAAGCCATATTGCCACCTTGAGAGGCCCTGATCACCTTCCGTGGTCTTTTGGATCCGCGCGCAGATTATTGCCTCAAGTATTTTTCCTGCACTGTCCAGCATGCATAAGGGCCTATATGATGATGGCTCTTCCGGTGGCTTGTTGCCTTTGGGCAGTAGGACTAGCCGTTGCCGCTTCCATTTCTTTGGGAAAATGCCTTCCTGAATACACTTCGTGTATAATCGGCAAAACAGATCTGTTTTCTCCTTAATTATATATTTCAGGATCCCATTCGGAATGCCGTCCATGCCTGGCGATTTATTGCTTTTTATTTTGTCTGTAGCGGCGATCAGTTCATCCTTCGTAACTGGCGGGACTTCCACTATTTCCAGCGTTAAATCTTGCGGCGTTCGGCATAAATCTTGTTGCGGGAAGAGCCCAAGAACGATGCGCTTCATTATTGTAGGACACTCTGGTGGCTTGGCCTTGCTCCCTTTCAATTTTCTTAGGACAGTGTTATAGCCACTACCCCAGGGGTTATCGTCGACGTCTTTTATAAGTTCTAGAAAAGCCTGACGTTTGCTTTGCTGTATAGCTTTTCGTAATGCCTGTCGCTGGCTTTTGTATGCGGTTTGGAGGCGTTGGTATTTAGCGGAATTCCTGGTTCTCTGTCTTTGGTGTTGACGTCGCAGTTTGAGGCATTTAGAGCGCAGATTCGCGATTTCTTCATTCCACCAGTAGGCTGGAGTTCTTCTGTTTCCACTTATTTTCCGTGGCATCGATGCGTCGCAGATATCACTGACAATCTTCATTACTTTGTTAGCACAGGTGTCCGTGTTTTC
This sequence comes from Philophylla caesio, assembly GCA_963971545.1. NCBI lineage: Eukaryota > Metazoa > Arthropoda > Insecta > Diptera > Tephritidae > Philophylla > Philophylla caesio. The sequence continues at coordinate 8,349 of CAXASM010000047.1, forward strand.
ATTTCTATCGTCAAGCGCGTCTGGCAGCAGCTCTGTCATGTATTCTACCATACTGCTATCCAACAAATTCGTTTTCCATCCGATGTTCTGCACTTTCCGGGTTTTCTTTTTCTGTGCGCTGCTTCGCTGTGGATGAATTTCAAAGCGTATCGCAGAATGATCACTATAGGTGAAGCTCTCTGAAACTTCCCATTTGATTCTATTAAATAACACAGGGCTGCAGAAGGTCAAGTCGATAATCGATCCTGCGGTACCTTTCTGATACGTATTTTTGTTTCCATTGTTTAGCAGTACGATGTCTAGATTAGCGAAGGCTTCGAGCAAGGCTTGGCCTCGGGGGGTTGTTTTTGAGCTTCCCCATTCCACTGCCCATGCGTTGAAATCTCCGGCGATGATGACAGGTGTTTTGCCGGTAGCATCGGATGCCAGGCGTCTAAGCATATTTTTATAGCCTTCAAATGTTTCACTTGGGGGCGTGTAGCAGCTGTAGTAGTGGATTCCCCCCAATTTCGCATAGATGAATCCCTCCTGTTGATTGTTGCCTATGGCTTCGAAGGGGAGAGCCCCGCATGCCCAGACCGCAGCTTTCTTTCTTTTGTCCTGCAGCCAGTTTCCTTCTATAAGCGGTGCTCTATAGGGCTCGCTGATGAGTGCGACGTCGATGTTTTGCTCGAAGACTGACTGTTTTAGCAGGTCTTGTGCTGCCTCGCAGTGGTTGAGATTAATTTGCAGGCATTTAATCATTTCTTCAGTTGGGTTACTGCTTTTTTATACGCCGGACACCTGAAGCTTCCTGTGGGATGGTTCTGTGCGACGCCAGTCCCTGGTTTACAGATGGCGCATTTTGGTTCTGCCGTACACTGCTTGGCAAGGTGACCTTTCTCTCCGCAGCGTAAACATGACCCACTACGGTCCTCCGTCGATTTACAGTGCCTTGCGATATGTCCAAAATCGAGGCATCGGAAGCATCTGAGGGGACTGACCTGCTCCCGGATTTGGCAGTTAACCCAGCCCACTCTGATTCGTGCCGCTTCAACCAGAATTTTCATATCTCGGACTGTCGCACTTATTGTCGCTGTTTGCGTGGCATTTCTCGTCTCTCGTTTTGGAGATGATTACCGCGTCGGGTCTGGCCAGTTTTCTTGCAGTTTTGCTGATTTTTTTCGCGTTTTTCACCAAAGTCCATTGTTCGCCATTACTCTGTTTCTCGGTTTCCTTGGCGTCTTTGCCGGGGTTCTTTGCCACTGCACTGATTTCGTTCACATCCCGCTTTTTCCACTCTTTTTCTGTTTGCACATGTTGTTCCCTTGTACTTGTATTGCCGGGTTTGCGTTTATTAGGCTGGGTTGTTGCCTGGCTATGTAGCTTAGCGATTTCTGCAACCAGGTCTCGCATGGGTTGATGGATTGTTCTTCTGCCGCCGCCGATCATGCTTAGTAGCAGGTTGATTTTTTCTCCTAGCTCCTTCATGGGGTTTTTTGCCACAATTGGATCATTTCCGGTGCGTGATGAAATGCGGCTAATATCCGGTGGAGAGGAGTGCGCGCGCTCATTTTGGACCGTCTTCTCGGTGCCCAAAGCTGTCTTAAGACTTCTCTTTGCCCCGTATGGAGCTGCTTCCGGTTCCTGTAACATTAGCCGGGGACGCTTCGCGAAAGGGTTTATTCCAGACTCGCATTCGTTGGTACCAATGCCCGGTGAAGAGGTATCAACGGCCTCTATGGTATTTCGCCCTGGGGGGGGGCGATCTAGTCACACTCATTGTTTAGGTATTGTTTAGTGTTTTTTTAATTGTTTTTATTAATATTATCATTATAGCTTTTATTAGTGTTTTGGTTATATTTTGTTTAATTTAGTTTATGTAATTTATTTGCGCCTGCCTTTTAATTCAGTTATTACCTTTGTTGTTGATATTATTAGTTAATTATATGTTGCGTATTAATTTAGTTATATGTATACGTTATTGTTATTCAATTTAAATTAATTATTTTAATTTATTTTCATTAATATTACTTTATTGTTGTTGTTATTATTAGTTATTTTATGTTGTGTATTATTTTATTTATTATTATTTTAATGTTTGAATTGAATTTATTATTATTGAATACTTTTCAAATATTATTAAATTTATTTTATGTATTTAAGGCCCGCCCTGATGTTCCAGAGCTTACGAGCCTTTTAGAATCACTGTATTAGTCCAGTGCTTTCGCAACTGTTTGGGTTTATCACCTTACTAACAGCTGTTCCTATTTTGAAAGACAAGCTCAGCTGTATTTGACAACTGGCTTATACACTTTTGCTTTTTCAGCTGTCTCGCTGTTTCACTATTTTGATAAAAATTATTTCGCGCGTGTTTCTAAAAAGAAAAAGAAAAGAAACGAAAAACACAAAAAGTTCCAATTTTACGCGTATCCTGCCTATATGTATGTACATATGTACATATGCAAATTTCTCTTCGTTAAATACGTATCATTTGTTGGTAATTTGGAAAACCAAATGCTAATAAAATATAGTTGTTGCTACGCAAGCTGTCACCAGATCGAGAGGCGCGGTGAGAGAAGCAAGTACAAACATAGATGCACTCGAAAGCTTACATCAGCCTGTCACCATACCCATGTACACACATATGTATGTACCTAAGCATGAGTGGACACACGCTTATCTACCTAATTAGGAGTTCGCTTGCCAGGTCGATCGGGCTCTGCTTACTACAATATTAGATTAAAGCAATAAAAATTAAATTACTTACATATGCACAGCTCCAACGACGAAAGGCCTTTCAGCGTCTGTGGATTTGTTTTTTTTTTTTCTTCGAGCTGGGATTAGGTGGGCACAAACATTTCTTTACTCTAATATTTTTTTTCTTCTCTGTTTTTATATTTTATTTTTTTTTTTTTTATATTTTAATGCATTTGGTATTAAATACAGGAGTCGTGAAAACCAAACCCCAGGAAGAATTGTTAATTAAAAATTTTATTTTTTTTTTTTTTGTTTTTTTTTATATCGTTTTTTCTCTAGGCACGCAAATACCCGAACAGGCAAATACCATATTTTTCTTTTAGGTAAAGTTATTTGCAACAACAGCGCACACTTGCAATTTGAACACTTCTACCAATCTTTTCGGCACTTTTACAAATTACTGGAAACAATCAATAAATTTCTATAACTAATTAATTTTTTTTTTTCACTTCTTTGTTATTAATTTCCTTGATTTTAATTTTTAGGTTTAACTAACTTCCTTTTCTATTTTTTTTTATTTTCTTTTTCATTTTGTTTTAAAAAACTTAACTTTTTTCAAAGGCTTAATCTTTTCTGTTCACACGAAAGTTATAGCCACCCCAAGGCTGTGATTAAAATTTGTTCGCTATGTATGGCGATACCTGGATCGGGACTGGAAATGTCTTGTTCTTGTGGGATTTAAAGCACTAAATGCGGAGGAGTAATCTTGGGAAAAGTAATGCCCTTCCTCGGATAGCTGAGCGCGGGTTTTTAAAGAACTTATGTATGTATGATAGCCCGTGTGGCAATGGTAATTACAGCCAGTAAATATCAGCAAAAGAAGAATGACTGCAGCCTCGTCAGCGTTTATATAGAACTAAATTCCAGTGACCAAGGTTGTTTGATTAACTTTGGAATTTGCTGTTAATTCAGCGTTAAGGTGCCTTGTGTATTTGTTTGCGGACAAATAATTTGCATACACAAACACATAGGCTAAATGTATTAAGCAACAACCTCCTTTTCGAGAGAGTCTTCTCACGCCACAAAAGCTTTAAGCTCAGGTTTATATCGTAAATTTGCCTACAGTGTACATATGCACACTGAGAGAACAATTGTGTACATTACATACAACATTGCTTTTGACAATCTTCAAAATTTGAACAAAAATTAAGTTGCTCCAAAATCGGTCGGGTTTAGACTCAAATGTGTCGAAATACATATATAATCACGTGTACAAAATAAAAACTCGATTAAAGATGCTGAAATTTTTGCAAAAAAAATTCATATGACGCATTGTTATGAGTAGCGTACTCATACAACATTTCTTTTGCCAATCTTAAAAAAAATGTGTGGAAATACGTATATAATAACGTGTACAAAATTAAAACTCGATTAAAGATGGAGAAATTTTTCCAAAAAAAATTCATATGACGCATTGTTATGAGTAGCGTACTCATACAACGTTTCTTTTGCCAATCTTAAAAATTTGAACAAAAATTGAGTTGCTCCAAAATGGGTCGGGTTTAGACTCAAATGTGTGGAAATACATATATAATCACGTGTACAAAATAAAAACTCGATCAAAGATGATGAAACTTTTGCAAAAATAAATCATATGACGCATTGTTATTAGTAGCGTACTCATACAACATTTCTTTTGCCAATCTTAAAAATTTGAACAAAAATTAAGTTGCTCCAAAATCGGTCGGGTTTAGACTCAAATGTGCGGAAATACATATATAATCACGTGTACAAAATAAAACCTCGATTAAAGATGATGCAATTTTTGCAAAAAAAATCCGTATGACCCATTGTTATGAGTAGCGTACTCATACAACATTGCTTTTGACAATCTTCAAAATTTGAACAAAAATTAAGTTGCTCCAAAATCGGTCGGGTTTAGACTCAAATGTGTGGAAATACGTATATAATCACGTGTACAAATAAAAACTCGATTAAAGATGATGAAATTTTTCCAAAAAAAATTCATATGACGCATTGTTATGAGTAGCGTACTCATACAACATTTCTTTTGCCAATCTTAAAAAAAATGTGTGGAAATACGTATTAAATCACGTGTACAAAATTAAAACTCGATTAAAGATGATGAAATTTTTCCAAAAATAATCCATATGACTCATTGTTATGAGTAGCGTACTCATACAACGTTTCTTTTGCCAATCTTAAAAATTTGAACAAAAATTAAGTTGCTCCAAAATCGGTCGGGTTTAGACTCAAATGTGCGGAAATACATATATAATCACGTGTACAAAATAAAACCTCGATTAAAGATGATGCAATTTTTGCAAAAAAAATCCGTATGACCCATTGTTATGAGTAGCGTACTCATACAACATTGCTTTTGACAATCTTCAAAATTTGAACAAAAATTAAGTTGCTTCAAAATCGGTCGGGTTTAGACTCAAATGTGTCGAAATACATATATAATCACGTGTACAAAATAAAAACTCAATTACAGATGATGAAATTTAAAAAAAAAAATTCATATGACGCATTGTTATGAGTAGCGTACTCATACAACATTTCTTTTGCCAATCTTCACAGTTTGAACAAAAATTAAGTTGCTCCAAAACCGGTCGGGTTTAGACTCAAATGTGTGGGAATACATTTATAATCGCGTGTACAAAATTAAAACTCGATCAAAGATGATGAAATTTTTGCGAAAAAAATTCATATGACGCATTGTTATGAGTAGCGTACTCATACAACATTTCTTTTGCCAATCTTAAAAATTTGAACGAAAATTAAGTTGCTCCAAAATCGGTCGGGTTTAGACTCAAATGTGTGGAAATACATATATAATCACGTGTACAAAATAAAAACTCGATTAAAGATGGTGAAATTTTTGCAAAAAAATCCATATGACCCATTGTTATGAGTAGCGTACTCATACAACATTGCTTTTGACAATCTTAAAAATTTGAACAAAAATTAAATTGCTCCAAAATCGGTCGGGTTAAGACTCAAATGTGTGAAAATACATATATAATCACGTGTACAAAATAAAAACTTTATTAAAGATGATGAAATTTTTGCAAAAAAAATTTATATGGCCCATGGTTATGAGTAGCGTACTCATACAACATTGCTTTTGACAATCTTCAAAATTTGAACAAAATTTAAGTTGCTCCAAAATCGGTCGGGTTTAGACTCAAATGTGTGGTGATACATATATAATCACGTGTACAAAATAAAACCTCGATTAAAGATGATGAAATTTTTGCAAAAAAAATCCATATGACGCATTGTTATGCGTAGCGTACTCATACAACATTGCTTTTGACAATCTTAAAAATTTGAACAAAAATTAAGTTGCTCCAAAATCGGTCGGGTTTAGACTCAAATGTTTGGAAATACATATATAATCACGTGTACAAAATAAAACCTCGATTAAAGATGATGAAATTTTTGCAAAAAAAATTCATATGACCCATTGTTATGCGTAGCGTACTCATACAACATTGCTTTTGACAATCTTAAAAATTTGAACAAAAATTAAATTGCTCCAAAATCGGTCGGGTTTAGACTCAAATGTGTGGAAATACATATATAATCACGTGTACAAAATAAAAACTCGATTAAAGATGATGAAATTTTTGCAAAAAAATCCATATGACCCATTGTTATGAGTAGCGTACTCATAAAACATTGCTTTTGACAATCTTCAAAATTTGAACAAAAATTAAGTTGCTCCAAAATCGCTCGGGTTTAGACTCAAATGTGTAAAAATACATATGTATATAATCACGTGTACAAAATAAAAACTCGATTAAAGATGATGAAATTTTTGCAAAAAAAATTCATATGACCCATTGTTATGAGTAGCGTTCTCATACAACATTGCTTTTGACAATCTTCAAAATTTGAACAAAAATTAAGTTGCTCCAAAATCGGTCGGGTTTAGACTCAAATGTGTGGAAATACATATATAATCACGTATGCAAAATAACAACTCGATTAAAGATGATGAAATTTTTGCCAAAAAAATTCATATGACCCATTGTTATGAGAAGCGTACTCATACAACATTGCTTTTGACAATCTTCAAAATTTGAACAAAAATTAAGTTGCTTCAAAATCGGTCGGGTTTAGACTCAAATGTGTCGAAATACATATATAATCACGTGTACAAAATAAAAACTCAATTAAAGATGATGAAATTTAAAAAAAAAAAATTCATATGACGCATTGTTATGAGTAGCGTACTCATACAACATTTCTTTTGCCAATCTTCACAGTTTGAACAAAAATTAAGTTGCTCCAAAACCGGTCGGGTTTAGACTCAAATGTGTGGGAATACATTTATAATCACGTGTACAAAATAAAAACTCGATCAAAGATGATGAAATTTTTGCGAAAAAAATTCATATGACGCATTGTTATGAGTAGCGTACTCATACAACATTTCTTTTGCCAATCTTAAAAATTTGAACGAAAATTAAGTTGCTCCAAAATCGGTCGGGTTTAGACTCAAATGTGTGGAAATACATATATAATCACGTGTACAAAATAAAAACTCGATTAAAGATGGTGAAATTTTTGCAAAAAAATCCATATGACCCATTGTTATGAGTAGCGTACTCATACAACATTGCTTTTGACAATCTTAAAAATTTGAACAAAAATTAAATTGCTCCAAAATCGGTCGGGTTAAGACTCAAATGTGTGGAAATACATATATAATCACGTGTACAAAATAAAAACTTTATTAAAGATGATGAAATTTTTGCAAAAAAAATTTATATGGCCCATGGTTATGAGTAGCGTACTCATACAACATTGCTTTTGACAATCTTCAAAATTTGAACAAAATTTAAGTTGCTCCAAAATCGGTCGGGTTTAGACTCAAATGTGTGGTGATACATATATAATCACGTGTACAAAATAAAACCTCGATTAAAGATGATGAAATTTTTGCAAAAAAAATCCATATGACGCATTGTTATGCGTAGCGTACTCATACAACATTGCTTTTGACAATCTTAAAAATTTGAACAAAAATTAAGTTGCTCCAAAATCGGTCGGGTTTAGACTCAAATGTTTGGAAATACATATATAATCACGTGTACAAAATAAAACCTCGATTAAAGATGATGAAATTTTTGCAAAAAAAATTCATATGACCCATTGTTATGCGTAGCGTACTCATACAACATTGCTTTTGACAATCTTAAAAATTTGAACAAAAATTAAATTGCTCCAAAATCGGTCGGGTTTAGACTCAAATGTGTGGAAATACATATATAATCACGTGTACAAAATAAAAACTCGATTAAAGATGATGAAATTTTTGCAAAAAAATCCATATGACCCATTGTTATGAGTAGCGTACTCATAAAACATTGCTTTTGACAATCTTCAAAATTTGAACAAAAATTAAGTTGCTCCAAAATCGCTCGGGTTTAGACTCAAATGTGTCGAAATACATATGTATATAATCACGTGTACAAAATAAAAACTCGATTAAAGATGATGAAATTTTTGCAAAAAAAATTCATATGACCCATTGTTATGAGTAGCGTTCTCATACAACATTGCTTTTGACAATCTTCAAAATTTGAACAAAAATTAAGTTGCTCCAAAATCGGTCGGGTTTAGACTCAAATGTGTGGAAATACATATATAATCACGTATGCAAAATAACAACTCGATTAAAGATGATGAAATTTTTGCCAAAAAAATTCATATGACCCATTGTTATTAGTAGCGTACTCATACAACATTGCTTTTGACAATCTTAAAAATTTGAACAAAAATTAAATTGCTCCAAAATCGGTCGGGTTTAGACTCAAATGTGTGGAAATACATATATAATCACGTGTACAAAATAAAAACTTTTTTAAAGACGATGAAATTTTTGCAAAAAAAATTTATATGGCCCATGGTTATGAGTAGCGTACTCATACAACATTGCTTTTGACAATCTTAAAAATTTGAACAAAAATTAAATTGCTCCAAAATCGGTCGGGTTAAGACTCAAATGTGTGGAAATACATATATAATCACGTGTACAAAATAAAAACTTTATTAAAGATGATGAAATTTTTGCAAAAAAAATTTATATGGCCCATTGTTATGAGTAGCGTACTCATACAACATTGCTTTTGACAATCTTCAAAATTTGAACAAAAATTAAGTTGCTCCAAAATCGGTCGGGTTTAGACTCAAATGTGTGGTGATACATATATAATCACGTGTACAAAATAAAACCTCGATTAAAGATGATGAAATTTTTGCAAAAAAAATCCATATGACCCATTGTTATGCGTAGCGTACTCATACAACATTGCTTTTGTCAATCTTAAAAATTTGAACAAAAATTAAGTTGCTCCAAAGTGGGTCGGGTTAAGACTCAAATGTGTGGAAATACATATATAATCACGTGTACAAAATAAAAACTGTATTAAAGATGATGAAATTTTTGCAAAAAAAATTTATATGGCCCATTGTTATGAGTAGCGTACTCATACAACATTGCTTTTGACAATCTTCAAAATTTGAACAAAAATTAAGTTGCTCCAAAATCGGTCGGGTTTAGACTCAAATGTGTGGTGATACATATATAATCACGTGTACAAAATAAAACCTCGATTAAAGATGATGAAATTTTTGCAAAAAAAATCCATATGACCCATTGTTATGCGTAGCGTACTCATACAACATTGCTTTTGACAATCTTAAAAATTTGAACAAAAATTAAGTTGCTCCAAAATCGGTCGGGTTTAGACTCAAATGTTTGGAAATACATATATAATCACGTGTACAAAATAAAACCTCGATTAAAGATGATGAAATTTTTGCAAAAAAAATTCATATGACCCATTGTTATGCGTAGCGTACTCATACAACATTGCTTTTGACAATCTGAAAAATTTGAACAAAAATTAAATTGCTCCAAAATCGGTCGGGTTTAGACTCAAATGTGTGGAAATACATATATAATCACGTGTACAAAATAAAAACTCGATTAAAGATGATGAAATTTTTGCAAAAAAATCCATATGACCCATTGTTATGAGTAGCGTACTCATAAAACATTGCTTTTGACAATCTTCAAAATTTGAACAAAAATTAAGTTGCTCCAAAATCGCTCGGGTTTAGACTCAAATGTGTCGAAATACATATGTATATAATCACGTGTACAAAATAAAACCTCGATTAAAGATGATGAAATTTTTGCAAAAAAAATTCATATGACCCATTGTTATGAGTAGCGTACTCATACAACATTGCTTTTGACAATCTTAAAAATTTGAACAAAAATTAAATTGCTCCAAAATCGGTCGGGTTTAGACTCAAATGTGTGGAAATACATATATAATCACGTGTACAAAATAAAACCTCGATTAAAGATGATGAAATTTTTCAAAAAAAATCCATATGACCCATTGTTATGCGTAGCGTTCTCATACAACATTGCTTTTGACAACCTTAAAAATTTGAACAAAAATTAAGATGCTCCAAAATCGGTCGGGTTTAGACTCAAATGAGTGGAAATACATATATAATCACGTGTACAAAATAAAAACTCGATTAAAGATGATGACATTTTTGCAAAAAAAATTCATATGACCCATTGTTATGCGTAGCGTACTCATACAACATTGCTTTTGACAATCTTCAAAATTTGAACAAAAATTATGTTGCTCCAAAATCGGTCGGGTTTAGACTCAAATGTGTGGTGATACATATATAATCACGTGTACAAAATAAAACCTCGATTAAAGATGATGAAATTTTTGCAAAAAAAATCCATATGACCCATTTTTATGCGTAGCGTACTCATACAACATTGCTTTTGACAATCTTAAAAATTTGAACAAATATTAAGTTGCTCCAAAATCGGTAGGGTTTAGACTCAAATGTTTGGAAATACATATATAATCACGTGTACAAAATAAAACCTCGATTAAAGATGATGAAATTTTTGCAAAAAAAATCCATATGACCCATTGTTATGCGTAGCGTACTCATACAACATTGCTTTTGACAATCTTAAAAATTTGAACAAAAATTAAATTGCTCCAAAATCGGTCGGGTTTAGACTCAAATGTGTGGAAATACATATATAATCACGTGTACAAAATAAAAACTCGATTAAAGATGATGAAATTTTTGCAAAAAAATCCATATGACCCATTGTTATGAGTAGCGTACTCATAAAACATTGCTTTTGACAATCTTCAAAATTTGAACAAAAATTAAGTTGCTCCAAAATCGCTCGGGTTTAGACTCAAATGTGTCGAAATACATATGTATATAATCACGTGTACAAAATAAAAACTCGATTAAAGATGATGAAATTTTTGCAAAAAAAATTCATATGACCCATTGTTATGAGTAGCGTTCTCATACAACATTGCTTTTGACAATCTTCAAAATTTGAACAAAAATTAAGTTGCTCCAAAATCGGTCGGGTTTAGACTCAAATGTGTGGAAATACATATATAATCACGTATGCAAAATAACAACTCGATTAAAGATGATGAAATTTTTGCCAAAAAAATTCATATGACCCATTGTTATGAGAAGCGTACTCATACAACATTGCTTTTGACAATCTTCAAAATTTGAACAAAAATTAAGATGCTCCAAAATCGGTCGGGTTTAGACTCAAATGAGTGGAAATACATATATAATCACGTGTACAAAATAAAAACTCGATTAAAGATGATGACATTTTTGCAAAAAAACCATATGACCCATTGTTATGAGTAGCGTACTCATACAACATTGCTTTTGAAAATCTTCAAAATTTGAACAAAAATTATGTTGCTCCAAAATCGGTCGGGTTTAGACGCAAATGTGTGGAAATACATATATAATCACGTGTACAAAACAAAAACTCGATTAAAGATGATGAAATTTTTGCAAAAAAATCCATATGACCCATTGTTATTAGTAGCGTACTCATACAACATTGCTTTTGACAATCTTAAAAATTTGAACAAAAATTAAATTGCTCCAAAATCGGTCGGGTTTAGACTCAAATGTGTGGAAATACATACATATATAATCACGTGTACAAAATAAAAACTTTTTTAAAGATGATGAAATTTTTGCAAAAAAAATTTATATGGCCCATGGTTATGAGTAGCGTACTCACACAACATTGCTTTTGACAATCTTCAAAATTTGAACAAAAATTAATGTGTGGTAATACATATATAATCACGTGTACAAAATAAAACCTCGATTAAAGATGATGAAATTTTTGCAAAAAAAATCCATATGACCCATTGGTATGAGTAGCGTTCTCATACAACATTGCTTTTGACAATCTTCAAAATTTGAACAAAAATTAAGTTGCTCCAAAATCGGTCGGGTTTAGACTCAAATGTGTGGAAATACATATATAATCACGTGTACAAAATAAAAACTTTATTAAAGATGATGAAATTTTTGCAAAAAAAATGTATATGGCCCATGGTTATGAGTAGCGTACTCATACAACATTGCTTTTGACAATCTTCAAAATTTGAACAAAAATTAAGTTGCTCCAAAATCGGTCGGGTTTAGACTCAAATGTGTGATAATACATATATAATCACGTGTACAAAATAAAACTTCGATTAAAGGTGATGAAATTTTTGCAAAAAAAATCCATATGACCCATTGTTATGCGTAGCGTACTCATACAACATTGCTTTTGACAATCTTAAAAACTCGAACAAAAATTAAGTTGCTCCAAAATCGGTCGGGTTTAGACTCAAATGTGTGGAAATACATATATAATCACGTGTACAAAATAAAAACTCAATTAAAGATGACGAAATTTTTGCAAAAAAATCCATATGACCCATTGTTATGAGTAGCGTACTCATACAACATTGCATTTGACAATCTTCAAAATTTGAACAAAAATTAAGTTGCTCCAAAATCGGTCGGGTTTAGACTCAAATGTGTGGAAATACATATATAATCACGTATGCAAAATAACAACTCGATTAAAGATGATGAAGTTTTTGCAAAAAAAATCCGTATGACCCATTGTTATGAGTAGCGTACTCATACAACATTTCTTTTGCCAATCTGAAAAGTTTGAACAAAAATTAAATTGCTCCAAAATCGGTCGGGTTTAGACTCAAATGTGTGGAAATACATAGATATATAATCCCGTGTACAAAATAAAAACTCGATTAAAGATGATGAAATTTTCCCAAAAAAATATCATATGACGCATTGTTATGGGAAGCGTACTCATACAACATTGCTTTTTACAATCTTTAAAATTTGAAAAAAAATTAAATTGCTCCAAAATCGGTCGGGTTTAGACTCAAATGTGTGGAAATACATATATAATCACGTGTACAAAATAAAAACTCAATTAAAGATGATGAAATTCTTCCAAAAAAAATTCATATGACGCATTGTTATGGGTAGCGTACTCATACAACATTGCTTTTTACAATCTTAAAAATTTGAACAAAAATTAAGTTGCTCCAAAATCGGTCGGGTTTAGACCCAAATGTGTGGAAATACATATATAATCACGTGTACAAAATTAAAACTCGATTAAAGATGATGAAATTTTTGCAAAAAAAAATCCGTATGATCTATTGTTATGCGTACCGTACTCATACAACATCGCTTTTGACAATCTTCAAAATTTGAACAAAAATTAAGTTGCTCCAAAATCGGTCGGGTTTAGACTCAAATGTGTGGAAATACATATATAATCACGTGTACAAAATAAAAACTCGATTAAAGATGATGAAATTTTTGCAAAAAAAAATCCGTATGATCTATTGTTATGCGTACCGTACTCATACAACATCGCTTTTGACAATCTTCAAAATTTGAACAAAAATTAAGTTGCTCCAAAATCGGTCGGGTTTAGACTCAAATGTGTGGAAATACATATATAATCACGTGTACAAAATAAAAACTCGATTAAAGATGATGAAATTTTTGCAAAAAAAATGCATATGACGCATTGTTATGAGTAGCGTACTCATACAAAGTTTCTTTTGCCAATCTTAAAAATTTGAACAAAAATTAAGTTGCTCCAAAATCGGTCGGGTTTAGACTCAAATGTGCGGAAATACATATATAATCACGTGTACAAAATAAAACCTCGAGTAAAGATGATGAAATTTTTGCAAAAAAAATCCGTATGACCCATTGTTATGAGTGGCGTACTCATACAACATTGCTTTTGACAATCTTCAAAATTTGAACAAAAATTAAGTTGCTCCAAAATCGGTCGGGTTAAGACTCAAATGTGTGGAAATACATATATAATCACGTATGCAAAAGAAAAACTCGATTAAAGATGTTGAAATTTTTGCAAAAAAAATTCATATGACGCATAGTTATAAGTAGCGTACTCATACAACATTTCTTTTGCCAATCTTAAAAATTTGAACAAAAATTAAGTTGCTCCAAAATCGGTCGGGTTTAGACTCAAATGTGTCGAAATACATAGATATATAATCACGTGTACAAAATAAAAACTCGATTAAAGATGATGAAATTTTTGCAAAAAAAAATTCATTTGACGCATTGTTATGAGTAGCGTACTCATACAACATTTCTTCTGCCAATCTTCAAAGTTTGAACAAAAATTAAGTTGCTCCAAAACCGGTTGGGTTTAAACTCAAATGTGTGGAAATACATATATAATCACGTGTACAAAATAAAAACTCGATTAAAGATGATGAAATTTTTCCAAAAAAAATTCATATGACGCATTGTTATGAGTAGCGTACTCATACAACTTTTCTTTTGCCAATCTTCAAAATTTGAACAAAAATTAAGTTGCTCCAAAATCGGTCGGGTTTAGACTCAAATGTGCGGAAATACATATATAATCACGTGTACAAAATAAAACCTCGATTAAAGATGATGAAATTTTTGCAAAAAAATCCATATGACCCATTGTTATGAGTAGCGTACTCATACAACATTGCATTTGACAATCTTCAAAATTTGAACAAAAATTAAGTTGCTCCAAAATCGGTCGGGTTTAGACTCAAATGTGTGGAAATACATATATAATCACGTATGCAAAATAACAACTCGATAAAAGATGATGAAGTTTTTGCAAAAAAAATCCGTATGACCCATTGTTATGAGTAGCGTACTCATACAACATTTCTTTTGCCAATCTTAAAAGTTTGAACAAAAATTAAATTGCTCCAAAATCGGTCGGGTTTAGACTCAAATGTGTGGAAATACATAGATATATAATCACGTGTACAAAATAAAAACTCGATTAAAGATGATGAAATTTTCCCAAAAAAATATCATATGACGCATTGTTATGGGAAGCGTACTCATACAACATTGCTTTTTACAATCTTTAAAATTTGAAAAAAAATTAAATTGCTCCAAAATCGGTCGGGTTTAGACTCAAATGTGTGGAAATACATATATAATCACGTGTACAAAATAAAAACTCAATTAAAGATGATGAAATTTTTCCAAAAAAAATTCATATGACGCATTGTTATGGGTAGCGTACTCATACAACATTGCTTTTTACAATCTTAAAAATTTAAACAAAAATTAAGTTGCTCCAAAATCCGTCGTGATTAGACTCAAATGTGTGGAAATACATATATGTATAATGACGTGTACAAAATAAAAACTCGATTAAAGATGATGAAATTTTTCCAAAAAAAAATCATATGACGCATTGTTATGAGTAGCGTACTCATACAACATTGCTTTTGACAATCTTAAAAATTTGAACAAAAATTAAGTTGCTCCAAAATCGGTCGGGTTTAGACTCAAATGTGTGGAAATACATATATAATCACGTACTTGTACTTGTACAAAATAAAAACTCGATTAAAGGTGATGAAATTTTTCCAAAAAAAATTCATATGACCCATTGTTATGAGTAGCGTACTCATTCAACATTGCTTTTGTCAATCTTAAAAATTTGAACAAAAATTAAGTTGCTCCAAAATCGGTCGGGTTTAGACTCAAATGTGTGGAAATACATATATAATCACGTGTACAAAATAAAAACGCGATTTCAGATGATGAAATTTATGCAAAAAAAATTCATATGACGCATTGTTATGAGTAGCGTACTCATACAACATTGCTTTTGACAATCTTAAAAATTTGAACAAAAATTAAGTTGCTCCAAAATCGGTCGGGTTTAGACCCAAATGTGTGGAAATACATATATAATCACGTGTACAAAATTAAAACTCGATTAAAGATGATGAAATTTTTGCAAAAAAAAATCCGTATGATCTATTGTTATGCGTACCGTACTCATACAACATCGCTTTTGACAATCTTCAAAATTTGAACAAAAATTAAGTTGCTCCAAAATCGGTCGGGTTTAGACTCAAATGTGTGGAAATACATATATAATCACGTGTACAAAATAAAAACTCGATTAAAGATGATGAAATTTTTGCAAAAAAAATCCATATGACGCATTGTTATGAGTAGCGTACTCATACAAAGTTTCTTTTGCCAATCTTAAAAATTTGAACAAAAATTAAGTTGCTCCAAAATCGGTCGGGTTTAGACTCAAATGTGCGGAAATACATATATAATCACGTGTACAAAATAAAACCTCGAGCAAAGATGATGAAATTTTTGCAAAAAAAATCCGTATGACCCATTGTTATGAGTGGCGTACTCATACAACATTGCTTTTGACAATCTTCAAAATTTGAACAAAAATTAAGTTGCTCCAAAATCGGTCGGGTTAAGACTCAAATGTGTGGAAATACATATATAATCACGTATGCAAAAGAACAACTCGATTAAAGATGTTGAAATTTTTGCAAAAAAAATTCAAATGACGCATAGTTATAAGTAGCGTACTCATACAACATTCCTTTTGCCAATCTTAAAAATTTGAACAAAAATTAAGTTGCTCCAAAATCGGTCGGGTTTAGACTCAAATGTGTCGAAATACATAGATATATAATCACGTGTACAAAATAAAAACTCGATTAAAGATGATGAAATTTTTGCAAAAAAAAATTCATATGACGCATTGTTATGAGTAGCGTACTCATACAACATTTCTTCTGCCAATCTTCAAAGTTTGAACAAAAATTAAGTTGCTCCAAAACCGGTCGGGTTTAAACTCAAATGTGTGGAAATACATATATAATCACGTGTACAAAATAAAAACTCGATTAAAGATGATGAAATTTTTGCAAAAAAAATTCATATGACGCATTGTTATGAGAAGCGTACTCATACAACTTTTCTTTTGCCAATCTTCAAAATTTGAACAAAAATTAAGTTGCTCCAAAATCGGTCGGGTTTAGACTCAAATGTGCGGAAATACATATATAATCACGTGTACAAAATAAAACATCGATTAAAGATGATGAAATTTTTGCAAAAAAAATCCGTATGACCCATTGTTATGAGTAGCGTACTCATACAACATTTCTTTTGCCAATCTTAAAAATTTGAACAAAAATTAAGTTGCTCCAAAATCGGTCGGGGTTAGACTCAAATGTGTCGAAATACATATATAATCATGTGTACAAAATAAAAACTCGATTAAAGATGATGACATTTTTCCAAAAAAAATTCATATGACGCATTGTTATGGGAAGCGTACTCATACAACATTTCTTTTGCCAATCTTAAAAGTTTGAACAAAAATTAAATTGCTCCAAAATCGGTCGGGTTTAGACTCAAATGTGTGGAAATACATAGATATATAATCACGTGTACAAAATAAAAACTCGATTAAAGATGATGAAATTTTTCCAAAAAAAATTCATATGACGCATTGTTATGAGTAGCGTACTCATACAACATTGCTTTTGACAATCTTAAAAATTTGAACAAAAATTAAGTTGCTCCAAAATCGGTCGGGTTTAGACTCAAATGTGTGGAAATACATATATAATCACGTACTTGTACTTGTACAAAATAAAAACTCGATTAAAGGTGATGAAATTTTTCCAAAAAAAATTCATATGACCCATTGTTATGAGTAGCGTACTCATTCAACATTGCTTTTGTCAATCTTAAAAATTTGAACAAAAATTAAGTTGCTCCAAAATCGGTCGGGTTTAGACTCAAATGTGTGGAAATACATATATAATCACGTGTACAAAATAAAAACGCGATTTCAGATGATGAAATTTATGCAAAAAAAATTCATATGACGCATTGTTATGAGTAGCGTACTCATACAACATTGCTTTTGACAATCTTAAAAATTTGAACAAAAATTAAGTTGCTCCAAAATCGGTCGGGTTTAGACCCAAATGTGTGGAAATACATATATAATCACGTGTACAAAATTAAAACTCGATTAAAGATGATGAAATTTTTGCAAAAAAAAATCCGTATGATCTATTGTTATGCGTACCGTACTCATACAACATCGCTTTTGACAATCTTCAAAATTTGAACAAAAATTAAGTTGCTCCAAAATCGGTCGGGTTTAGACTCAAATGTGTGGAAATACATATATAATCACGTGTACAAAATAAAAACTCGATTAAAGATGATGAAATTTTTGCAAAAAAAATCCATATGACGCATTGTTATGAGTAGCGTACTCATACAAAGTTTCTTTTGCCAATCTTAAAAATTTGAACAAAAATTAAGTTGCTCCAAAATCGGTCGGGTTTAGACTCAAATGTGCGGAAATACATATATAATCACGTGTACAAAATAAAACCTCGAGCAAAGATGATGAAATTTTTGCAAAAAAAATCCGTATGACCCATTGTTATGAGTGGCGTACTCATACAACATTGCTTTTGACAATCTTCAAAATTTGAACAAAAATTAAGTTGCTCCAAAATCGGTCGGGTTAAGACTCAAATGTGTGGAAATACATATATAATCACGTATGCAAAAGAACAACTCGATTAAAGATGTTGAAATTTTTGCAAAAAAAATTCAAATGACGCATAGTTATAAGTAGCGTACTCATACAACATTCCTTTTGCCAATCTTAAAAATTTGAACAAAAATTAAGTTGCTCCAAAATCGGTCGGCTTTAGACTCAAATGTGTCGAAATACATAGATATATAATCACGTGTACAAAATAAAAACTCGATTAAAGATGATGAAATTTTTGCAAAAAAAAATTCATATGACGCATTGTTATGAGTAGCGTACTCATACAACATTTCTTCTGCCAATCTTCAAAGTTTGAACAAAAATTAAGTTGCTCCAAAACCGGTCGGGTTTAAACTCAAATGTGTGGAAATACATATATAATCACGTGTACAAAATAAAAACTCGATTAAAGATGATGAAATTTTTGCAAAAAAAATTCATATGACGCATTGTTATGAGAAGCGTACTCATACAACTTTTCTTTTGCCAATCTTCAAAATTTGAACAAAAATTAAGTTGCTCCAAAATCGGTCGGGTTTAGACTCAAATGTGCGGAAATACATATATAATCACGTGTACAAAATAAAACATCGATTAAAGATGATGAAATTTTTGCAAAAAAAATCCGTATGACCCATTGTTATGAGTAGCGTACTCATACAACATTTCTTTTGCCAATCTTAAAAATTTGAACAAAAATTAAGTTGCTCCAAAATCGGTCGGGGTTAGACTCAAATGTGTCGAAATACATATATAATCATGTGTACAAAATAAAAACTCGATTAAAGATGATGACATTTTTCCAAAAAAAATTCATATGACGCATTGTTATGGGAAGCGTACTCATACAACATTTCTTTTGCCAATCTTAAAAGTTTGAACAAAAATTAAATTGCTCCAAAATCGGTCGGGTTTAGACTCAAATGTGTGGAAATACATAGATATATAATCACGTGTACAAAATAAAAACTCGATTAAAGATGATGAAATTTTTCCAAAAAAAATTCATATGACGCATTGTTATGGGAAGCGTACTCATACAACATTGCTTTTTACAATCTTTAAAATTTGAAAAAAAATTAAATTGCTCCAAAATCGGTCGGGTTTAGACTCAAATGTGTGGAAATACATACATATATAATCACGTGTACAAAATAAAAACTCAATTAAAGATGATGAAATTTTTCCAAAAAAAAAACATATGACGCATTGTTATGGGTAGCGTACTCATACAACATTGCTTTTTACAATCTTAAAAATTTGAACAAAAATTAAGTTGCTCCAAAATCGGTCGGGTTTAGACCCAAATGTGTGGAAATACATATATAATCACGTGTACAAAATTAAAACTCGATTAAAGATGATGAAATTTTTGCAAAAAAAAATCCGTATGATCTATTGTTATGCGTACCGTACTCATACAACATCGCTTTTGACAATCTTCAAAATTTGAACAAAAATTAAGTTGCTCCAAACTCGGTCGGGTTTAGACTCAAATGTGTGGAAATACATATATAATCACGTGTACAAAATAAAAACTCGATTTAAGATGATAAAATTTATGCAAAAAAAATTCATAAGACGCATTGTTATGAGTAGCGTACTCATACAACATTGCTTTTGACAATCTTAAAAATTTGAACAAAAATTATGTTGCTCCAAAATCGGTCGGGTTTAGACTCAAATGTGCGGAAATACATATATAATCACGTGTACAAAATAAAACCTCGATTAAAGATGATGAAATTTTTGCAAAAAAAATCCGTACGACCCATTGTTATGAGTGGCGTACTCATACAACATTTCTTTTGCCAATCTTAAAAATTTGAACAAAAATTATGTTGCTCCAAAATCGGTCGGGTTTAGACTCAAATGTGCGGAAATACATATATAATCACGTGTACAAAATAAAAACTCGATTAAAGATGATGAAATTTTTGCAAAAAAAATCCATATGACGCATTGTTATGAGTAGCGTACTCATACAAAGTTTCTTTTGCCAATCTTAAAAATTTGAACAAAAATTAAGTTGCTCCAAAATCGGTCGGGTTTAGACTCAAATGTGCGGAAATACATATATAATCACGTGTACAAAATAAAACCTCGAGCAAAGATGATGAAATTTTTGCAAAAAAAATCCGTATGACCCATTGTTATGAGTGGCGTACTCATACAACATTGCTTTTGACAATCTTCAAAATTTGAACAAAAATTAAGTTGCTCCAAAATCGGTCGGGTTAAGACTCAAATGTGTGGAAATACATATATAATCACGTATGCAAAAGAACAACTCGATTAAAGATGTTGAAATTTTTGCAAAAAAAATTCAAATGACGCATAGTTATAAGTAGCGTACTCATACAACATTCCTTTTGCCAATCTTAAAAATTTGAACAAAAATTAAGTTGCTCCAAAATCGGTCGGCTTTAGACTCAAATGTGTCGAAATACATAGATATATAATCACGTGTACAAAATAAAAACTCGATTAAAGATGATGAAATTTTTGCAAAAAAAAATTCATATGACGCATTGTTATGAGTAGCGTACTCATACAACATTTCTTCTGCCAATCTTCAAAGTTTGAACAAAAATTAAGTTGCTCCAAAACCGGTCGGGTTTAAACTCAAATGTGTGGAAATACATATATAATCACGTGTACAAAATAAAAACTCGATTAAAGATGATGAAATTTTTGCAAAAAAAATTCATATGACGCATTGTTATGAGAAGCGTACTCATACAACTTTTCTTTTGCCAATCTTCAAAATTTGAACAAAAATTAAGTTGCTCCAAAATCGGTCGGGTTTAGACTCAAATGTGCGGAAATACATATATAATCACGTGTACAAAATAAAACATCGATTAAAGATGATGAAATTTTTGCAAAAAAAATCCGTATGACCCATTGTTATGAGTAGCGTACTCATACAACATTTCTTTTGCCAATCTTAAAAATTTGAACAAAAATTAAGTTGCTCCAAAATCGGTCGGGGTTAGACTCAAATGTGTCGAAATACATATATAATCATGTGTACAAAATAAAAACTCGATTAAAGATGATGACATTTTTCCAAAAAAAATTCATATGACGCATTGTTATGGGAAGCGTACTCATACAACATTTCTTTTGCCAATCTTAAAAGTTTGAACAAAAATTAAATTGCTCCAAAATCGGTCGGGTTTAGACTCAAATGTGTGGAAATACATAGATATATAATCACGTGTACAAAATAAAAACTCGATTAAAGATGATGAAATTTTTCCAAAAAAAATTCATATGACGCATTGTTATGGGAAGCGTACTCATACAACATTGCTTTTTACAATCTTTAAAATTTGAAAAAAAATTAAATTGCTCCAAAATCGGTCGGGTTTAGACTCAAATGTGTGGAAATACATACATATATAATCACGTGTACAAAATAAAAACTCAATTAAAGATGATGAAATTTTTCCAAAAAAAAAACATATGACGCATTGTTATGGGTAGCGTACTCATACAACATTGCTTTTTACAATCTTAAAAATTTGAACAAAAATTAAGTTGCTCCAAAATCGGTCGGGTTTAGACCCAAATGTGTGGAAATACATATATAATCACGTGTACAAAATTAAAACTCGATTAAAGATGATGAAATTTTTGCAAAAAAAAATCCGTATGATCTATTGTTATGCGTACCGTACTCATACAACATCGCTTTTGACAATCTTCAAAATTTGAACAAAAATTAAGTTGCTCCAAACTCGGTCGGGTTTAGACTCAAATGTGTGGAAATACATATATAATCACGTGTACAAAATAAAAACTCGATTTAAGATGATAAAATTTATGCAAAAAAAATTCATAAGACGCATTGTTATGAGTAGCGTACTCATACAACATTGCTTTTGACAATCTTAAAAATTTGAACAAAAATTATGTTGCTCCAAAATCGGTCGGGTTTAGACTCAAATGTGCGGAAATACATATATAATCACGTGTACAAAATAAAACCTCGATTAAAGATGATGAAATTTTTGCAAAAAAAATCCGTATGACCCATTGTTATGAGTGGCGTACTCATACAACATTTCTTTTGCCAATCTTAAAAATTTGAACAAAAATTAAGTTGCTCCAAAATCGGTCGGGTTTAGACTCAAATGTGTCGAAATACATAGATATATAATCACGTGTACAAAATAAAAACTCGATTAAAGATGATGAAATTTTTGCAAAAAAAATTCATATAACGCATTGTTATGAGTAGCGTACTCATACAACATTTCTTTTGCCAATCTTAAAAATTTGAACAAAAATTATGTTGCTCCAAAATCGGTCGGGTTTAGACTCAAATGTGCGGAAATACATATATAATCACGTGTACAAAATAAAACCTCGATTAAAGATGATGAAATTTTTGCAAAAAAAATCCGTATGACCCATTGTTATGAGTGGCGTACTCATACAACATTTCTTTTGCCAATCTTAAAAATTTGAACAAAAATTAAGTTGCTCCAAAATCGGTCGGGTTTAGACTCAAATGTGCGGAAATACATATATAATCACGTGTACAAAATAAAACCTCGATTAAAGATGATAAAATTTTTGCAAAAAAAATCCGTATGACCCATTGTTATGAGTAGCGTACTCATACAACATTTCTTTTGCCAATCTTAAAAATTTGAACAAAAATTAAGTTGCTCCAAAATCGGTCGGGTTTAGACTCAAATGTGTCGAAATACATATATAATCACGTGTACAAAATAAAAACTCGATTAAAGATGATGACATTTTTGCAAAAAAAATTCATATAACGCATTGTTATGAGTAGCGTACTCATACAACATTTCTTTTGCCAATCTTAAAAATTTGAACAAAAATTAAGTTGCTCCAAAATCGGTCGGGGTTAGACTCAAATGTGTCGAAATACATATATAATCACGTGTACAAAATAAAAACTCGATTAAAGATGATGACATTTTTGCAAAAAAAATTCATATAACGCATTGTTATGAGTAGCGTACTCATACAACATTTCTTTTGCCAATCTTAAAAATTTGAATAAAAATTAAGTTGCTCCAAAATCGGTCGGGTTTAGACTCAAATGTGTCGAAATACATATGTATATAATCACGTGTACAAAATAAAAACTCGATAAAAGATGATGAAATTTTTGCAAATAAAATCCATATGACCCATTGTTATGAGTAGCGTACTAATAAAACATTGCTTTTGACAATCTTCAAAATTTGAACAAAAATTATGTTGCTCCAAAATCGGTCTGGTTTAGACTCAAATGTGTGGAAATACATATATAATCACGTATGCAAAATAACAACTCGATTAAAGATGATGAAATTTTTGCAAAAAAATCCATATGACCCATTGTTATGAGTAGCGTACTCATACAACATTGCTTTTGCCAATCTTAAAAATTTGAACAAAAATTAAGTTGCTCCAAAATCGGTCGGGTTTAGACTCAAATGTGTCGAAATACATATGTATATAATCACGTGTACAAAATAAAAACTCGATTAAAGATGATGAAATCTTTGCAAAAAAATCCATATGACCCATTGTTATGAGTAGCGTACTCATAAAACATTGCTTTTGACAATCTTCAAAATTGAACAAAAATTAACTTGCTCCAAAATCGGTCGGGTTTAGACTCAAATGTGTGGAAATACATATATAATCACGTGTACAAAATAAAAACTCGATTAAAGATGACGAAATCTTTGCAAAAAAATCCATATGACCCATTGTTATGAGTAGCGTACTCATACAACATTGCTTTGGGCAATCTTCAAAATTTGAACAAAAATTAAGTTGCTCCAAAATCGGTCGGGTTTAGACTCAAATGTGTGGAAATACATATATAATCACGTGTACAAAATAAAAACTCGATTAAAGATGATGAAATTTTTGCAAAAAAAAATTCATATGACGCATTGTTATGAGTAGCGTACTCATACAACATTTCTTTTGCCAGTCTTCAAAGTTTGAACAAAAATTAAGTTGCTCCAAAACCGGTCGGGTTTAAACTCAAATGTGTGGAAATACATACATATATAATCACGTGTACAAAATAAAAACTCGATTAAAGATGATGAAATTTTTGCAAAAAAAATTTATATGACCCATGGTTATGAGTAGCGTACTCATACAACATTGCTTTTGACAATCTTAAAAATTTGAACAAAAATTAAGTTGCTCCAAAATCGGTCGGGCTTAGACTCAAATCTGTGGAAATACATATATAATCACGTGTACAAAATAAAAACTCGATTAAATATGATGAAATTTTTGCAAAAAAAATTCATATGACGCATTGTTATGAGTAGCGTACTCATACAACATTTCTTTTGCCAATCTTAAAAATTTGAACAAAAATTAAGTTGCTCCAAAATCGGTCGGGTTTAGACTCAAATGTGTCGAAATACATATAAATATAATCACGTGTACAAAATAAAACCTCGATTAAAGATGATGAAATTTTTGCAAAAAAATCCATATGACCCATTGTTATGAGTAGCGTACTCATACAACATTGCTTTTGACAATCTTAAAAATTTGCACAAAAATTAAGTTGCTCCAAAACCGGTCGTGTTTAGACTAAAATGTGTGGAAATACATATATAATCACGTGTACAAAATAAAAACTTTATTAAAGATGATGAAATTTTTGCAAAAAAAATTTATATGACCCATTGTTATGGGTAGCGTACTCATACAACATTTCTTTTGCCAATCTTAAAAATTTGAACAAAAATTAAGTTGCTCTAAAATCGGTCGGGTTTAGACTCAAATGTGTCGAAATACATATATAATCACGTGTACAAAATAAAAACTCGATTAAGGATGATGAAATCTTTGCAAAAAAATCCATATGACCCATTGTTATGAGTAGCGTACTCATACAACATTTCTTTTGCCAATCTTAAAAATTTGAACAAATATTAAGTTGCTCCAAAATCGGTCGGGTTTAGACTCAAATGTGTGGAAATACATATATAATCACGTGTACAAAATAAAAACTTTATTAAAGATGATGAAATTTTTGCAAAAAAAATTTATATGACCCATTGTTATGGGTAGCGTACTCATACAACATTTCTTTTGACAATCTTAAAAATTTGAACAAAAATTAAGTTGCTCCAAAATCGGTCGGGTTTAGACTCAAATGTGTCGAAATACATATATAATCACGTGTACAAAATAAAAACTCGATTAAAGATGATGAAATCTTTGCAAAAAAATCCATATGACCCATTGTTATGAGTAGCGTACTCATACAACATTGCTTTTGACAATCTTCAAAATTTGAACAAAAATTAAGTTGCTCCAAAATCGGTCTGGTTTAGACTCAAATGTGTGGAAATACATATATAATCACGTATGCAAAATAACAACTCGATTAAAGATGATGAAATTTTTGCAAAATAAATCCATATGACCCATTGTTATGCGTAGCGTACTCATAAAACATTGCTTTTGACAATCTTCAAAATTTGAACAAAAATTAAGTTGCTCCAAAATCGGTCGGGTTTAGACTCAAATGTGTGGAAATACATATATAATCACGTGTACAGAATAAAAACTCGATTAAAGATGATGAAATCTTTGCAAAAAAATCCATATGACCCATTGTTATGAGTAGCGTACTCATACAACATTGCTTTGGACAATCTTCAAAATTTGAACAAAAATTAAGTTGCTCCAAAATCGGTCGGGTTTAGACTCAAATGTGTGGAAATACATATATAATCACGTGTACAAAATAAAAACTCGATTAAAGATGATGAAATCTTTGCAAAAAAATCCATATGACCCATTGTTATGAGTAGCGTACTCATACAACATTGCTTTGGGCAATCTTCAAAATTTGAACAAAAATTAAGTTGCTCCAAAATCGGTCGGGTTTAGACTCAAATGTGTCGAAATACATATGTATATAATCACGTGTACAAAATAAAAACTCGATTAAAGATGATGAAATCTTTGCAAAAAAATCCATATGACCCATTGTTATGAGTAGCGTACTCATAAAACATTGCTTTTGACAATCTTCAAAATTGACCAAAAATAACTTGCTCCAAAATCGGTCGGGTTTAGACTCAAATGTGTGGAAATACATATATAATCACGTGTACAAAATAAAAACTCGATTAAAGATGATGAAATTTTTGCAAAAAAAATACATATGACCCACTGTTATAAGTAGCGTACCCATACAACATTTCTTTTGACAATCTTCAAAATTGGAACAAAAATTAAGTTGCTCCAAAATCGGTCGGGTTTAGACTCAAATGTGTCGAAATACATATGTATATAATCACGTGTACAAAATAAAAACTCGATTAAAGATGATGAAATTTTTGCAAAAAAAATCCATATGACCCATTGTTATGAGTAGCGTACTCATACAACATTGCTTTTGACAATCTTCAAAATTTGAAGAAAAATTAAGTTGCTCCAAAATCGGTCGTGTTTAGACTCAAATGTGTGGAAATACATATATAATCACGTGTACAAAATAAAAACTCGATTAAAGATGATGAAATTTTTGCAAAAAAAATTCTATGACGCATTGTTATGAGTAGCGTACTCATACAACATTTCGTTTGCCAATCTTAAAAATTTGAACAAAAATTAAGTTGCTCCAAAATCGGTCGGGTTTAGACTCAAATGTGTGGAAATACATATATAATCACGTGTACAAAATAAAAACTCGATTAAAGATGATGAAATTTTTCCAAAAAAAATTCATATGACGCATTGTTATGAGTAGCGTACTCATACAACATTTCTTTTGCCAATCTTAAAAATTTGAACAAAAATTAAGTTGCTCCAAAATTGGTCGGGTTTAGACTCAAATGTGTGAAAATACATATATAATCACGTGTACAAAATAAAAACTCGATTAAAGATGATGAAATTTTTGCAAAAAAAATTTATATGACCCATGGTTATGAGTAGCGTACTCATACAACATTGCTTTTGACAATCTTAAAAATTTGAACAAAAATTAAGTTGCTCCAAACTCGGTCGGGTTTAGACTCAAATCTGTGGAAATACATATATAATCACGTGTACAAAATAAAAACTCGATTAAATATGATGAAATTTTTGCAAAAAAAATTCATATGACGCATTGTTATGAGTAGCGTACTCATACAACATTTCTTTTGCCAATCTTAAAAATTTGAACAAAAATTAAGTTGCTCCAAAATCGGTCGGGTTTAGACTCAAATGTGTCGAAATACATATAAATATAATCACGTGTACAAAATAAAACCTCGATTAAAGATGATGAAATTTTTGCAAAAAAATCCATATGACCCATTGTTATGAGTAGCGTACTCATACAACATTGCTTTTGACAATCTTAAAAATTTGCACAAAAATTAAGTTGCTCCAAAATCGGTCGTGTTTAGACTCAAATGTGTGGAAATACATATATAATCACGTGCACAAAATAAAAACTTTATTAAAGATGATGAAATGTTTGCAAAAAAAATTTATATGACGCATTGTTATGGGTAGCGTACTCATACAACATTTCTTTTGCCAATCTTAAAAATTTTAACAAATATTAAGTTGCTCCAAACTCGGTCGGGTTTAGACTCAAATGTGTGGAAATACATATATAATCACGTGTACAAAATAAAAACTTTATTAAAGATGATGAAATTTTTGCAAAAAAAATTTATATGACCCATTGTTATGGGTAGCGTACTCATACAACATTTCTTTTGCCAATCTTAAAAATTTGAACAAAAATTAAGTTGCTCCAAAATCGGTCGGGTTTAGACTCAAATGTGTCGAAATACATATATAATCACGTGTACAAAATAAAAACTCGATTAAAGATGATGAAATCTTTGCAAAAAAATCCATATGACCCATTGTTATGAGTAGCGTACTCATACAACATTGCTTTTGACAATCTTCAAAATTTGAACAAAAATTAAGTTGCTCCAAAATCGGTCTGGTTTAGACTCAAATGTGTGGAAATACATATATAATCACGTATGCAAAATAACAACTCGATTAAAGATGATGAAATTTTTGCAAAATAAATCCATATGACGCATTGTTATGAGTAGCGTACTCATACAACATTTCGTTTGCCAATCTTAAAAATTTGAACAAAAATTAAGTTGCTCCAAAATCGGACGGGTTTAGACTCAAATGTGTGGAAATACATATATAATCACGTGTACAAAATAAAAACTCGATTAAAGATGATGAAATTTTTGCAAAAAAAATTTATATGACCCATGGTTATGAGTAGCGTACTCATACAACATTGCTTTTGACAATCTTAAAAATTTGAACAAAAATTAAGTTGCTCCAAAATCGGTCGGGTTTAGACTCAAATCTGTGGAAATACATATATAATCACGTGTACAAAATAAAAACTCGATTAAATATGATGAAATTTTTGCAAAAAAAAATCATATGACGCATTGTTATGAGTAGCGTATTCATACAACATTTCTTTTGCCAATCTTAAAAATTTGAACAAAAATTAAGTTGCTCCAAAATCGGTCGGGTTTAGACTCAAATGTGTCGAAATACATATAAATATAATCACGTGTACAAAATAAAACCTCGATTAAAGATGATGAAATTTTTGCAAAAAAATCCATATGACCCATTGTTATGAGTAGCGTACTCATACAACATTGCTTTTGACAATCTTAAAAATTTGCACAAAAATTAAGTTGCTCCAAAATCGGTCGTGTTTAGACTCAAATGTGTGGAAATACATATATAATCTCGTGCACAAAATAAAAACTTTATTAAAGATGATGAAATGTTTGCAAAAAAAATTTATATGACGCATTGTTATGGGTAGCGTACTAATACAACATTTCTTTTGCCAATCTTAAAAATTTTAACAAATATTAAGTTGCTCCAAAATCGGTCTGGTTTAGACTCAAATGTGTGGAAATACATATATAATCACGTATGCAAAATAACAACTCGATTAAAGATGATGAAATTTTTCCAAAAAAATTCATATGACGCATTGTTATGAGTAGCGTACTCATACAACATTTCTTTTGCCAATCTTAAAAATTTGAACAAAAATTAAGTTGCTCCAAAATCGGTCGGGTTTAGACTCAAATGTGTGGAAATACATATATAATCACGTGTACAAAATAAAAACTCGATTAAAGATGATAAAATTTTTGCAAAAAAAATTTATATGACCCATGGTTATGAGTAGCGTACTCATACAACATTGCTTTTGACAATCTTAAAAATTTGAACAAAAATTAAGTTGCTCCAAAATCGGTCGGGCTTAGACTCAAATCTGTGGAAATACATATATAATCACGTGTACAAAATAAAAACTCGATTAAATATGATGAAATTTTTGCAAAAAAAATTCATATGACGCATTGTTATGAGTAGCGTACTCATACAACATTTCTTTTGCCAATCTTAAAAATTTGAACAAAAATTAAGTTGCTCCAAAATCGGTCGGGTTTAGACTCAAATGTGTCGAAATACATATAAATATAATCACGTGTACAAAATAAAACCTCGATTAAAGATGATGAAATTTTTGCAAAAAAATCCATATGACCCATTGTTATGAGTAGCGTACTCATACAACATTGCTTTTGACAATCTTAAAAATTTGCAAAAAATTAAGTTGCTCCAAAATCGGTTGTGTTTAGACTCAAATGTGTGGAAATACATATATAATCACGTGTACAAAATAAAAACTTTATTAAAGATGATGAAATGTTTGCAAAAAAAATTTATATGACGCATTGTTATGGGTAGCGTACTCATACAACATTTCTTTTGCCAATCTTAAAAATTTGAACAAATATTAAGTTGCTCCAAAATCGGTCGGGTTTAGACTCAAATGTGTGGAAATACATATAAAATCACGTGTACAAAATAAAAACTTTATTAAAGATGATGAAATTTTTGCAAAAAAAATTTATATGACCCATTGTTATGGGTAGCGTACTCATACAACATTTCTTTTGCCAATCTTAAAAATTTGAACAAAAATTAAGTTGCTCCAAAATCGGTCGGGTTTAGACTCAAATGTGTCGAAATACATATATAATCACGTGTACAAAATAAAAACTCGATTAAAGATGATGAAATCTTTGCAAAAAAATCCATATGACCCATTGTTATGAGTAGCGTACTCATACAACATTGCTTTTGACAATCTTCAAAATTTGAACAAAAATTAAGTTGCTCCAAAATCGGTCTGGTTTAGAATCAAATGTGTGGAAATACATATATAATCACGTATGCAAAATAACAACTCGATTAAAGATGATGAAATTTTTGCAAAATAAATCCATATGACCCATTGTTATGCGTAGCGTACTCATAAAACATTGCTTTTGACAATCTTCAAAATTTGAACAAAAATTAAGTTGCTCCAAAATCGGTCGGGTTTAGACTCAAATGTGTGGAAATACATATATAATCACGTGCACAGAATAAAAACTCGATTAAAGATGATGAAATCTTTGCAAAAAAATCCATATGACCCATTGTTATGAGTAGCGTACTCATACAACATTGCTTTGGACAATCTTCAAAATTTGAACAAAAATTAAGTTGCTCCAAAATCAGTCGGGTTTAGACTCAAATGTGTGGAAATACATATATAATCACGTGTACAAAATAAAAACTCGATTAAAGATGATGAAATCTTTGCAAAAAAATCCATATGACCCATTGTTATGAGTAGCGTACTCATACAACATTGCTTTGGGCAATCTTCAAAATTTGAACAAAAATTAAGTTGCTCCAAAATCGGTCGGGTTTAGACTCAAATGTGTCGAAATACATATGTATATAATCACGTGTACAAAATAAAAACTCGATTAAAGATGATGAAATCTTTGCAAAAAAATCCATATGACCCATTGTTATGAGTAGCGTACTCATAAAACATTGCTTTTGACAATCTTCAAAATTGAACAAAAATTAACTTGCTCCAAAATCGGTCGGGTTTAGACTCAAATGTGTGGAAATACATATATAATCACGTGTACAAAATAAAAACTCGATTAAAGATGATGAAATTTTTGCAAAAAAAATTCATATGACCCACTGTTATAAGTAGCGTACTCATACAACATTTCTTTTGACAATCTTCAAAATTGGAACAAAAATTAAGTTGCTCCAAAATCGGTCGGGTTTAGACTCAAATGTGTCGAAATACATATGTATATAATCACGTGTACAAAATAAAAACTCGATTAAAGATGATGAAATTTTTGCAAAAAAAATCCATATGACCCATTGTTATGAGTAGCGTACTCATACAACATTGCTTTTGACAATCTTCAAAATTTGAACAAAAATTAAGTTGCTCCAAAATCGGTCGGGTTTAGACTCAAATGTGTGGAAATACATATATAATCACGTGTACAAAATAAAAACTCGATTAAAGATGATGAAATTTTTGCAAAAAAAATTCTATGACGCATTGTTATGAGTAGCGTACTCATACAACATTTCGTTTGCCAATCTTAAAAATTTGAACAAAAATTAAGTTGCTCCAAAATCGGTCGGGTTTAGACTCAAATGTGTGGAAATACATATATAATCACGTGTACAAAATAAAAGCTCGATTAAAGATGATGAAATTTTTCCAAAAAAAATTCATATGACGCATTGTTATGAGTAGCGTACTCATACAACATTTCTTTTGCCAATCTTAAAAATTTGAACAAAAATTAAGTTGCTCCAAAATCGGCCGGGTTTAGACTCAAATGTGTGGAAATACATATATAATCACGTGTACAAAATAAAAACTCGATTAAAGATGATGAAATTCTTGCAAAAAAAATTTATATGACCCATGGTTATGAGTAGCGTACTCATACAACATTGCTTTTGACAATCTTAAAAATTTGAACAAAAATTAAGTTGCTCCAAAATCGGTCGGGTTTAGACTCAAATCTGTGGAAATACATATATAATCACGTGTACAAAATAAAAACTCGATTAAATATGATGAAATTTTTGCAAAAAAAATTCATATGACGCATTGTTATGAGTAGCGTACTCATACAACATTTCTTTTGCCAATCTTAAAAATTTGAACAAAAATTAAGTTGCTCCAAAATCGGTCGGGTTTAGACTCAAATGTGTCGAAATACATATAAATATAATCACGTGTACAAAATAAAACCTCGATTAAAGATGATGAAATTTTTGCAAAAAAATCCATATGACCCATTGTTATGAGTAGCGTACTCATACAACATTGCTTTTGACAATCTTAAAAATTTGCACAAAAATTAAGTTGCTCCAAAATCGGTCGTGTTTAGACTCAAATGTGTGGAAATACATATATAATCACGTGCACAAAATAAAAACTTTATTAAAGATGATGAAATGTTTGCAAAATAAATCCATATGACGCATTGTTATGAGTAGCGTACTCATACAACATTTCGTTTGCCAATCTTAAAAATTTGAACAAAAATTAAGTTGCTCCGAAATCGGTCGGGTTTAGACTCAAATGTGTGGAAATACATATATAATCACGTGTACAAAATAAAAACTCGATTAAAAATGATGAAATTTTTCCAAAAAAAATTCATATGACGCATCGTTATGAGTAGCGTACTCATACAACATTTCTTTTGCCAATCTTAAAAATTTGAACAAAAATTAAGTTGCTCCAAAATCGGTCGGGTTTAGACTCAAATCTGTGGAAATACATATATAATCACGTGTACAAAATAAAAACTCGATTAAAGATGATGAAATTTTTGCAAAAAAAATTTATATGACCCAGGGTTATGAGTAGCGTACTCATACAACATTGCTTTTGACAATCTTAAAAATTTGAACAAAAATTAAGTTGCTCCAAAATCGGTCGGGTTTAGACTCAAATCTGTGGAAATACATATATAATCACGTGTACAAAATAAAAACTCGATTAAATATGATGAAATTTTTGCAAAAAAAATTCATATGACGCATTGTTATGAGTAGCGTACTCATACAACATTTCTTTTGCCAATCTTAAAAATTTGAACAAAAATTAAGTTGCTCCAAAATCGGTCGGGTTTAGACTCAAATGTGTCGAAATACATATAAATATAATCACGTGTACAAAATAAAACCTCGATTAAAGATGATGAAATTTTTGCAAAAAAATCCATATGACCCATTGTTATGAGTAGCGTACTCATACAACATTGCTTTTGACAATCTTAAAAATTTGCACAAAAATTAAGTTGCTCCAAAATCGGTCGTGTTTAGACTCAAATGTGTGGAAATACATATATAATCACGTGCACAAAATAAAAACTTTATTAAAGATGATGAAATGTTTGCAAAAAAAATTTATATGACGCATTGTTATGGGTAGCGTACTCATACAACATTTCTTTTGCCAATCTTAAAAATTTGAACAAATATTAAGTTGCTCCAAAATCGGTCGGGTTTAGACTCAAATGTGTGGAAATACATATATAATCACGTGTACAAAATAAAAACTTTATTAAAGATGATGAAATTTTTGCAAAAAAAATTTATATGACCCATTGTTATGGGTAGCGTACTCATACAACATTTCTTTTGCCAATCTTAAAAATTTGAACAAAAATTAAGTTGCTCCAAAATCGGTCATGTTTAGACTCAAATGTGTCGAAATACATATATAATCACGTGTACAAAATAAAAACTCGATTAAAGATGATGAAATCTTTGCAAAAAAATCCATATGACCCATTGTTATGAGTAGCGTACTCATACAACATTGCTTTTGACAATCTTCAAAATTTGAACCAAAATTAAGTTGCTCCAAAATCGGTCTGGTTTAGACTCAAATGTGTGGAAATACATATATAATCACGTATGCAAAATAACAACTCGATTAAAGATGATGAAATTTTTGCAAAATAAATCCATATGACCCATTGTTATGCGTAGCGTACTCATAAAACATTGCTTTTGACAATCTTCAAAATTTGAACAAAAATTAACTTGCTCCAAAATCGGTCGGGTTTAGACTCAAATGTGTGGAAATACATATATAATCACGTGTACAGAATAAAAACTCGATTAAAGATGATGAAATCTTTGCAAAAAAATCCATATGACCCATTGTTATGAGTAGCGTACTCATACAACATTGCTTTGGACAATCTTCAAAATTTGAACAAAAATTAAGTTGCTTCAAAATCGGTCGGGTTTAGACTCAAATGTGTGGAAATACATATATAATCACGTATGCAAAATAACAACTCGATTAAAGATGATGAAATTTTTGCAAAAAAAATCCATATGACCCATTGTTATAAGTAGCGTACTCATACAACATTGCTTTTGACAATTTTCAAAATTGGAACATAAATTAAGTTGCTCCAAAATCGGTCGGGTTTAGACTCAAATGTGTCGAAATACATATGTATATAATCACGTGTACAAAATAAAAACTCGATTAAAGATGATGAAATTTTTGCAAAAAAAATTCACATGACCCATTGTTATGAGTAGCGTACTCATACAACATTTCTTTTGACAATCTTAAAAATTTGAACAAAAATTAAGTTGCTCCAAAATATGTCGTGTTTAGACTCAAATGTGTGGAAATACATATATACTCACGTGTACAAAATAAAAACTCGATTAAAGATGATGAAATTTTTCCAAAAAAAATTCATATAACCCATTGTTATGAGTAGCGTACTCATACAACATTGCTTTTGTCAATCCTAAAAATTTGAACAAAAATTAAGGTGCTCCAAAATCGGTCGTGTTTATACTCAAATGTGTGGAAATTCATATATAAACACGTGTACAAAATAAAAACTCGATTGAAGATGATGAAATTTTTGCAAAAAAAATCCATATGACCCATTGTTATGAGTAGCGTACTCATACAACATTTCTTTTGCCAATCTTAAAAATTTGAACAAAAATTAAGTTGCTCCAAAATCGGTCGGGTTTAGAGTCAAATCTGTGGAAATACATATATAATCACGTGTACAAAATAAAAACTCGATTAAAGATGATGAAATTTTTGCAAAAAAAATTCATATGACGCATTGTTATGGGTAGCGTACTCATACAACATTTCTTTTGCCAATCTTAAAAATTTGAACAAAAATTAAGTTGCTCCAAAATCGGTCGGGTTTAGACTCAAATGTGTCGAAATACATATATAATCACGTGTACAAAATAAAAACTCGATTAAAGATGATGCAATTTTTGCAAAAATGTGTCGAAATACATATTTAATCACGTGTACAAAATAAAAACTCGATTAAAGATGATGAAATTTTTCCAAAAAAAATTCATATGACGCATTGTTATGAGTAGCGTACTCATACAACATTTCTTTTGCCAATCTTAAAAATTTGAACAAAAATTAAGTTGCTCCAAAATCGGTCGGGTTTAGAGTCAAATCTGTGGAAATACATATATAATCACGTGTACAAAATAAAAACTCGATTAAAGATGATGAAATTTTTGCAAAAAAAATTCATATGACGCATTGTTATGGGTAGCGTACTCATACAACATTTCTTTTGCCAATCTTAAAAATTTGAACAAAAATTAAGTTGCTCCAAAATCGGTCGGGTTTAGACTCAAATGTGTCGAAATACATATATAATCACGTGTACAAAATAAAAACTCGATTAAAGATGATGCAATTTTTGCAAAAAAAATTCATATGACACATTGTTATGAGTAGCGTACTCATACAACATTTCTTTTGCCAATCTTAAAAATTTGAACAAAAATTAAGTTGCTCCAAAATCGGTCGGGTTTAGACTCAAATGTGTCGAAATACATATATAATCACGTGTACGGAATAAAACCTCGATTAAAGATGATGAAATCTTTGCAAAAAAATCCATATGACCCATTGTTATGAGTAGCGTACTCATACAACATTGCTTTTGACAATCTTAAAAATATGAACAAAAATTAAGTTGCTCCAAAATCGGTCTGGTTTAGACTCAAATGTGTGGAAATACATATATAATCACGTATGCAAAATAACAACTCGATTAAAGATGATGAAATTTTTGCAAAAAAAATCCATATGACCCATTGTTATGCGTAGCGTACTCATAAAACATTGCTTTTGACAATCTTCAAAATTTGAACAAAAATTAACTTGCTCCAAAATCGGTCGGGTTTAGACTCAAATGTGTAGAAATACATATATAATCACGTGTACAGAATAAAAACTCGATTAAAGATAATGAAATCTTTGCAAAAAAATCCATATGACCCATTGTTATGAGTAGCGTACTCATTCAACATTGCTTTGGACAATCTTCAAAATTTGAACAAAAATTAAGTTGCTCCAAAATCGGTCGGGTTTAGACTCAAATGTGTGGAAATACATATATAATCACGTATGCAAAATAACAACTCGATTAAAGATGATGAAATTTTTGCAAAAAAAATCCATATGACCCATTGTTATAAGTAGCGTACTCATACAACATTGCTTTTGACAATCTTCAAAATTGGAACATAAATTAAGTTGCTCCAAAATCGGTCGGGTTTAGACTCAAATGTGTCGAAATACATATGTATATAATCACGTGTACAAAATTAAAACTCGATTAAAGATGATGAAATTTTTGCAAAAAAAATTCATATGACCCATTGTTATGAGTAGCGTACTCATACAACATTTCTTTTGACAATCTTAAAAATTTGAACAAAAATTAAGTTGCTCCAAAATCGGTCGTGTTTAGACTCAAATGTGTGGAAATACATATATAATCACGTATACAAAATAAAAACTCGATTAAAGATGATGAAATTTTTGCAAAAAAAATTCTATGACGCATTGTTATGAGTAGCGTACTCATACAACATTTCTTTTGCCAATCTTAAAAATTTGAACAAAAATTAAGTTGCTCCAAAATCGGTCGGGTTTAGACTCAAATGTGTCGAAATACATATTTAATCACGTGTACAAAATAAAAACTCGATTAAAGATGATGAAATTTTTCCAACAAAAATTCATATGACGCATTGTTATGAGTAGCGTACTCATACAACATTTCTTTTGCCAATCTTAAAAATTTGAACAAAAATTAAGTTGTTCCAAAATCGGTCGGGTTTAGACTCAAATCTGTGGAAATACATATATAATCACGTGTACAAAATAAAAACTCGATTAAAGATGATGAAATTTATGCAAAAAATATTTATATGACGCATTGTTATGAGTAGCGTACTCATACAACATTGCTTTTGACAATCTTAAAATATTTAACAAAAATTTAGTTGCTCCAAAATCGGTGGGGTTTTGACTCAAATATGTGGAAATACATATATAATCAGGTGTACAAAATAGAAACTCGATTTAAGATGATGAAATTTATGCAAAAAAAATTCATATGACGCATTGTTATGAGTAGCGTACTCATACAACATTGCTTTTGACAATCTACCAAAATTGGACGAAAATTAAGTTGCTCCAAATGTGTGGAAATACATATATAATCACGTGTACAAAATAAAAACTCGATTAAAGATGATGAAATTTTTCCAAAAAAAATTCATATGACCCATTGTTATGAGTAGCGTACTCATACAATATTGCTTTTGTCAATCTTAAAAATTTGAACAAAAATTAAGGTGCTCCAAAATCGGTCGGGCTTAGACTCAAATGTGTGGAAATACATATATAATCACGTGTACAAAATAGAAACTCGATTTAAGATGATGAAATTTATGCAAAAAAAATTCATATGACGCATTGTTATGAGTAGCGTACTCATACAACATTGCTTTTGACAATCTTAAAAATTTGAACAAAATTTAAGTTGCTCCAAAATCGGTCGGGTTTTGACTCAAATGTGTGGAAATACATATATAATCACGTGTACAAAATAAAAACTCGATTAAAGATGATGAATTTTTTGCAAAAAAAATGCATATGACCCATGGTAATGAGTAACGTATTCATACAACATTGCTTTTGACAATCTTAAAAATTTGAACAAAAATTGAGTTGCTCCAAAATCCGTCGTGTTTAGACTCAAATGTGTGGAAATACATATATAATCACGTGTACAAAATAAAAACTCGATTAAAGATGATGAATTTTTTGCAAAAAAAATGCATATGACCCATGGTAATGAGTAACGTACTCATACAACATTTCTTTTGCCAATCTTAAAAATTTGAACAAAAATTAAGTTGCTCCAAAATCGGTCGGGTTTAGACTCAAATGTGTGGAAATACATATATAATCACGTGTACAAAATAAAAACGCGATTTAAAATGATGAAATTTATGCAAAAAAAATTTATATGACGCATTGTTATGAGTAGCGTACTCATACAACATTGCTTTTGACAATCTTAAAAATTTGAACAAAAATTTAGTTGCTCCAAAATCGGTCGGGTTTTGACTCAAATGTGTGGAAATACATATATAATCACGTGTACAAAATAGAAACTCGATTTAAGATGATGAAATTTATTCAAAAAAAATTCATATGACGCATTGTCATGAGTAGCGTACTCATACAACATTGCTTTTGACAATCTTCCAAAATTGGACAAAAATGAAGTTGCTCCAAATGTGTGGAAATACATATATAATCACGTGTACAAAATAAAAACTCGATTAAAGATGATGAAATTTTTCCAAAAAAATTCATATGACCCATTGTTATGAGTAGCGTACTCATACAACATTGCTTTTGTCAATCTTAAAAATTTTAACAAAAATTAAGTTGCTCCAAAATCGGTCGGGTTTAGACTCAAATGTGTGGAAATACATATATAATCACGTGTACAAAATAAAAACTCGATTAAAGATGATGAAATTTTTCCAAAAAAAATTCATATGACGCATTGATATGAGTAGCGTACTCATACAACATTGCTTTTGACAATCTTAAAAATTTTAACAAAAATTAAGTTGCTCCAAAATCGGTCGGGTTTAGACTCAAATGTGTGGAAATACATATATAATCACGTGTACAAAATAAAAACTCGATTAAAGATGATGAAATTTTTCCAAAAAAAATTCATATAACCCATTGTTATGAGTAGCGTACTCATACAACATTGCTTTTGTCAATTCTAAAAATTTGAACAAAAATTAAGGTGCTCCAAAATCGGTCGTGTTTATACTCAAATGTGTGGAAATTCATATATAAACACGTGTACAAAATAAAAACTCGATTGAAGATGATGAAATTTTTGCAAAAAAAATCCATATGACCCATTGTTATGAGTAGCGTACTCATACAACATTGCTTTTGTCAATCTTAAAAATTTGAACAAAAATTAAGTTGCTCCAAAATCGGTCGGGTTTAGACTCAATTGTGTGGAAATACATATATAATCAAGTGTACAAAATAAAAACTCGATTAAAGATGATGAAATTTTTCCAAAAAAAATTCATATGACCCATTGTTATGAGAAGCGTACTCATACAACATTGCTTTTGTCAATTTTAAAAATTTGAACAAAAATTAAGTTGCTCCAAAATCGGTCGGGTTTAGACTCAAATGTGTGGAAATACATATATAATCACGTGTACAAAATAAAAACTCGATTAAAGATGATGAAATTTTTCCAAAAAAAATTCATATGACGCATTGTTATGAGTAGCGTACTCATACAACATTGCTTTTGACAATCTTCAAAATTTGAACACAAATTAAGTTGCTCCAAAATCGGTCGGGTTTAGACTCAAATGTGTGGAAATACATATATAATCACGTGTACAAAATAAAAACTCGATTAAAGATGATGAAATTTTTCCAAAATAAATTCATATGACGCATAGTTATGAGTAGCGTACTCATACAACATTGCTTTTAACAATCTTAAAAATTTGAACAAAAATTAAGTTGCTCCAAAATCGGTCGGGCTTAGACTTAAATGTGTGGAAATACATATATAATCACGTGTACAAAATAAAAACTCGATTTAAGATGATGAAATTTATGCAAAAAAAATTCATATGACGCATTGTTATGAGTAGCGTACTCATACAACATTGCTTCTGACAATCTTAAAAATTTGAACAAAATTTAAGTTGCTCCAAAATCGGTCGGGTTTTGACTCAAATGTGTGGAAATACATATATAATCACGTGTACAAAATAGAAACTCGATTTAAGATGATGAAATTTATGCAAAAAAAATTCATATGACGCATTGTTATGAGTAGCGTACTCATACAACATTGCTTTTGACAATCTTAAAAATTTGAACAAAAATTAAGTTGCTCCAATGTCGGTCGGGTTTGGACTCAAATGTGTGGAAATACATATATAATCACATACTTGTACTTGTACAAAATAAAAACTCGATTAAAGATGATGAATTTTTTTGCAAAAAAAATGCATATGACCCATGGTAATGAGTAGCGTACTCATACAACATTGCTTTTGACAATCTTAAAAATTTAAACAAAAATTAAGTTGCTCCAAAATCCGTCGTGATTAGACTCAAATGTGTGGAAATACATATATGTATAATGACGTGTACAAAATAAAAACTCGATTAAAGATGATGAAATTTTTCCAAAAAAAAATCATATGACGCATTGTTATGAGTAGCGTACTCATACAACATTACTTTTGACAATCTTAACAATTTGAACAAAAATTAAGTTGCTCCAAAATCGGTCGGGTTTAGACTCAAATGTGTGGAAATACATATATAATCACGTACTTGTACTTGTACAAAATAAAAACTCGATTAAAGGTGATGAAATTTTTCCAAAAAAAATTCATATGACCCATTGTTATGAGTAGCGTACTCATTCAACATTGCTTTTGTCAATCTTAAAAATTTGAACAAAAATTTAGTTGCTCCAAAATCGGTCGGGTTTTGACTCAAATGTGTGGAAATACATATATAATCACGTGTACAAAATAGAAACTCGATTTAAGATGATGAAATTTATGCAAAAAAAGTTCATATGACGCATTGTTATGAGTAGCGGACTCATACAACATTGCTTTTGACAATCTTCCAAAATTGGACAAAAATTAAGTTGCTCCAAATGTGTGGAAATACATATATAATCACGTGTACAAAATAAAAACTCGATTAAAGATGATGAAATTTTTCCAAAAAAAATTCATATGACCCATTGTTATGAGTAGCGTACTCATACAATATTGCTTTTGTCAATTTTAAAAATTTTAACAAAAATTAAGTTGCTCCAAAATCGGTCGGGTTTAGACTCAAATGTTTGGAAATACATATATAATCACGTGTACAAAATAAAAACTCGATTAAAGATGATGAAATTTTTCCAAAAAAAATTCATATGACGCATTGTTATGAGTAGCGTACTCATACAACATTGCTTTTGACAATCTTCAAAATTTGAACAAAAATTAAGTTGCTCCAAAATCGGTCGGGTTTAGACTCAAATGTGTGGAAATACATATATAATCACGTGTACAAAATAAAAACTCGATTAAAGATGATGAAATTTTTCAAAAATAAATTCATATGACGCATTGTTATGAGTAGCCTACTCATACAACATTGCTTTTTACAATCTTAAAAATTTTAACAAAAATTAAGTTGCTCCAAAATCGGTCGGGCTTAGACTTAAATGTGTGGAAATACATATATAATCACGTGTACAAAATAAAAACTCGATTTAAGATGATAAAATTTATGCAAAAAAAATTCATAAGACGCATTGTTATGAGTAGCGTACTCATACAACATTGCTTTTGACAATCTTAAAAATTTGAACAAAATTTAAGTTGCTCCAAAATCGGTCGGGTTTTGACTCAAATGTGTGGAAATACATATATAATCACGTGTACAAAATAGAA
Source organism: Philophylla caesio (assembly GCA_963971545.1). Taxonomy (NCBI): domain Eukaryota; kingdom Metazoa; phylum Arthropoda; class Insecta; order Diptera; family Tephritidae; genus Philophylla; species Philophylla caesio. Next base: position 50,686 of record CAXASM010000047.1, read on the forward strand.
ACTCGATTTAAGATGATGAAATTTATGCAAAAAAAATTCATATGACGCATTGTTATGAGTAGCGTACTCATACAACATTGCTTTTGACAATCTTAAAAATTTTAACAAAAATTAAGTTGCTCCAAAATCGGTCGGGTTTAGACCCAAATGTGTGGAAATACATATATAATCGCGTACTTGTACTTGTACAAAATAAAAACTCGATTAAAGATGATGAATTTTTTTGCAAAAAAAATGCATATGACACATGGTAATGAGTAGCGTACTCATACAACATTGCTTTTGACAATCTTAAAAGTTTAAACAAAAATTATGTTGCTCCAAAATCGGTCGGGTTTAGACTCAAATGTGTGGAAATACATATATAATCACGTGTACAAAATAAAAACTCGATTAAAGATGATGAAATTTTTCCAAAAAAAATTCATATGACCCATTGTTATGAGTAGCGTACTCATACAACATTGCTTTTGACAATCTTAAAAATTTGAACAAAAATTAAGTTGCTCCAAAATCGGTCGGGTTTAGACTCAAATCTGTGGAAATACATATATAATCACGTGTACAAAATAAAAACTCGATTAAAGATGATGAATTTTTTGCACAAAAAATGCATATGACCCATTGTTATGAGTAGCGTACTCATACAACATTGCTTTTGTCAATCTTAAAAATTTGAACAAAAATTAAGTTGCTCCAAAGTGGGTCGGGTTTAGACTCAAATGTGTGGAAATACATATATAATCACGTGTACAAAATAAAAACGCGATTTAAGATGATGAAATTTATGCAAAAAAAATTCATATGACGTATTGTTATGAGTAGCGTACTCATACAACATTGCTTTTGACAATCTTAAAAATTTGAACAAAAATTTAGTTGCTCCAAAATCGGTCGGGTTTTGACTCAAATGTGTGGAAATACATATATAATCACGTGTACAAAATAGAAACTCGATTTAAGATGATGAAATTTATGCAAAAAAAATTCATATGACGCATTGTTATGAGTAGCGTACTCATACAACATTGCTTTTGACAATCTTCAAAATTTGAACAAAAATTAAGTTGCTCCAAAATCGGTCGGGTTTAGACTCAAATGTGTGGAAATACATATATAATCACGTGTACAAAATAAAAACTCGATTAAAGATGATGAAATTTTTCCAAAATAAATTCATATGACGCATTGTTATGAGTAGCGTACTCATACAACATTGCTTTTTACAATCTTAAAAATTTTAACAAAAATTAAGTTGCTCCAAAATCGGTCGGGCTTAGACTTAAATGTGTGGAAATACATATATAATCACGTGTACAAAATAAAAACTCGATTTAAGATAATGAAATTTATGCAAAAAAAATTCATATGACGCATTGTTATGAGTAGCGTACGCATACAACATTGCTTTTGACAATCTTAAAAATTTGAACAAAATTTAAGTTGCTCAAAAATCGGTCGGGTTTTGACTCAAATGTGTGGAAATACATATATAATCACGTGTACAAAATAGAAACTCGATTTAAGATGATGAAATTTATGCAAAAAAAATTCATATGACGCATTGTTATGAGTAGCGTACTCATACAACATTGCTTTTGACAATCTTAAAAATTTAAACAAAAATTAAGTTGCTCCAAAATCCGTCGTGATTAGACTCAAATGTGTGGAAATACATATATAATCACGTGTACAAAATAAAAACTCCATTAAAGATGATGAAATTTTTCCAAAATAAATTCATATGACGCATTGTTATGAGTAGCGTACTCATACAACATTGCTTTTGACAATCTTAAAAATTTGAACAAAAATTAAGTTGCTCCAAAATCGGTCGGGTTTAGACTCAAATGTGTGGAAATACATATATAATCACGTACTTGTACTTGTACAAAATAAAAACTCGATTAAAGATGATGATTTTTTTTGCAAAAAAATGCATATGACCCATGGTAATGAGTAGCGTACTCATACAACATTGCTTTTGACAATCTTAAAAATTTAAACAAAAATTAAGTTGCTCCAAAATCCGTCGTGATTAGACTCAAATGTGTGGAAATACATACATAATCACGTGTACAAAATAAAAACTCGATTAAAGATGATGAAATTTTTCCAAAAAAAATGCATATGACCCATTGTTATGAGTAGCGTACTCATACAACATTGCTTTTGTCAATCTTAAAAATTTGAACAAAAATTAAGTTGCTCCAAAATCGGTCGGGTTTAGACTCAAATGTGTGGAAATACATATATAATCACGTGTACAAAATAAAAACGCGATTTAAGATGATGAAATTTATGCAAAAAAAATTCATATGACGTATTGTTATGAGTAGCGTACTCATACAACATTGCTTTTGACAATCTTAAAAATTTGAACAAAAATTTAGTTGCTCCAAAATCGGTCGGGTTTTGACTCAAATGTGTGGAAATACATATATAATCACGTGTACAAAATAGAAACTCGATTTAAGATGATGAAATTTATGCAAAAAAAATTCATATGACGCATTGTTATGAGTAGCGTACTCATACAACATTGCTTTTGACAATCTTCAAAATTTGAACAAAAATTAAGTTGCTCCAAAATCGGTCGGGTTTAGACTCAAATGTGTGGAAATACATATATAATCACGTGTACAAAATAAAAACTCGATTAAAGATGATGAAATTTTTCCAAAATAAATTCATATGACGCATTGTTATGAGTAGCGTACTCATACAACATTGCTTTTTACAATCTTAAAAATTTGAACAAAAATTAAGTTGCTCCAAAATCGGTCGGGCTTAGACTTAAATGTGTGGAAATACATATATAATCACGTGTACAAAATAAAAACTCGATTTAAGATAATGAAATTTATGCAAAAAAAATTCATATGACGCATTGTTATGAGTAGCGTACGCATACAACATTGCTTTTGACAATCTTAAAAATTTGAACAAAATTTAAGTTGCTCCAAAATCGGTCGGGTTTTGACTCAAATGTGTGGAAATACATATATAATCACGTGTACAAAATAGAAACTCGATTTAAGATGATGAAATTTATGCAAAAAAAATTCATATGACGCATTGTTATGAGTAGCGTACTCATACAACATTGCTTTTGACAATCTTCCAAAATTGGACAAAAATTAAGTTGCTCCAAATGTGTGGAAATACATATATAATCACGTGTACAAAATAAAAACTCGATTAAAGATGATGAATTTTTTGCACAAAAAATGCATATGACCCATTGTTATGAGTAGCGTACTCATACAACATTGCTTTTGTCAATCTTAAAAATTTGAACAAAAATTAAGTTGCTCCAAAGTGGGTCGGGTTTAGACTCAAATGTGTGGAAATACATATATAATCACGTGTACAAAATAAAAACGCGATTTAAGATGATGAAATTTATGCAAAAAAAATTCATATGACGTATTGTTATGAGTAGCGTACTCATACAACATTGCTTTTGACAATCTTAAAAATTTGAACAAAAATTTAGTTGCTCCAAAATCGGTCGGGTTTTGACTCAAATGTGTGGAAATACATATATAATCACGTGTACAAAATAGAAACTCGATTTAAGATGATGAAATTTATGCAAAAAAAATTCATATGACGCATTGTTATGAGTAGCGTACTCATACAACATTGCTTTTGACAATCTTCAAAATTTGAACAAAAATTAAGTTGCTCCAAAATCGGTCGGGTTTAGACTCAAATGTGTGGAAATACATATATAATCACGTGTACAAAATAAAAACTCGATTAAAGATGATGAAATTTTTCCAAAATAAATTCATATGACGCATTGTTATGAGTAGCGTACTCATACAACATTGCTTTTTACAATCTTAAAAATTTGAACAAAAATTAAGTTGCTCCAAAATCGGTCGGGCTTAGACTTAAATGTGTGGAAATACATATATAATCACGTGTACAAAATAAAAACTCGATTTAAGATAATGAAATTTATGCAAAAACAATTCATATGACGCATTGTTATGAGTAGCGTACGCATACAACATTGCTTTTGACAATCTTAAAAATTTGAACAAAATCTAAGTTGCTCCAAAATCGGTCGGGTTTTGACTCAAATGTGTGGAAATACATATATAATCACGTGTACAAAATAGAAACTCGATTTAAGATGATGAAATTTATGCAAAAAAAATTCATATGACGCATTGTTATGAGTAGCGTACTCATACAACATTGCTTTTGACAATCTTAAAAATTTAAACAAAAATTAAGTTGCTCCAAAATCCGTCGTGATTAGACTCAAATGTGTGGAAATACATATATAATCACGTGTACAAAATAAAAACTCCATTAAAGATGATGAAATTTTTCCAAAATAAATTCATATGACGCATTGTTATGAGTAGCGTACTCATACAACATTGCTTTTGACAATCTTAAAAATTTGAACAAAAATTAAGTTGCTCCAAAATCGGTCGGGTTTAGACTCAAATGTGTGGAAATACATATATAATCACGTACTTGTACTTGTACAAAATAAAAACTCGATTAAAGATGATGATTTTTTTTTGCAAAAAAAATGCATATGACCCATGGTAATGAGTAGCGTACTCATACAACATTGCTTTTGACAATCTTAAAAATTTAAACAAAAATTAAGTTGCTCCAAAATCCGTCGTGATTAGACTCAAATGTGTGGAAATACATACATAATCACGTGTACAAAATAAAAACTCGATTAAAGATGATGAAATTTTTCCAAAAAAAATGCATATGACCTATTGTTATGAGTAGCGTACTCATACAACATTGCTTTTGTCAATCTTAAAAATTTGAACAAAAATTAAGTTGCTCCAAAATCGGTCGGGTTTAGACTCAAATGTGTGGAAATACATATATAATCACGTGTACAAAATAAAAACTGGATTGAAGATGATGAAATTTATGCAAAAAAAATTCATATGACGCATTGTTATGAGTAGCGTACTAATACAACATTGCTTTTGACAATCTGAAAAATTTGAACAAAAATTTAGTTGCTCCAAAATCGGTCGGGTTTTGACTCAAATGTGTGGAAATACATATATAATCACGTGTACAAAATAGAAACTCGATTTAAGATGATGAAATTTATGCAAAAAAAATTCATATGACGCATTGTTATGAGTAGCGTACTCATACAACATTGCTTTTGACAATCTTCCAAAATTGGACAAAAATTAAGTTGCTCCAAATGTGTGGAAATACATATATAATCACGTGTACAAAATAAAAACTCGATTAAAGATGATGAAATTTTTCCAAAAAATATTCATATGACCCATTGTTATGAGTAGCGTACTCATACAACATTGCTTTTGTCAATCTTAAAAAATTGAACAAAAATTAAGTTGCTCCAAAATGGGTCGGGTTTAGACTCAAATGTGTGGAAATACATATATAATCACGTGTACAAAATAAAAACGCGATTTAAGATGATGAAATTTATGCAAAAAAAATTCATATGACGCGTTGTTATGAGTAGCGTACTCATACAACATTGCTTTTGACAATCTTAAAAATTTGAACAAAAATTTAGTTGCTCCAAAATCGGTCGGGTTTTGACTCAAATGTGTGGAAATACATATATAATCACGTGTACAAAATAGAAACTCGATTTAAGATGATGAAATTTATGCAAAAAAATTCATATGACGCATTGTTATGAGTAGCGTACTCATACAACATTGCTTTTGACAATCTTCCAAAATTGGACAAAAATTAAGTTGCTCCAAATGTGTGGAAATACATAAATAATCACGTGTACAAAATAAAAACTCGATTAAAGATGATGAAATTTTTCCAAAAAAAATTCATATGACCCGTTGTTATGAGTAGCGTACTCATACAACATTGCTTTTGTCAATTTTAAAAATTTTAACAAAAATTAAGTTGCTCCAAAATCGGTCGGGTTTAGACTCAAATGTGTGGAAATACATATATAATCACGTGTACAAAATAAAAACTCGATTAAAGATGATGAAATTTTTCCAAAAAAAATTCATATGACGCATTGTTATGAGTAGCGTACTCATACAACATTGCTTTTGACAATCTTCAAAATTTGAACAAAAATTAAGTTGCTCCAAAATCGGTCGGGTTTAGACTCAAATGTGTGGAAATACATATATAATCACGTGTACAAAATAAAAACTCGATTAAAGATGATGAAAGTTTTCCAAAATAAATTCATATGACGCATTGTTATGAGTAGCGTACTCATACAACATTGCTTTTTACAATCTTAAAAATTTGAACAAAAATTAAGTTGCTCCAAAATCGGTCGGGCTTAGACTCAAATGTGTGGAAATACATATATAATCACGTGTACAAAATAGACACTCGACTTAAGATGATGAAATTTATGCAAAAAAAATTCATATGACGCATTGTTATGAGTAGCGTACTCATACAACATTGCTTTTGACAATCTTAAAAATTTAAACAAAAATTAAGTTGCTCCAAAATCCGTCGTGATTAGACTCAAATGTGTGGAAATACATATATAATCACGTGTACAAAATAAAAACTCCATTAAAGATGATGAAATTTTTCCAAAATAAATTCATATGACGCATTGTTATGAGTAGCGTACTCATACAACATTGCTTTTGACAATCTTAAAAATTTGAACAAAAATTAAGTTGCTCCAAAATCGTTCGGGTTTAGACTCAAATGTGTGGAAATACATATATAATCACGTACTTGTACTTGTACAAAATAAAAACTCGATTAAAGATGATGATTTTTTTTGCAAAAAAAATGCATATGACCCATGGTAATGAGTAGCGTACTCATACAACATTGCTTTTGACAATGTTAAAAATTTAAACAAAAATTAAGTTGCTCCAAAATCGGTCGTGATTAGACTCAAATGTGTGGAAATACATATATAATCACGTAAACAAAATAAAAACTCGATTAAAGATGATGAAATTTTTCCAAAAAAAATGCATATGACCCATTGTTATGAGTAGCGTACTCATACAACATTGCTTTTGTCAATCTTAAAAATTTGAACAAAAATTAAGTTGCTCCAAAATCGGTCGGGTTTAGACTCAAATGTGTGGAAATACATATATAATCAGGTACTTGTACTTGTACAAAATAAAAACTCGATTAAAGACGATGAAATTTTTCCAAAAAAAATTCATATGACCCATTGTTATGAGTAGCGTACTCATACAACATTGCTTTTGTCAATCTTAAAAATTTGAACAAAAATTAAGTTGCTCCAAAATCGGTCGGGTTTAGACTCAAATGTGTGGAAATACATATATAATCACGTGTACAAAATAAAAACTCGATTAAAGATGATGAATTTTTTGCAAAAAAAATTCATATGACCCATTGTTATGAGTAGCGTACTCATACAACATTGCTTTTGTCAATCTTAAAAATTTGAACAAAAATTAAGTTGCTCCAAAATCGGTCGGGTTAAGAGTCAAATGTGTGGAAATACTTATATAATCACGTGTACAAAATAAAAACTGGATTGAAGATGATGAAATTTATGCAAAAAAAATTCATATGACGCATTGTTATGAGTAGCGTACTCATACAACATTGCTTTTGACAATCTTAAAAATTTGAACAAAAATTTAGTTGCTCCAAAATCGGTCGGGTTTTGACTCAAATGTGTGGAAATACATATATAATCACGTGTACAAAATAGAAACTCGATTTAAGATGATGAAATTTATGCAAAAAAAATTCATATGACGCATTGTTATGAGTAGCGTACTCATACAACATTGCTTTTGACAATCTTCCAAAATTGGACAAAAATTAAGTTGCTCCAAATGTGTGGAAATACATATATAATCACGTGTACAAAATAAAAACTCGATTAAAGATGAAATTTTTCCAAAAAAAATTCATATGACCCATTGTTATGAGTAGCGTACTCATACAACATTGCTTTTGTCAATCTTAAAAATTTGAACAAAAATTAAGTTGCTCCACAATGGGTCGGGTTTAGACTCAAATGTGTGGAAATACATATATAATCACGTGTACAAAATAAAAACGCGATTTAAGATGATGAAATTTATGCAAAAAAAATTCATATGACGCATTGTTATGAGTAGCGTACTCATACAACATTGCTTTTGACAATCTTAAAAATTTGAACAAAAATTTAGTTGCTCCAAAATCGGTCGGGTTTTGGCTCAAATGTGTGGAAATACATACATATATAATCACGTGTACAAAATAGAAACTCGATTTAAGATAATGAAATTTATGCAAAAAAAATTCAAATGACGCATTGTTATGAGTAGCGTACTCATACAACATTGCTTTTGTCAATCTTAAAAATTTGAACAAAAATTAAGTTGCTCCACAATGGGTCGGGTTTAGACTCAAATGTGTGGAAATACATATATAATCACCTGTACAAAATAAAAACGCGATTTAAGATGATGAAATTTATGCAAAAAAAATTCATATGACGCATTGTTATGAGTAGCGTACTCATACAACATTGCTTTTGACAATCTTCCAAAATTGGACAAAAATTAAGTTGCTCCAAATGTGTGGAAATACATAAATAATCACGTGTACAAAATAAAAACTCGATTAAAGATGATGAAATTTTTCCAAAAAAAATTCATATGACCCGTTGTTATGAGTAGCGTACTCATACAACATTGCTTTTGTCAATTTTAAAAATTTTAACAAAAATTAAGTTGCTCCAAAATCGGTCGGGTTTAGACTCAAATGTGTGGAAATACATATATAATCACGTGTACAAAATAAAAACTCGATTAAAGATGATGAAATTTTTCCAAAAAAAATTCATATGACGCATTGTTATGAGTAGCGTACTCATACAACATTGCTTTTGACAATTTTCAAAATTTGAACAAAAATTAAGTTGCTCCAAAATCGGTCGGGTTTAGACTCAAATGTGTGGATATACATATATAATCACGTGTACAAAATAAAAACTCGATTAAAGATGATGAAATTTTTCCAAAATAAATTCATATGACGCATTGTTATGAGTAGCGTACTCATACAACATTGCTTTTTACAATCTTAAAAATTTGAACAAAAATTAAGTTGCTCCAAAATCGGTCGGGCTTAGACTTAAATGTGTGGAAATACATATATAATCACGTGTACAAAATAAAAACTCGATTTAAGATAATGAAATTTATGCAAAAAAAATTCAAATGACGCATTGTTATGAGTAGCGTACTCATACAACATTGCTTTTGACAATCTTAAAAATTTGAACAAAATTTAAGTTGCTCCAAAATCGGTCGGGTTTTGACTCAAATGTGTGGAAATACATATATAATCACGTGTACAAAATAGAAACTCGATTTAAGATGATGAAATTTATGCAAAAAAAATTCATATGACGCATTGTTATGAGTAGCGTACTCATACAACATTGCTTTTGACAATCTTAAAAATTTAAACAAAAATTAAGTTGCTCCAAAATCCGTCGTGATTAGACTCAAATGTGTGGAAATACATATATAATCACGTGTACAAAATAAAAACTCCATTAAAGAAGATGAAATTTTTCCAAAATAAATTCATATGACGCATTGTTATGAGTAGCGTACTCATACAACATTGCTTTTGACAATCTTAAAAATTTGAACAAAAATTAAGTTGCTCCAAAATCGGTCGGGTTTTGGCTCAAATGTGTGGAAATACATACATATATAATCACGTGTACAAAATAGAAACTCGATTTAAGATAATGAAATTTATGCAAAAAAAATTCAAATGACGCATTGTTATGAGTAGCGTACTCATACAACATTGCTTTTGTCAATCTTAAAAATTTGAACAAAAATTAAGTTGCTCCACAATGGGTCGGGTTTAGACTCAAATGTGTGGAAATACATATATAATCACCTGTACAAAATAAAAACGCGATTTAAGATGATGAAATTTATGCAAAAAAAATTCATATGACGCATTGTTATGAGTAGCGTACTCATACAACATTGCTTTTGACAATCTTCCAAAATTGGACAAAAATTAAGTTGCTCCAAATGTGTGGAAATACATAAATAATCACGTGTACAAAATAAAAACTCGATTAAAGATGATGAAATTTTTCCAAAAAAAATTCATATGACCCGTTGTTATGAGTAGCGTACTCATACAACATTGCTTTTGTCAATTTTAAAAATTTTAACAAAAATTAAGTTGCTCCAAAATCGGTCGGGTTTAGACTCAAATGTGTGGAAATACATATATAATCACGTGTACAAAATAAAAACTCGATTAAAGATGATGAAATTTTTCCAAAAAAAATTCATATGACGCATTGTTATGAGTAGCGTACTCATACAACATTGCTTTTGACAATTTTCAAAATTTGAACAAAAATTAAGTTGCTCCAAAATCGGTCGGGTTTAGACTCAAATGTGTGGATATACATATATAATCACGTGTACAAAATAAAAACTCGATTAAAGATGATGAAATTTTTCCAAAATAAATTCATATGACGCATTGTTATGAGTAGCGTACTCATACAACATTGCTTTTTACAATCTTAAAAATTTGAACAAAAATTAAGTTGCTCCAAAATCGGTCGGGCTTAGACTTAAATGTGTGGAAATACTTATATAATCACGTGTACAAAATAAAAACTCGATTTAAGATAATGAAATTTATGCAAAAAAAATTCAAATGACGCATTGTTATGAGTAGCGTACTCATACAACATTGCTTTTGACAATCTTAAAAATTTGAACAAAATTTAAGTTGCTCCAAAATCGGTCGGGTTTTGACTCAAATGTGTGGAAATACATATATAATCACGTGTACAAAATAGAAACTCGATTTAAGATGATGAAATTTATGCAAAAAAAATTCATATGACGCATTGTTATGAGTAGCGTACTCATACAACATTGCTTTTGACAATCTTAAAAATTTAAACAAAAATTAAGTTGCTCCAAAATCCGTCGTGATTAGACTCAAATGTGTGGAAATACATATATAATCACGTGTACAAAATAAAAACTCCATTAAAGAAGATGAAATTTTTCCAAAATAAATTCATATGACGCATTGTTATGAGTAGCGTACTCATACAACATTGCTTTTGACAATCTTAAAAATTTGAACAAAAATTAAGTTGCTCCAAAATCGGTCGAGTTTAGACTCAAATGTGTGGAAATACATATATAATCACGTACTTGTACTTTTACAAAATAAAAACTCGATTAAAGATGATGAATTTTTTTGCAAAAAAAATGCATATGACCCATGGTAATGAGTAGCGTACTCATACAACATTGCTTTTGACAATCTTAAAAATTTAAACAAAAATTAAGTTGCTCCAAAATCCGTCGTGATTAGACTCAAATGTGTGGAAATACATATATAATCACGTGTACAAAATAAAAACTCGATTAAAGATGATGAAATTTTTCCAAAAAAAATGCATATGACCCATTGTTATGAGTAGCGTACTCATACAACATTGCTTTTGTCAATCTTAAAAATTTGAACAAAAATTAAGTTGCTCCAAAATCGGTCGGGTTTAGACTCAAATGTGTGGAAATACATATATAATCACGTACTTGTACTTGTACAAAATAAAAACTCGATTAAAGATGATCAAATTTTTCCAAAAAAAATTCATATGACCCATTGTTATGAGTAGCGTACTCATACAACATTGCTTTTGTCAATCTTAAAAATTTGAACAAAAATTAAGTTGCTCCAAAATGGTCGGGTTTAGACTCAAATGTGTGGAAATACATATATAATCACGTGTACAAAATAAAAACTCGATTAAAGATGATGAATTTTTTGCAAAAAAAATGCATATGACCCATTGTTATGAGTAGCGTACTCATACAACATTGCTTTTGTCAATCTTAAAAATTTGAACAAAAATTAAGTTGCTCCAAAATCGGTCGGGTTTAGACTCAAATGTGTGGAAATACATATATAATCACGTGTACAAAATAAAAACTGGATTGAAGATGATGAAATTTATGCAAAAAAAATTTGTATGACGCATTGTTATGAGTAGCGTACTCATACAACATTGCTTTTGACAATCTTAAAAATTTGAACAAAAATTTAGTTGCTCCAAAATCGGTCGGGTTTTGACTCAAATGTGTGGAAATACATATATAATCACGTGTACAAAATAGAAACTCGATTTAAGATGATGAAATTTATGCAAAAAAAATTCATATGACGCATTGTTATGAGTAGCGTACTCATACAACATTGCTTTTGACAATCTTAAAAATTTAAACAAAAATTAAGTTGCTCCAAAATCCGTCGTGATTAGACTCAAATGTGTGGAAATACATATATAATCACGTGTACAAAAGAAAAACTCCATTAAAGATGATGAAATTTTTCCAAAATAAATTCATATGACGCATTGTTATGAGTAGCGTACTCATACAACATTGCTTTTGACAATCTTAAAAATTTGAACAAAAATTAAGTTGCTCCAAAATCGGTCGAGTTTAGACTCAAATGTGTGGAAATACATATATAATCACGTACTTGTACAAAATAAAAACTCGATTAAAGATGATGAATTTTTTTGCAAAAAAAATGCATATGACCCATGGTAATGAGTAGCGTACTCATACAACATTGCTTTTGACAATCTTAAAAATTTAAACTAAAATTAAGTTGCTCCAAAATCCGTCGTGATTAGACTCAAATGTGTGGAAATACATATATAATCACGTGTACAAAATAAAAACTCGATTAAAGATGATGAAATTTTTCCAAAAAAAATGCATATGACCCATTGTTATGAGTAGCGTACTCATACAGCATTGCTTTTGTCAATCTTAAAAATTTGAACAAAAATTAAGTTGCTCCAAAATCGGTCGGGTTTAGACTCAAATGTGTGGAAATACATATATAATCACGTACTTCTACTTGTACAAAATAAAAACTCGATTAAAGATGATGAAATTTTTCCAAAAAAAATTCATATGACCCATTGTTATGAGTAGCGTACTCATACAACATTGCTTTTGTCAATCTTAAAAATTTGAACAAAAATTAAGTTGCTCCAAAATCGGTCGGGTTTAGACTCAAATGTGTGGAAATACATATATAATCACGTGTACAAAATAAAAACTCGATTAAAGATGATGAATTTTTTGCAAAAAAAATGCATATGACCCATTGTGATGAGTAGCGTACTCATACAACATTGCTTTTGTCAATCTTAAAAATTTGAACAAAAATTAAGTTGCTCCAAAATCGGTCGGGTTTAGACTCAAATGTGTGGAAATACATATATAATCACGTGTACAAAATAAAAACTGGATTGAAGATGATGAAATTTATGCAAAAAAAATTCATATGACGCATTGTTATGAGTAGCGTACTCATACAACATTGCTTTTGACAATCTTAAAAATTTGAACAAAAATTTAGTTGCTCCAAAATCGGTCGGGTTTTGACTCAAATGTGTGGAAATACATATACAATCACGTGTACAAAATAGAAACTCGATTTAAGATGATGAAATTTATGCAAAAAAAATTCATATGACGCATTGTTATGAGTAGCGTACTCATACAACATTGCTTTTGACAATCTTCCAAAATTGGACAAAAATTAAGTTGCTCCAAATGTGTGGAAATACATATATAATCACGTGTACAAAATAAAAACTCGATTAAAGATGATGAAATTTTTCCAAAAAAAATTCATATGACCCATTGTTATGAGTAGCGTACTCATACAACATTGCTTTTGTCAATTTTAAAAATTTGAACAAAAATTAAGTTGCTCCAAAATCGGTCGGGTTTAGACTCAAATGTGTGGAAATACATATATAATCACGTGTACAAAATAAAAACTCGATTAAAGGTGATGAAATTCTTCCAAAAAAAATCCATATGACCCATTGTTATGAGTAGCGTACTCATACAACATTGCTTTTGACAATCTTCAAAATTTGAACAAAAATTAAGTTTCTCCCAAATCGGTCGGGTTTAGACTCAAATGTGTGGAAATACATATATAATCACGTGTACAAAATAAAAACTCGATTAAAGATGATGAAATTTTTCCAAAAAAAATTCATATGACCCATGGTTATAAGTAGCGTACTCATACAACATTGCTTTTGACAATCTTAAAAATTTGAACAAAAATTAAGTTGCTCCAAAATCGGTCGGGTTTAGACTCAAATGTGTGGAAATACATATATAATCACGTGTACAAAATAAAAACCCGATTAAAGATGATGAAATTTTTGCAAAAAAAATCCATATGACCCATTGTTATGAGTAGGGTACTCATACAACATTGCTTTTGACAATCTTCAAAATTTGAACAAAAACTAAGTTGCTCCAAAATCGGTGAGTCTAAAATGTGTGGAAATACACCTATAATCACGTGTACAAAATAAAAACTCGATTAAAGATGATGAAATTTTTGCAAAAAAATGCATATGACCCATTGTTATGAGTAGCGTACTCATACAACATTGCTTTTGACAATCTTAAATATTTGAACAAAAATTAAGTTGCTCCAAAATCGGTCGTATTTAGACTCAAATGTGTGGAAATACATATATAATAACGTGTACAAAATAAAAACTCGATTAAAGATGATGAAATTTTTGCAAAAAAAAACCATATGACCCATTGTTATGAGTAGCGTACTCATACAACATTGCTTTTGACAATCTTCAAAATTTGAACAAAAACTAAGTTGCTCCAAAATCGGTGAGTCTAAAATGTGTGGAAATACACCTATAATCACGTGTACAAAATAAAAACTCGATTAAAGATGATGAAATTTTTGCAAAAAAAATGCATATGACCCATTGTTATGAGTAGCGTACTCATACAACATTGCTTTTGACAATCTTAAAAATTTGAACAAAAATTAAGTTGCTCCAAAATCGGTCGGGTTTAGACTCAAATGTGTGGAAATACATATATAATCACTTGTACAAAAAAAAACTCGATTGAAGATGATGAAATTTTTGCAACAAAAATCCATATGACCCATTGTTATGAGTAGCGTACTTATACAACATTGCTTTTGTGAACCTTAAAAATTTGAACAAAAATTAAGTTGCTCCAAAATCGGTCGGGTTTAGGCTCAAATGTGTGGAAATACATATATAATCACTTGTACAAAAAAAAACTCGATTAAAGATGATGAAATTTTTGCAAAAACAATTCATATGACCCATTGTTATGAGTAGCGTACTCATACAACACTTCTTATGCCAATCTTAAAAATTTGAACAAAAATTACGTTGCTCCAAAATCGGTCGGGTTTAGACTCAAATGTGTGGAAATACATATATAATCACTTGTACAATAAAAAACTCGATTGAGGATGATGAAATTTTTGCAACAAAAATCCATATGACCCATTGTTATGAGTAGCGTACTCATACAACATTGCTCTTGTGAACCTTAAAAATTTGAACAAAAATTAAGTTGCTCCAAAATCGGTCGGGTTTAGACTCAAATGTGTGGAAATACATATATAATCACTTGTACAAAAAAAAACTCGATTGAAGATGATAAAATTTTTGCAACAAAAATCCATATGACCCATTGTTATGAGTAGCGTACTCATACAACATTGCTTTTGACAATCTTAAAAATTTGAACAAAAATTAAGTTGCTCCAAAATCGGTCGGATTTAGACTCAAATGTGTGGAAATACATATATAATCACGTGTAGAAAATAAAAACTCGATTAAAGATGATGAAATTTTTACAACAAAAATCCATATGACCCATTGTTATGAGTAGCGTACTCATACAACATTGCTTTTGACAATCTTAAATATTTGAACAAAAATTAAGTTGCTCCAAAATCGGTCGGGTTTAGACTCAAATGTGTGGAAATACATATATAATCACTTGTACAAAAAAAAACTCGATTGAAGATGATGAAATTTTTGCAACAAAAATCCATATGACCCATTGTTATGAGTAGCGTACTCATACAACATTGCTTTTGTGAACCTTAAAAATTTGAACAAAAATTAAGTTGCTCCAAAATCGGTCGGGTTTAGACTCAAATGTGTGGAAATACATATATAATCACTTGTACAAAAAAAACTCGATTAAAGATGATGAAATTTTTGCAAAAAAAATTCATATGACCCATTGTTATGAGTAGCGTACTCATACAACACTTCTTATGCCAATCTTAAAAATTTGAACAAAAATTACGTTGCTCCAAAATCGGTCGGGTTTAGACTCAAATGTGTGGAAATACATATATAATCACTTGTACAATAAAAAACTCGATTGAAGATGATGAAATTTTTGCAACAAAAATCCATATGACCCATTGTTATGAGTAGCGTACTCATACAACATTGCTTTTGTGAACCTTAAAAATTTGAACAAAAATTAAGTTGCTCCAAAATCGGTCAGGTTTAGACTCAAATGTGTGGAAATACATATATAATCACTTGTACAAAAAAAAACTCGATTGAAGATGATGAAATTTTTGCAACAAAAATGCATATGACCCATTGTTATGAGTAGCGTACTCATACAACATTGCTTTTGACAATCTTAAAAATTTGAACAAAAATTAAGTTTCTCCAAAATCGGTCGGGTTTAGACTCAAATGTGTGGAAATACATATATAATCACTTGTACAAAAAAAAACTCGATTGAAGATGATGAAATTTTTGCAACAAAAATCCATATGACCCATTGTTATGAGTAGCGTACTTATACAACATTGCTTTTGTGAACCTTAAAAATTTGAACAAAAATTAAGTTGCTCCAAAATCGGTCGGGTTTAGGCTCAAATGTGTGGAAATACATATATAATCACTTGTACAAAAAAAAACTCGATTAAAGATGATGAAATTTTTGCAAAAAAAATTCATATGACCCATTGTTATGAGTAGCGTACTCATACAACACTTCTTATGCCAATCTTAAAAATTTGAACAAAAATTACGTTGCTCCAAAATCGGTCGGGTTTAGACTCAAATGTGTGGAAATACATATATAATCACTTGTACAATAAAAAACTCGATTGAGGATGATGAAATTTTTGCAACAAAAATCCATATGACCCATTGTTATGAGTAGCGTACTCATACAACATTGCTCTTGTGAACCTTAAAAATTTGAACAAAAATTAAGTTGCTCCAAAATCAGTCGGGTTTAGACTCAAATGTGTGGAAATACATATATAATCACTTGTACAAAAAAAAACTCGATTGAAGATGATAAAATTTTTGCAACAAAAATCCATATGACCCATTGTTATGAGTAGCGTACTCATACAACATTGCTTTTGTGAACCTTAAAAATTTGAACAAAAATTAAGTTGCTCCAAAATCGGTCGGGTTTAGACTCAAATGTGTGGAAATACATATATAATCACTTGTACAAAAAAAACTCGATTAAAGATAATGAAAATTTTGCAACAAAAATCCATATGACCCATTGTTATGAGTAGCGTACTCATACAACATTGCTTTTGTGAACCTTAAAAATTTGAACAAAAATTAAGTTGCTCCAAAATCGGTCGGGTTTAGACTCAAATGTGTGGAAATACATATATAATCCCGTGTACAAAATAAAAACTCGATTAAAGATGATGAAACTTTGGAAAAAAAATTCATATGACCCATTGTTATGAGTAGCGTACTCATACAACATTGCTCTTGTGAACCTTAAAAATTTGAACAAAAATTAAGTTGCTCCAAAATCGGTCGGGTTTAGGCTCAAATGTGTGGAAATACATATATAATCACTTGTACAAAAAAAAACTCGATTAAAGATGATGAAATTTTTGCAAAAAAAATTCATATGACCCATTGTTATGAGTAGCGTACTCATACAACACTTCTTATGCCAATCTTAAAAATTTGAACAAAAATTACGTTGCTCCAAAATCGGTCGGGTTTAGACTCAAATGTGTGGAAATACATATATAATCACTTGTACAATAAAAAACTCGATTGAGGATGATGAAATTTTTGCAACAAAAATCTATATGACCCATTGTTATGAGTAGCGTACTCATACAACATTGCTCTTGTGAACCTTAAAAATTTGAACAAAAATTAAGTTGCTCCAAAATCAGTCGGGTTTAGACTCAAATGTGTGGAAATACATATATAATCACTTGTACAAAAAAAAACTCGATTGAAGATGATAAAATTTTTGCAACAAAAATCCATATGACCCATTGTTATGAGTAGCGTACTCATACAACATTGCTTTTGACAATCTTAAAAATTTGAACAAAAATTAAGTTGCTCCAAAATCGGTCGGATTTAGACTCAAATGTGTGGAAATACATATATAATCACGTGTAGAAAATAAAAACTCGATTAAAGATGATGAAATTTTTACAACAAAAATCCATATGACCCATTGTTATGAGTAGCGTACTCATACAACATTGCTTTTGACAATCTTAAATATTTGAACAAAAATTAAGTTGCTCCAAAATCGGTCGGGTTTAGACTCAAATGTGTGGAAATACATATATAATCACTTGTACAAAAAAAAACTCGATTGAAGATGATGAAATTTTTGCAACAAAAATCCATATGACCCATTGTTATGAGTAGCGTACTCATACAACATTGCTTTTGTGAACCTTAAAAATTTGAACAAAAATTAAGTTGCTCCAAAATCGGTCGGGTTTAGACTCAAATGTGTGGAAATACATATATAATCACTTGTACAAAAAAAACTCGATTAAAGATGATGAAATTTTTGCAAAAAAAATTCATATGACCCATTGTTATGAGTAGCGTACTCATACAACACTTCTTATGCCAATCTTAAAAATTTGAACAAAAATTACGTTGCTCCAAAATCGGTCGGGTTTAGACTCAAATGTGTGGAAATACATATATAATCACTTGTACAATAAAAAACTCGATTGAAGATGATGAAATTTTTGCAACAAAAATCCATATGACCCATTGTTATGAGTAGCGTACTCATACAACATTGCTTTTGTGAACCTTAAAAATTTGAACAAAAATTAAGTTGCTCCAAAATCGGTCAGGTTTAGACTCAAATGTGTGGAAATACATATATAATCACTTGTACAAAAAAAAACTCGATTGAAGATGATGAAATTTTTGCAACAAAAATGCATATGACCCATTGTTATGAGTAGCGTACTCATACAACATTGCTTTTGACAATCTTAAAAATTTGAACAAAAATTAAGTTTCTCCAAAATCGGTCGGGTTTAGACTCAAATGTGTGGAAATACATATATAATCACTTGTACAAAAAAAAACTCGATTGAAGATGATGAAATTTTTGCAACAAAAATCCATATGACCCATTGTTATGAGTAGCGTACTTATACAACATTGCTTTTGTGAACCTTAAAAATTTGAACAAAAATTAAGTTGCTCCAAAATCGGTCGGGTTTAGGCTCAAATGTGTGGAAATACATATATAATCACTTGTACAAAAAAAAACTCGATTAAAGATGATGAAATTTTTGCAAAAAAAATTCATATGACCCATTGTTATGAGTAGCGTACTCATATAACACTTCTTATGCCAATCTTAAAAATTTGAACAAAAATTACGTTGCTCCAAAATCGGTCGGGTTTAGACTCAAATGTGTGGAAATACATATATAATCACTTGTACAATAAAAAACTCGATTGAGGATGATGAAATTTTTGCAACAAAAATCCATATGACCCATTGTTATGAGTAGCGTACTCATACAACATTGCTCTTGTGAACCTTAAAAATTTGAACAAAAATTAAGTTGCTCCAAAATCAGTCGGGTTTAGACTCAAATGTGTGGAAATACATATATAATCACTTGTACAAAAAAAAACTCGATTGAAGATGATAAAATTTTTGCAACAAAAATCCATATGACCCATTGTTATGAGTAGCGTACTCATACAACATTGCTTTTGTGAACCTTAAAAATTTGAACAAAAATTAAGTTGCTCCAAAATCGGTCGGGTTTAGACTCAAATGTGTGGAAATACATATATAATCACTTGTACAAAAAAAACTCGATTAAAGATAATGAAAATTTTGCAACAAAAATCCATATGACCCATTGTTATGAGTAGCGTACTCATACAACATTGCTTTTGTGAACCTTAAAAATTTGAACAAAAATTAAGTTGCTCCAAAATCGGTCGGGTTTAGACTCAAATGTGTGGAAATACATATATAATCCCGTGTACAAAATAAAAACTCGATTAAAGATGATGAAACTTTGGAAAAAAAATTCATATGACCCATTGTTATGAGTAGCGTACTCATACAACATTGCTTTTGACAATCTTTAAAATTTGAGCAAAAATTAAGTTGCTCCAAACTCGGTCGGGTTTAGACTCAAATGTGTGGAAATACATATATAATCACTTGTACAAAAAAAAACTCGATTGAAGATGATGAAATTTTTGCAACAAAAATCCATATGACCCATTGTTATGAGTAGCGTACTCATACAACATTGCTTTTGTGAACCTTAAAAATTTGAACAAAAATTAAGTTGCTCCAAAATCGGTCGGGTTTAGACTCAAATGTGTGGAAATACATATATAATCACTTGTACAAAAAAAACTCGATTAAAGATGATGAAATTTTTGCAAAAAAAATCCATATGACCCATTGTTATGAGAAGCGTACTCATACAACATTGCTTTTGTGAACCTTAAAAATTTGAACAAAAATTAAGTTGCTCCAAAATCTGTCGGGTTTAGACTCAAATGTGTGGAAATACATATATAATCACGTGTACAAAATAAAAACTCGATTAAAGATGATGAAATTTTTCCAAAAAAAATTCATATGACGCATTGTTATGAGTAGCGTACTCATACAACATTGCTTTTGACAATCTTAAAAATTTGAACAAAAATTAAGTTGCTCCAAAATCGGTCGGATTTAGACTCAAATGTGTGGAAATACATATATAATCCCGTGTACAAAATAAAAACTCGATTAAAGATGATGAAATTTTTACAACAAAAATCCATATGACCCATTGTTATGAGTAGCATACTCATACAACATTGCTTTTGACAATCTTCAAAATTTGAACAAAAATTAAGTTGCTCCAAAATCGGTCGGGTTTAGACTCAAATGTGTGGAAATACATATATAATCACGTGTACAAAATAAAAACTCGATTAAAGATGATGAAATTTTTCAAAAAAAAATTCATATGACGCATTGTTATGAGTAGCGTATTTATACAACACTTCTTTTGCCAATCTTAAAAATTTGAACAAAAATTAAGGTGCTCCAAAATCGGTCGTATTTAGACTCAAATGTGTGGAAATACATATATAATAACGTGTACAAAATAAAAACTCGATTAAAGATGATAAAATTTTTGCAAAAAAAAACCATATGACACATTGTTATGAGTAGCGTACTCATACAACATTGCTTTTGACAATCTTCAAAATTTGAACAAAAACTAAGTTGCTCCAAAATCGGTGAGTCTAAAATGTGTGGAAATACACCTATAATCACGTGTACAAAATAAAAACTCGATTAAAGATGATGAAATTTTTGCAAAAAAAATGCATATGACCCATTGTTATGAGTAGCGTACTCATACAACATTGCTTTTGACAATCTTAAAAATTTGAACAAAAATTAAGTTTCTCCAAAATCGGTCGGGTTTAGACTCAAATGTGTGGAAATACATATATAATCACTTGTACAAAAAAAACTCGATTGAAGATGATGAAATTTTTGCAACAAAAATCCATATGACCCATTGTTATGAGTAGCGTACTTATACAACATTGCTTTTGTGAACCTTAAAAATTTGAACAAAAATTAAGTTGCTCCAAAATCGGTCGGGTTTAGGCTCAAATGTGTGGAAATACATATATAATCACTTGTACAAAAAAAAACTCGATTAAAGATGATGAAATTTTTGCAAAAAAAATTCATATGACCCATTGTTATGAGTAGCGTACTCATACAACACTTCTTATGCCAATCTTAAAAATTTGAACAAAAATTACGTTGCTCCAAAATCGGTCGGGTTTAGACTCAAATGTGTGGAAATACATATATAATCACTTGTACAATAAAAAACTCGATTGAGGATGATGAAATTTTTGCAACAAAAATCCATATGACCCATTGTTATGAGTAGCGTACTCATACAACATTGCTCTTGTGAACCTTAAAAATTTGAACAAAAATTAAGTTGCTCCAAAATCAGTCGGGTTTAGACTCAAATGTGTGGAAATACATATATAATCACTTGTACAAAAAAAAACTCGATTGAAGATGATAAAATTTTTGCAACAAAAATCCATATGACCCATTGTTATGAGTAGCGTACTCATACAACATTGCTTTTGTGAACCTTAAAAATTTGAACAAAAATTAAGTTGCTCCAAAATCGGTCGGGTTTAGACTCAAATGTGTGGAAATACATATATAATCACTTGTACAAAAAAAACTCGATTAAAGATAATGAAAATTTTGCAACAAAAATCCATATGACCCATTGTTATGAGTAGCGTACTCATACAACATTGCTTTTGTGAACCTTAAAAATTTGAACAAAAATTAAGTTGCTCCAAAATCGGTCGGGTTTAGACTCAAATGTGTGGAAATACATATATAATCCCGTGTACAAAATAAAAACTCGATTAAAGATGATGAAACTTTGGAAAAAAAATTCATATGACCCATTGTTATGAGTAACGTACTCATACAACATTGCTTTTGACAATCTTTAAAATTTGAGCAAAAATTAAGTTGCTCCAAACTCGGTCGGGTTTAGACTCAAATGTGTGGAAATACATATATAAACACTTGTACAAAAAAAAACTCGATTGAAGATGATGAAATTTTTGCAACAAAAATCCATATGACCCATTGTTATGAGTAGCGTACTCATACAACATTGCTTTTGACAATCTTAAAAATTTGAACTAAAATTAAGTTGCTCCAAAATCGGTCGGGTTTAGACTCAAATGTGTGGAAATACATATATAATCACGTGTACAAAATAAAAACTCGATTGAGGATGATGAAATTTTTGCAACAAAAATCCATATGACCCATTGTTATGAGTAGCGTACTCATACAACATTGCTCTTGTGAACCTTAAAAATTTAAACAAAAATTAAGTTGCTCCAAGATCGGTCGGGTTTAGACTCAAATGTGTTTAAATACATATATAATCACGTGTACAAAATAAAAACTCGATTAAAGATGATGAAATTTTTCCAAAAAAAATTCATATGACCCATGGTTATGAGTAGCGTACTCATACAACATTGCTTTTGACAATCTTAAAAATTTGAACAAAAATTAAGTTGCTCCAAAATCGGTCGGGTTTAGACACAAATGTGTGGAAATACATATATAATCACGTGTACTAAATAAAAACTCGATTAAATATGATGAAATTTTTGCAAAAAAATCCATATGACGCATTGTTATGAGTAGCCTACTAATACAACATTGCTTTTGACAATCTTAAAAATTTTAACAAAAATTAAGTTGCTCCAAAATCGGTCGGGTTAGACTCAAATGTGTGGAAATGCATATATAATCACGTGTACAAAACAAAATCTCGATGAAGATGATGAAATTTTTGCAAAAAAAATCCATATGACCCATTGTTATGAGTAGCGTACTCATACAACATTGCTTTTGACAATCTTAAAAATTTGAACAAAAATTAAGTTGCTCCAAAATCGGTCGGGTTTAGACTCAGATGTGTGGAAATACATATATAATCACGTGTACAAAATAACAACTCGATTAAAGATGATGAAATTTTTGCAAAAAAAATCCATATGACGCATTGTTATCAGTAGCGTACTCATACAACATTGCTTTTGGCAATCTTAAAAATTTGAACAAAAATTAAGTTGCCCCAAAATCGGTCGGGTTAGACCCAAATGTGTGGAAATGCATATATAATCACGTGTACAAAATAAAATCTCGATGAAGATGATGAAATTTTTGCAAAAAAAATCCATATGACCCATTGTTATGAGTAGCGTACTCATACAACATTGCTTTTGACAATCTTAAAAATTTAAACAAAAATTAAGTTGCTCTAAAATCGGTCGGGTTTAGGCTCAAATGTGTGGAAATACATATATAATCACGTGTAGAAAATAAAAACTCGATTAAAGATGATGAAATTTTTGCAAAAAAAATCCATATGATGCATTGTTATGAGTAGCGTACTCATACAACATTGCTTTTGACAATCTTAAAAATTTGAACAAAAATTAAGTTGCTCCAAAATCGGTCGGGTTTAGATTCAAATGTGAGGAAATACATATATAATCACGTGTACAAAATAAAAACTCGATTAAAGATAATGAAATTTTGGAAAAAAAATTCATATGACCCAATGTTATGAGTAGCGTACTCATACAACATTGCTTTGACAATCTTCAAAATTTGAACAAAAATTAAGTTGCTCCAAAATCGGTCGGGTTTAGACTTAAATGTGTGGAAATACATATATGTATAATCACGTGTACAAAATAAAAACTCGATTAAAGATGATGAAATTTTTCCAAAAAAAATTCATATGACGCATTGTTATGAGTAGCGTACTCATACAACATTGCTTTTGACAATATTCAAAATTTGAACAAATATTAAGTTGCTCCAAAATCGGTCGGCTTTAGACTCAAATGTCTGGAAATACATATATAATCACGTGTACAAAATAAAAACTCGATTAAAGATGATGAAATTTTGGCAAAAAAAATTCATATGACCCATTGTTATGAGTAGCGTACTCATACAACATTGCTTTTGACAATCTTCAAAATTTGAACATAAATTAAGTTGCTCCAAAATCGGTCGGGTTTAGACTCAAATGTGTGGAAATACATATATAATCACGTGTACAAAATAAAAACTCGATTAAAGGTGATGAAATTCTTCCAAAAAAAATCCATATGACCCATTGTTATGAGTAGCGTACTCATACAACATTGCTTTTGACAATCTTAAAAATTTGAACAAAAATTAAGTTGCTCCCAAATCGGTCGGGTTTAGACTCAAATGTGTGGAAATACATATATAATCACGTGTACAAAATAAAAACTCGATTAAAGATGATGAAATTTTTGCAAAAAAAATTCATATGACCCATGGTTATGAGTAGCGTACTCATACAACATTGCTTTTGACAATATTCAAAATTTAAACAAATATTAAGTTGCTCCAAAATCGGTCGTGTTTAGACTCAAATGTGTGGAAATACATATATAATCACGTGTGCAAAATAAAAACTCGATTAAAGATGATGAAATTTTGGCAAAAAAAATCCATATGACCCATTGTTATGAGTAGCGTACTCATACAACATTGCTTTTGACAATCTTCAGAATGTAAACAGAAATTAAGTTCCTCCAAAATCGGTCGGGTTTAGACTCAAATGTGTGGAAATACATATATAATCACGTGTAGAAAATAAAAACTCGATTAAAGATGATGAAATTTTTCCAAAAAAAATCCATATGATGCATTGTTATGAGTAGCGTACTCATACAACATTGCTTTTGACAATCTTAAAAATTTGAACAAAAATTAAGTTGCTCCAAAATCGGTCGGGTTTAGATTCAAATGTGAGGAAATACATATATAATCACGTGTACAAAATAAAAACTCGATTAAAGATAATGAAATTTTGGAAAAAAAATTCATATGACCCATTGTTATGAGTAGCGTACTCATATAACATTGCTTTGACAATCTTCAAAAATTTAACAAAAATTAAGTTGCTCCAAAATCGGTCGTCTTTAGACTCAAATGTGTGGAAATACATATATAATCACGTGTACAAATTAAAAACTCGATTAACGATAATGAAATTTTTGCAAAAAAAATCCATATGATGCATTGTTATGAGTAGCGTACTCATACAACATTGCTTTTGACAATCTTTAAAATTTGAACAAAAATTAAGTTGCTCCAAAATCGGTCGGGTTTAGATTCAAATGTGAGGAAATACATATATAATCACGTGTAGAAAATAAAAACTCGATTAAAGATGATGAAATTTTTGGAAAAAAAATTCATATGACCCATTGTTATGAGTAGCGTACTCATACAACATTGCTTTTGACAATTTTAAAAATTTGAACAAAAATTAAGTTGCTCCAAAATCGGTCGGGTTTAGACTCAAATGTGTGGAAATACATATATAATCACGTGTACAAAATAACAACTCGATTAAAGATGATGAAATTTTTGCAAAAAAAATCCATATGATGCATTGTTATGAGTAGCGTACTCATACAACATTGCTTTTGACAATCTTAAAAATTTGAACAAAAATTAAGTTGCTCCAAAATCGGTCGGGTTTAGATTCAAATGTGAGGAAATACATATATAATCACGTGTACAAAATAAAAACTCGATTAAAAATAATGAAATTTTGGAAAAAAAAATTCATATGACCCATTGTTATGAGTAGCGTACTCATACAACATTGCTTTTGACAATTTTAAAAATTTGAACAAAAATTAAGTTGCTCCAAAATCGGTCGGGTTAGACTCAAATGTGTGGAAATGCATATATAATCACGTGTACAAAATAAAATCTCGATGAAGATGATGAAATTTTTGCAAAAAAAATCCATATGACCCATTGTTATGAGTAGCGTACTCATACAACATTGCTTTTGACAATCTTAAACATTTGAACAAAAATTAAGTTGCTCCAAAATCGGTCGGGTTTAGGCTCAAATGTGTGGAAATACATATATAATCACGTGTAGAAAATAAAAACTCGATTAAAGATGATGAAATTTTTGCAAAAAAAATCCATATGATGGATTGTTATGAGTAGCGTACTCATACAACATTGCTTTTGACAATCTTAAAAATTTGAACCAAAATTAAGTTGCTCCAAAATCGGTCGGGTTTAGATTTAAATGTGAGGAAATACATATATAATCACGTGTACAAAATAAAAACTCGATTAAAGATAATGAAATTTTGGAAAAAAAATTCATATGACCCATTGTTATGAGTAGCGTACTCATACAACATTGCTTTCACAATCTTCAAAAATTGAACAAAAATTAAGTTGCTCCAAAATCGGTCGTGTTTAGACTCAAATGTGTGGAAATACATATATAATCACGTGTACAAAATAAAAACTCGATTAAAGATGATGAAATTTTTGCAAAAAAAAATCATATGACCCATGGTTATGAGTAGCGTACTCATACAACATTGCTTTTGACAATATTCAAAATTTGAACAAATATTAAGTTGCTCCAAAATCGGTCGGCTTTAGACTCAAATGTGTGGAATTACATATATAATCACGTGTACAAAATAAAAACTCGATTAAAGATGATGAAATTTTTGCAAAAAAAATTCATATGACCCATGGTTATGAGTAGCGTACTCATACAACATTGCTTTTGACAATATTCAAAATTTGAACAAATATTAAGTTGCTCCAAAATCGGTCGTGTTTAGACTCAAATGTGTGGAAATACATATATAATCACGTGTACAAAATAACAACTCGATTAAAGATGATGAAATTTTTGCAAAAAAAATCCATATGATGGATTGTTATGAGTAGCGTACTCATACAACATTGCTTTTGACAATCTTAAAAATTTGAACAAAAATTAAGTTGCTCCAAAATCGGTCGGGGTTAGATTCAAATGTGAGGAAATACATATATAATCACGTGTACAAAATAAAAACTCGATTAAAGATAATGAAATTTTGGAAAAAAAATTCATATGACCCATTGTTATGAGTAGCGTACTCATACAACATTGCTTTGACAATCTTCAAAAATTGAACAAAAATTAAGTTGCTCCAAAATCGGTCGTGTTTAGACTCAAATGTGTGGAAATACATATATAATCACGTGTACAAAATAAAAACTCGATTAAAGATGATGAAATTTTGGCAAAAAAAATCCATATGACCCATTGTTATGAGTAGCGTACTCATACAACATTGCTTTTGACAATCTTCAGAATGTGAACAGAAATTAAGTTGCTCCAAAATCGGTCGGGTTTAGACTCAAATGTGTGGAAATACATATATAATCACGTGTACAAAATAAAAACTCGATTAAAGATGATGAAATTTTTGCAAAAAAAATCCGTATGATGCATTGTTATGAGTAGCGTACTCATACAACATTGCTTTTGACAATCTTTAAAATTTGAACAAAAATTAAGTTGCTCCAAAATCGGTCGGGTTTAGATTCAAATGTGAGGAAATACATATATAATCACGTGTAGAAAATAAAAACTCGATTAAAGATGATGAAATTTTTGCAAAAAAAATCCATATGACGCATTGTTATGAGTAGCGTACTCATACAACATTGCTTTTGACAATCTTAAAAATTTGAACAAAAATTAAGTTGCTCCAAAATCGGTCGGGTTTAGACTCAAATGTGTGGAAATACATATATAATCACGTGTAGAAAATAAAAACTCGATTAAAGATTATGAAATTTTTGCAAAAAAAATCCATATGATGCATTGTTATGAGTAGCGTACTCATACAACATTGCTTTTGACAATCTTAAAAATTTGAACAAAAATTAAGTTGCTCCAAAATCGGTCGGGTTTAGATTCAAATGTGAGGAAATACATATATAATCACGTGTACAAAATAAAAACTCGATTAAAGATAATGAAATTTTGGAAAAAAAATTCATATGACCCATTGTTATGAGTAGCGTACTCATACAACATTGCTTTGACAATCTTCAAAAATTTAACAAAAATTAAGTTGCTCCAAAATCGGTCGTCTTTAGACTCAAATGTGTGGAAATACATATATAATCACGTGTACAAATTAAAAACTCGATTAACGATAATGAAATTTTTGCAAAAAAAATCCATATGATGCATTGTTATGAGTAGCGTACTGATACAACATTGCTTTTGACAATCTTTAAAATTTGAACAAAAATTAAGTTGCTCCAAAATCGGTCGGGTTTAGATTCAAATGTGAGGAAATACATATATAATCACGTGTAGAAAATAAAAACTCGATTAAAGATGATGAAATTTTTGGAAAAAAAATTCATATGACCCATTGTTATGAGTAGCGTACTCATACAACATTGCTTTTGACAATTTTAAAAATTTGAACAAAAATTAAGTTGCTTCAAAATCGGTCGGGTTTAGACTCAAATGTGTGGAAATACATATATAATCACGTGTACAAAATAACAACTCGATTAAAGATGATGAAATTTTTGCAAAAAAAATCCATATGATGCATTGTTATGAGTAGCGTACTCATACAACATTGCTTTTGACAATCTTAAAAATTTGAACAAAAATTAAGTTGCTCCAAAATCGGTCGAGTTTAGATTCAAATGTGAGGAAATACATATATAATCACGTGTACAAAATAAAAACTCGATTAAAAATAATGAAATTTTGGAAAAAAAATTCATATGACCCATTGTTATGAGTAGCGTACTCATACAACATTGCTTTTGACAATTTTAAAAATTTGAACAAAAATTAAGTTGCTCCAAAATCGGTCGGGTTTAGATTCAAATGTGAGGAAATACATATATAATCACGTGTACAAAATAAAAACTCGATTAAAGATAATGAAATTTTGGAAAAAAAATGCATATGACCCATTGTTATGAGTAGCGTACTCATACAACATTGCTTTGACAATCTTCAAAAATTGAACAAAAATTAAGTTGCTCCAAAATCGGTCGTGTTTAGACTCAAATGTGTGGAAATACATATATAATCACGTGTACAAAATAAAAACTCGATTAAAGATGATGAAATTTTTGCAAAAAAAATTCATATGACCCATGGTTATGAGTAGCGTACTCATACAACATTGCTTTTGACAATATTCAAAATTTGAACAAATATTAAGTTGCTCCAAAATCGGTCGGCTTTAGACTCAAATGTGTGGAAATACATATATAATCACGTGTAATAAATAAAAACTCGATTAAAGATGATGAAATTTTTGCAAAAAAAATTCATATGACCCATGGTTATGAGTAGCGTACTCATACAACATTGCTTTTGACAATATTCAAAATTTGAACAAATATTAAGTTGCTCCAAAATCGGTCGGCTTTAGACTCAAATGTGTGGAAATACATATATAATCACGTGTACAAAATAAAAACTCGATTAAAGATGATGAAATTTTGGCAAAAAAAATCCATATGACCCATTGTTATGAGTAGCGTACTCATACAACATTGCTTTTGACAATCTTCAAAATTTGAACATAAATTAAGTTGCTCCAAAATCGGTCGGGTTTAGATTCAAATGTGAGGAAATACATATATAATGACGTGTACAAAATAAAAACTCGATTAAAGATAATGAAATTTTGGAAAAAAAATTCATATGACCCATTGTTATGAGCAGCGTACTCATACAACATTGCTTTGACAATCTTCAAAAATTTAACAAAAATTAAGTTGCTCCAAAATCGGTCGTCTTTAGACTCAAATGTGTGGAAATACATATATAATCACGTGTACAAAATAAAAACTCGATTAAAGATGATGAAATTTTGGCAAAAAACATCCATATGACCCATTGTTATGAGTAGCGTACTCATACAACATTGCTTTTGACAATCTTCAAAATTTGAACATAAATTAAGTTGCTCCAAAATCGGTCGGATGTAGACTCAAATGTGTGGAAATACATATATAATCACGTGTACAAAATTAAAACTCGATTAAAGGTGATGAAATTCTTCGAAAAAAAATCCATATGACCCATTGTTATGAGTAGCGTACTCATACAACATTGCTTTTGACAATCTTAAAAATTTGAACAAAAATTAAGTTGCTCCCAAATCGGTCGGGTTAGACTCAAATGTGTGGAAATGCATATATAATCACGTGTACAAAATAAAAACTCGATTAAAGATGATGAAATTTTGGCAAAAAAAATCCATATGACCCATTGTTATGAGTAGCGTACTCATACAACATTGCTTTTGACAATCTTAAAAATTTGAACAAAAATTAAGTTGCTCCAAAATCGGTCGGGTTAGATTCAAATGTGTGGAAATGCATATATAATCACGTGTACAAAATAAAAACTCGATTAAAGATGATGAAATTTTGGCAAAAAAAATCCATATGACCCATTGTTATGAGTAGCGTACTCATACAACATTGCTTTTGACAATCTTCAAAATTTGAACATAAATTAAGTTGCTCCCAAATCGGTCGGGTTTATACTCAAATGTGTGGAAATACATATATAATCACGTGTACAAAATAAAAACTCGATTAAAGGTGATGAAATTCTTCCAAAAAAAATCCATATGACCCATTGTTATGAGTAGCGTACTCATACAACATTGCTTTTGACAATCTTAAAAATTTGAACAAAAATTAAGTTGCTCCCAAATCGGTCGGGTTTAGACTCAAATGTGTGTAAATACATATATAATCACGTGTTCAAAATAAAAACTCGATTAAAGATGATGAAATTTTTGCAAAAAAAATTCATATGACCCATGGTTATGAGTAGCGTACTCATACAACATTGCTTTTGACAATATTCAAAATTTAAACAAATATTAAGTTGCTCCAAAATCGGTCGTGTTTAGACTCAAATGTATGGAAATACATATATAATCACGTGTACAAAATAAAAACTCGATTAAAGATGATGAAATTTTGGCAAAAAAAATCCATATGACCCATTGTTATGAGTAGCGTACTCATACAACATTGCTTTTGACAATCTTCAAAATTTGAACATAAATTAAGTTGCTCCAAAATCGGTCGGATTTAGACTCAAATGTGTGGAAATACATATATAATCACGTGTACAAAATAAAAACTCGATTAAAGATGATGAAATTTTTGCAAAAAAAATTCATATGACCCATGGTTATGAGTAGCGTACTCATACAACATTGCTTTTGACAATATTCAAAATTTGAACAAATATTAAGTTGCTCCAAAAGCGGTCGGCTTTAGACTCAAATGTGTGGAAATACATACACACGTGATTACGTGTACAAAATAAAAACGCGATTAAAGATGATGAAATTTTGGCAAAAAAAATCCATATGACCCATTGTTATGAGTAGCGTACTCATACAACATTGCTTTTGACAATCTTCAAAATTTGAACAAAAATTAAGTTGCTCCCAAATCGGTCGGGTTTAGACTCAAATGTGTGGAAATACATATATAATCACGTGTACAAAATAAAAACTCGATTAAAGGTGATGAAATTCTTCCAAAAAAAATCCATATGACCCATTGTTATGAGTAGCGTACTCATACAACATTGCTTTTGACAATCTTAAAAATTTGAACAAAAATTAAGTTGCTAACAAATCGGTCGGGTTTAGACTCAAATGTGTGGAAATACATATATAATCATGTGTACAAAATAAAAACTCGATTAAAGATGATGAAATTTTTGCAAAAAAAATTCATATGACCCATGGTTATGAGTAGCGTACTCATACAACATTGCTTTTGACAATATTCAAAATTTGAACAAATATTGAGTTGCTCCAAAATCGGTCGGCTTTCGACTCAAATGTGTGGAAATACATATATAATCACGTGTACAAAATAAAAACGCGATTAAAGATGATGAAATTTTGGCAAAAAAAATCCATATGACCCATTGTTATGAGTAGCGTACTCATACAACATTGCTTTTGACAATCTTCAAAATTTGAACATAAATTAAGTTGCTCCAAAATCGGTCGGGTTTAGACTCAAATGTGTGGAAATACATATATAATCACGTGTACAAAATAAAAACTCGATTAAAGATAATGAAATTTTGGAAAAAAAATTCATATGACCCATTGTTATGAGTAGCGTACTCATACAACATTGCTTTGACAATCTTCAAAAATTGAACAAAAATTAAGTTGCTCCAAAATCGGTCGTGTTTAGACTCAAATGTGTGGAAATACATATATAATCACGTGTACAAATTAAAAACTCGATTAAAGATAATGAAATTTTTGCAAAAAAAATCCATATGACCCATTGTTATGAGTAGCGTACTCATACAACATTGCTTTTGACAATCTTCAAAATGTGAACAGAAATTAAATTGCTCCAAAATCGATCGGGTTTAGACTCAAATGTGTGGAAATACATATATAATCACGTGTACAAAATAACAACTCGATTAAAGATGATGAAATTTTTGCAAAAAAAATCCATATGATGCATTGTTATGAGTAGCGTACTCATACAACATTGCTTTTGACAATATTAAAAATTTGAACAAATATTAAGTTGCTCCAAAATCGGTCGGCTTTAGACTCAAATGTGTGGAAATACATATATAATCACGTGTACAAAATAAAAACTCGATTAAAGATGATGAAATTTTGGCAAAAAAAATCCATATGACCCATTGTTATGAGTAGCGTACTCATACAACATTGCTTTTGACAATCTTCAAAATTTGAACATAAATTAAGTTGCTCCAAAATCGGTCGGGTTTAGATTCAAATGTGAGGAAATACATATATAATCACGTGTACAAAATAAAAACTCGATTAAAGATAATGAAATTTTGGAAAAAA
>CAXASM010000048.1:0-14253 GCA_963971545.1 Philophylla caesio
GTACTTATACCACATTGCTTTCGACAATCTTGAAAATTATAAGAAAAATTAAGTTGCTCCAAAATCGGTCGGATTTAGATTCAAATGTGTGGAAATACCTATATATTCACGTGAACAAAATAAGAACTCGAAAAAAGATGATGAAATTTTTGCAAAACAATCCATATGACGCATTGTTATTAGTAGCGTACTCATACCACATTGCTTTCGACAATCTTGAAAATTTGAACAAAAATTAACTTGCTCCAAAATCGGTAGGATTTTAACTCAAATGTGTGGAAATACATATATATTCAAGTGTACAAAATAAGAACTCGAATAAAGATGATGAAATTTTTGCAAAACAATCCATATGACGCATTGTTATGAGTAGCGTACTCATACCACATTGCTTTCGACAATCTAAATAATTTGAAAAAAAAATGAACTTGCTCCAAAATCGGTCGGGTTTAGACTCAAATTTGTGGATATACATATATATTCACGTGTACAAAATAAGAACTCGAATAAAGATGATGAAATTTTTGCAAAAAAATCCATATGACCCAATGTTATGAATAGCATACTCATACCACATTGCTTTGGACAATCTTGAAAATTTGAAAAAAAATTAAGTTGCTCCAAAATCGGTAGGGTTTAGACTCAAATGTGTGGAAATACATATATATTAACGTGAACAAAATAAGAACTCGGATAAAGATGATGAAATTTTTGCAAAAAAATCCATATGACAATTGTACTCATACCACATTGCTTTCGACAATCATGAAAATTATAAGAAAAATTAAGTAGCTCCAAAATCGGTCGGATTTAAACTCAAATGTGTGGAAAGACATACATATTCACGTGAACAAAATAAGAACTCGAATAAAGATGATGAAATTTTTGCAAAAAAATCCATATGACCCATTGTTATGAGTAGCGTACTCGTACGACATTGCTTTCGACAATCTTTAAAATTTGAACAACAATTAAGTTGCTCCAAAATCGATCGGGTTTAGACTCAAACGTGTGTAAATACATATATATTAACGTGTACAAAATAAGAACTCGAATAAAGATGATGAAATTTTTGCAAAAAAATCCATATGACGCATTGTTATGAGTAGCGTACTCATACCACATTGCTTTCGACAATCTTAAAAATTATAAGAAAAATAAAGTAGCTCCACAATCGGTCGGATTTAGACTCAAATGTGTGGAAATACATATATATTAACGTGTACAAAATAAGAACTCGAATAAAGATGATGAAATTTTTGCAAAAAATCCATATGGCCCATTGTTATGAGTAGATATCGTACTCGTACGACATTGCTTTCGACAATCATGAAAATTTGAACAAAAATTAAGTTGCTCCAAAATTGGTCGGGTTTAGACTCAAATGTGTAGAAATACATATATATTAACGTGTACAAAATAAGAACTCGAATAAAGATGATGAAATTTTTGCAAAAAAATCCATATGACCCATTGTTATGAGTAGCGTACTCGTACGACATTGCTTACGACAATCATGAAAATTTGAACAAAAATTAAGTTGCTCCAAAATCGGTCGGGTTTAGACTCAAATGTGTAGAAATACATATTTATTAACGTGTACAAAATAATAACTCGAATAAAGATGATGAAATTTTTGCAAAAAAATCCATATGACGCATTGTTATGAGTAGCGTACTCATACCACATTGCTTTCGACAATCTTGAAAATTATAAGAAAAATTAAGTAGCTCCAAAATCGGTCGGATTTAGACTCAAATGTGTGGAAATACATATACATTGACGTGTACAAAATAAGAACTCGAATAGAGATGATGAAATTTTTGCAAAAAAATCCATATGACCCATTGTTATGAGTAGCGTACTCGTACGACATTGCTTTCGACAATCATGAAAATTTGAACAAAAATTAAGTTGCTCCAAAATCAGTCGGGTTTAGACTCAAATGTGTGGAAATACATATATATTAACGTTAACAAAATAAGAACTCGAATAAAGATGATGAAATTTTTGCAAAAAAATCCATATGACCCATTGTTATGAGTAGCGTACTCGAACGACATTGCTTTCGACAATCTTGAAAACTTGAACAAAAATTAAGTTGCTCCAAAATCGGTCGGGTTTAGACTCAAATGTGTAGAAATACATATTTATTAACGTGTACAAAATAAGAACTCGAATAAAGATGATGAAATTTTTGCAAAAAAATCCATATGACGCATTATTATGAGTAGCGTACTCATACCACATTGCTTTCGACAATCTTGAAAATTATAAGAAAAATTAAGTAGCTCCAAAATCGGTCGGATTTTGACTCAAATGTGTGGAAATACATATACATTGACGTGTACAAAATAAGAACTCGAATAGAGATGATGAAATTTTTGCAAAAAAAATCCATATGACCCATTGTTATGAGTAGCGTACTCGTACGACATTGCTTTCGACAATCATGAAAATTTGAACAAAAATTAAGTTGCTCCAAAATTGGTCGGGTTTAGACGCAAATGTGTGGAAATACATATATATTAACGTGTACAAAAAAAGAACTCGAAAAAAGATGATGAAATTTTTGCAAAAAAATCCATATGACCCATTATTATGAGTAGCGTACTCATACGACATTGCTTTCGACAATCTTGAAAATTTTAACAAAAATTAAGTTGCTCCAAAATCGGTCGGGTTTAAACTCAAATTTGGGGAAATACATATATATATACGTGTACAAAATAAGAACTCGGATAAAGATGATCAAATTTTTGTAAAAAAATCCATATGACCCATTGTTATGAGTAGCGTACTCGTACGACATTGCTTTCGATAATCTTGAAAATTTAAACAAAAATTAAGTTGCTCCAAAATCGGTAGGGTTTAGACTCAAATGTGTGGAAATACATACATATTCACGTGAACAAAATAAGAACTCGAATAAAGATGATGAAATTTTTGCAAAAAAATCCATATGACCCATTGTTATGAGTAGCGTACTCGTACGACATTGCTTTCGACAATCTTTAAAATTTGAACAACAATTAAGTTGCTCCAAAATCGATCGGGTTTAGACTCAAACGTGTGGAAATACATATATATTAACGTGTACAAAATAAGAACTCGAATAAAGATGATGAAATTTTTGCAAAAAAATCCATATGACGCATTGTTATGAGTAGCGTACTCATACCACATTGCTTTCGACAATCTTAAAAATTATAAGAAAAATAAAGTAGATCCACAATCGGTCGGATTTAGACTCAAATGTGTGGAAATACATATATATTAACGTGTACAAAATAAGAACTCGAATAAAGATGATGAAATTTTTGCAAAAAATCCATATGACCCATTGTTATGAGTAGATATCGTACTCGTACGACATTGCTTTCGACAATCATGAAAATTTGAACAAAAATTAAGTTGCTCCAAAATTGGTCGGGTTTAGACTCAAATGTGTGGAAATACATATATATTAACGTGTACAAAATAAGAACTCGAATAAAGATGATGAAATTTTTGCAAAAAAATCCATATGACCCATTGTTATGAGTAGCGTACTCGTACGACATTGCTTACGACAATCATGAAAATTTGAACAAAAATTAAGTTGCTCCAAAATCGGTCGGGTTTAGACTCAAATGTGTAGAAATACATATTTATTAACGTGTACAAAATAATAACTCGAATAAAGATGATGAAATTTTTGCAAAAAAATCCATATGACGCATTGTTATGAGTAGCGTACTCATACCACATTGCTTTCGACAATCTTGAAAATTATAAGAAAAATTAAGTAGCTCCAAAATCGGTCGGATTTAGATTCAAATGTGTGGAAATACATATACATTGACGTGTACAAAATAAGAACTCGAATAGAGATGATGAAATTTTTGCAAAAAAATCCATATGACCCATTGTTATGAGTAGCGTACTCGTACGACATTGCTTTCGACAATCATGAAAATTTGAACAAAAATTAAGTTGCTCCAAAATCAGTCGGGTTTAGACTCAAATGTGTGGAAATACATATATATTAACGTTAACAAAATAAGAACTCGAATAAAGATGATGAAATTTTTGCAAAAAAATCCATATGACCCATTGTTATGAGTAGCGTAATCGAACGACATTGCTTTCGACAATCTTGAAAACTTGAACAAAAATTAAGTTGCTCCAAAATCGGTCGGGTTTAGACTCAAATGTGTAGAAATACATATTTATTAACGTGTACAAAATAAGAACTCGAATAAAGATGATGAAATTTTTGCAAAAAAATCCATATGACGCATTATTATGAGTAGCGTACTCATACCACATTGCTTTCGACAATCTTGAAAATTATAAGAAAAATTAAGTAGCTCCAAAATTGGTCGGATTTAGACTCAAATGTGTGGAAATACATATACATTGACGTGTACAAAATAAGAACTCGAATAGAGATGATGAAATTTTTGCAAAAAAAATCCATATGACCCATTGTTATGAGTAGCGTACTCGTACGACATTGCTTTCGACAATCATGAAAATTTGAACAAAAATTAAGTTGCTCCAAAATTGGTCGGGTTTAGACTCAAATGTGTGGAAATACATATATATTAACGTGTACAAAAAAAGAACTCGAAAAAAGATGATGAAATTTTTGCAAAAAAATCCATAAGACCCATTATTATGAGTAGCGTACTCATACGACATTGCTTTCGACAATCTTGAAAACTTTAACAAAAATTAAGTTGCTCCAAAATCGGTCGGGTTTAAACTCAAATTTGGGGAAATACATATATATTAACGTGTACAAAATAAGAACTCGGATAAAGATGATCAAATTTTTGTAAAAAATCCATATGACCCATTGTTATGAGTAGCGTACTCGTACGACATTGCTTTCGATAATCTTGAAAATTTAAACAAAAATTAAGTTGCTCCAAAATCGGTCGGGTTTAGACTCAAATTTGTGGAAATACATATATATTAACGTGTACAAATTAAGAACTCGGATAAAGATTATCAAATTTGTGCAAAAAAATCCATATGACCCATTGTTATGAGTAGCGTACTCATACGACATCTTGAAAATTTGAACAAAAATTTAGTTGCTCCAACATCGGTCGGGTTTAGACTCAAATGTGTGGAAATACATATATTTTTACTTATACAAAATATGAACTCGATTATAGATGATGAAATTTTTGCAAAAAAATCCAAATGACGCATAGTTATGTAGGAGTAGTGCATGCACGGATAACACGGAGTGGACAGACCTATTAAATACTTATTAACTACTTAACTAACTATTAGACTTTAATAGATGGCAACCATGCTTGACTTGACGTACGCAACATAAACTTGACGAAGTGGACGATACGCCTAACCGACCGAATACGCACAGGACAGTTGCTATTTGAATCTCAATAAATACACACCTAATTATTTGTAAGCAACTAACGTCTTTTATTTTCCTACAATCTGGGGACTAAACCGGAATGAACTATTGAGCCATAAGGAGATCGGTTTAAGAGAAAATTTTTATTATTAAATATATACCGATTTGTTAAAATACGTGAGTTAATTCGCAACATTAATAAAAAGTAGTGCGTGACGGAGTTTATGAAAAGACGTTTTCAGTATCTGAAATATGTCATAACTGCGTTTTAATACGATGCGATAATGCCTTTAAGGGAAATATCAAAAATTATAAGAAAAAGTGTAAATTGGCAAGAAAATTTCATAATTGAAAGTGCGGACCGATAATTTTTTTTTTTTCCACGAACTTGGAAATAAGCGTGTTGAGGTTGCCGTTACTTTCAATTTCAAATGAAAAGCCGACGATCAAAATCTGTGTAAAACGAAGTCAAAAACGATCGCAAAGTGATGCAAAAATTACCGAATGGTATAATTAACTCAAAGCAGGAGTGTTAGAGCAGTAAAGGCCATTAAGCTATATACTGAAAAAGTGAACGTCGAGGCAGTATAAACCGCATAGTTATATACTGTATTCATAAGAGATAGCAGCAGTGACAATGGACTCGGAAATTGAAACAGCAGTATGTGTTTAAATACTGAATACACATTGTAGTCGCAAAGCATTGTTCTGAGACAAATATACTGAAGAGCGAGTTAAACGAGTGTCTGTGTACAAAATCAAACATTAATTAGGTGTGTGCGCGTTTACACATTCGAATCGAACAACTTCGTACCAAGCAGGATTAGCACTAAGGCATGATCGGTAAATGTAAAACGTTTACACGAGCAAATGCAGTGTAAAATATATACATACATATGTATATGCAAAAGAGTGTTAGTGAAATCAAAAATAAAC
Organism: Philophylla caesio; assembly: GCA_963971545.1. Taxonomy (NCBI): domain Eukaryota; kingdom Metazoa; phylum Arthropoda; class Insecta; order Diptera; family Tephritidae; genus Philophylla; species Philophylla caesio. The sequence continues at coordinate 6,311 of CAXASM010000048.1, forward strand.
TTCTAACGATGCTATGAAATAGTGTGAGCAAAACAGCATAATACTCGCAAACTTTCGAATGTGTGAGCAAAAGAGCATCATACTAGTAAACTTTTGAATAACATGAGCAAAGCAGCATCATATACAATTTCTGGCATTACGAAACAAATGTAAAAGCTAGAACAAACAACTCATTAAAACAATAAGAAATTGAACAGTAACTGAGAATTAAATGAAACAAAAAGATACACCACCTGGAAAAGTAGTAAGCAACAACTAACATTGCATTCGTTGCTTAAAGAAATGTCTGCTCTCAGAGCTGAGAATGCGCGAGTGTTCTCTCTTGTTAATAATTTGCACGAAGATAAAGCACAACAAATAAAAAGAATTGAAGGTTTACATGCCGAAATACGTACAATGCAGTCTACGCTTACTGATAATGTTGTTAACATTGCACAGCTCAATGCTGAAATCAAAAATCTTCGTGCTGTGGTTCACAGTTATATAAATCTAAATGTGAAAACTGCTAGTGGAGTAAACATACTCGCTGAGAATGTGGTCTCTGCGAATCAAACTCTTTCGCTATCGCATGCTGACAAGTCTGCGCATGACAGTTTTAACTCTCCAGCAGTGAGGAATGCAGTGACGACGACAATTTCATCGGCAAATGTTTTGCCACTGCCTTCCGTCCCGCATAATAAAGCCAATACTAGTGCTAACTCTAATGCTGACTCTGTCTGTAAAGCAACAGCCTTTAGCACTACTTCTACTACTACTACTACTACTACTACGGCCTATGCTTCTCCTGCCACTACAGTCGTCTCTGAAGCTGGGGCCGTTCACTCTGATGCAGTTGACGTCGCTGTCCCTGCTCTTCATGTTCCTGCTAATTCTCGTACTGTCAATGCATCTTCAAACTCTTATACATCTTACTCGCATGCTGTTACTGGTGGAAATGTGGGTTCTGCTGATGGTTTTTCTACTTCTGGTGGTGAGAAATTCCAGTTTCCGGCTTCTGTTGAAAAGAAAAAAAGACGTCAAGATCTGAGGGTGTTTGGTTTAAACTCTAACTCGGAGCTAGAAGTAGCTGTCCGTAAGAAGTGGTTACATGTATCTTCGTTTTTACCTACAGTCACTGCGACTCATATTGTTGATTATGTAGTGAAGCATGCCGGAATAGATAAAAAGCACTTAGCCTGTTTCGCTCTGGTCAAGCAACAAACACCGCCTGTTAAAGCAAGCAGTATTAATTTCAAACTCGGTGTCTCTGTGGCTTTCTACGAAAAGCTGATCTCACCAGATCTCTGGCCAGCTAATGTCAGATTGCGCCCGTTTCGTTTTTTTCAAAAAACCGAGACTCAACAACAACAAATTGTGTAGACATTGGTAAGCGTGCTGGTAATGGATGCGATCTGAATGTGTATTTTCAGAATATATCTGGCCTTCGAACTAAAGCAGAATTAGTTCGCATTTTTAGCTCTCGATTGGACTATGATGTATTTGTTATCGTTGAAACTTGGCTGTCAAAGGATTTCTTTGACAATGAATATTTTGATTCAATATTAACGTGTACAAATTAAGAACTCGGATAAAGATTATCAAATTTGTGCAAAAAAATCCATATGACCCATTGTTATGAGTAGCGTACTCATACGACATCTTGAAAATTTGAACAAAAATTTAGTTGCTCCAACATCGGTCGGGTTTAGACTCAAATGTGTGGAAATACATATATTTTTACTTATACAAAATATGAACTCGATTATAGATGATGAAATTTTTGCAAAAAAATTCCATATGACCCATTGTTATGAGTAGCGTACTCATACAACATTGCTTTTGACAATCTTCAAAATTTGAACAAAAATTAAGTTGCTCCAAAATCGGTCGGGTTTAAACGCAAATGTGTGGAAATACATATATAATCACGTATGCAAAATAAAAACTCGATTAAAGATGATGAAATTTTTGCAAAAAAAATTCATATGACCCATTGTTATGAGTAGCGTACTCATACAACATTTCTTTTGTCAATCTTAAAAATTTGAACAAAAATTAAGTTGCTCCAAAATCGGTCGGGTTTAGACTCAAATGTGCGGAAATACATATATAGTCACGTGTACAAAATAAAACCTCGATTAAAGATGATGAAGATTTTGCAAAAAAATCCGTCTGACCCATTGTTATGAGAAGCGTACTCATACAACATTGCTTTTGACAATCTTAAAAATTTGAACAAAAATTAAGTTGCTCCAAATGTGTGGAAATACGTATATAATCACGTGTACAAAATTAAAACTCGATTAAAGATGTTGAAATTTTTGCAAAAAAAATTCATATGACGCATAATTATAAGTAGCGTACTCATACAACATTTCTTGTGCCAATCTTAAAAATTTGAACAAAAATTAAGTTGCTCCAAAATCAGTCGGGTTTAGACTCAAATGTGTGGAAATACATATATAATCACGTGTACAAAATAAAAACTCGATTAAATATGATGAAATTTTTGCAAAAAATCCATATGACCCATTGTTATGAGTAGCGTACTCATACAACATTGCTTTTGACAATCTTCAAAATTTGAACAAAAATTAAGTTGCTCCAAAATCGGTCGGGTTTAGACTCAAATGTGTGGAAATACATATATAATCACGTATGCAAAATAACAACTCGATTAAAGATGATGAAATTTTTTGCAAAAAAAATTCTTATGACCCATTGTTATGAGTAGCGTACTCATACAACATTTATTTTGCCAGTCTTAAAAATTTTAACAAAAATTAAGTTGCTCCAAAATCGGTCGGGTTTAGACTCAAATGTGTGGAAATACATATACAATCACGTGTACAAAATAAAAACTCGATTAAAGATGATGAAATTTTTGCGAAACAAATTTATATGGCCCATGGTTATGAGTAGCGTACTCATACAACATTGCTTTTGACAATCTTAAAAATTTGAACAAAAAATTAAGTTGCTCCAAAATCAGTCGAGTTTAGACTCAAATGTGTGGAAATACATATATAATCACGTGTACAAAATAAAAACTCGATTAAAGATGATGAAATTTTTGCAAAAAATCCATATGACCCATTGTTATGAGTAGCGTACTCATACAACATTGCTTTTTGACAATCTTAAAAATTTGAACAAAAATTAAGTTGCTCTAAAATCGGTCGGTTTGGACTCAAATATGTGGAAATACATATATAATCACGTGTACAAAATAAAAACTCGATTAAATATGATGAAATTTTTGCAAAAAAATCCATATGACCCATTGTTATGAGTAGCGTACTCATACAACATTGCTTTTGACAATCTTCAAAATTTGAACAAAAATTAAGTTGCTCCAAAATCGGTTGGGTTTAGACTCAAATGTGTGGAAATACATATATAACCACGTGTACAAAATAAAAACTCGATTAAAGATGATGAAATTTTTACAAAAAAATCCATACGACCCATTGTTATGAGTAGCGTACTCACACAACATTGCTTTTGACAATCCTAAAAATTTGAACAAAAATTAAGTTGCTCCAAAATCGTCCGGGTTAAGACTCAAATGTGTGGAAATACATATATAATCACGTGTACAAAATAAAAACTTTATTAAAGATGATGAAATTTTTGCAAAAAAAATTTATTTGGCCCATGGTTATGAGTAGCGTACTCATACAACATTGCTTTTGACAATCTTCAAAATTTGAACAAAAATTAAGTTGCTCCAAAATCGGTCGGGTTAAGACTCAAATGTGTGGAAATACATATATAATCACGTGTACAAAATAAAAACTTTATTAAAGATGATGAAATTTTTACAAAAAAATCCATATGACCCATTGTTATGAGTAGCGTACTCATACAACATTGCTTTTGACAATCTTAAAAATTTAAACAAAAATTAAGTTGCTCCAAACTCGGTCGGGTTTAGACTCAAATGTGTGGAAATACATATATAACCACGTGTACAAAATAAAAACTCGATTAAAGATGCTGAAATTTTTGCAAACAAAAATCATATGACCCATGGTTATGAGTAGCGTACTCATACAACATTGCTTTTGAAAATCTTCAAAATTTGAACAAAAATTAAGTTGCTCCAAACTCGGTCGGGTTTAGACTCAAATGTGTGGAAATACATATATAATCACGTGTACAAAATAAAAACTTTATTAAAGATGATGAAATTTTTACAAAAAAATCCATATGACCCATTGTTATGAGTAGCGTACTCATACAACATTGCTTTTGACAATCTTAAAAATTTAAACAAAAATTAATTGCTCCAAAATCGGTCGCGTTAAGACTCAAATGTGTGGAAATACATATATAATCACGTGTACAAAATAAAAACTTTATTAAAGATGATGAAATTTTTGCAAAAAAAATTTATTTGGCCCATGGTTATGAGTACCGTACTCATACAACATTGCTTTTGACAATCTTCAAAATTTGAACAAAAATTAAGTTGCTCCAAAATCGGTCGGGTTTAGACTCAAATGTGTGGTAATACATATATAATCACGTATGCGAAATAAAAACTCGATTAAAGATGATGAAATTTTTGCAAAAAAAGTTCATATGACGCATTGTTATGAGTAGCGTACTCATACAACGTTTCTTTTGCCAATCTTAAAAATTTGAACAAAAATTAAGTTGCTCCAAAATCGGTCGGGTTTAGACTCAAATGTGCGGAAATACATATATAATCACGTGTACAAAATAAAACCTCGATTAAAGATGATGAAGATTTTGCAAAAAAAATCCGTATGACCCATTGTTATGAGTAGCGTACTCATACAACATTGCTTTTGACAATCTTAAAAATTTGAACAAAAATTAAGTTGCTCCAAATGTGTGGAAATACGTATATAATCACGTGTACAAAATTAAAACTCGATTAAAGATGTTGAAATTTTTGCAAAAAAATTCATATGACGCATAATTATAAGTAGCGTACTCATACAACATTTCTTTTGCCAATCTTAAAAATTTGAACAAAAATTAAGTTGCTCCAAAATCAGTCGGGTTTAGACTCAAATGTGTGGAAATACATATATAATCACGTGTACAAAATAAAAACTCGATTAAATATGATGAAATTTTTGCAAAAAAATCCATATGACCCATTGTTATGAGTAGCGTACTCATACAACATTGCTTTTGACAATCTTCAAAATTTGAACAAAAATTAAGTTGCTCCAAAATCGGTCGGGTTTAGACTCAAATGTGTGGAAATACATATATAATCAAGTATGCAAAATAACAACTCGATTAAAGATGATGAAATTTTTGCAAAAAAAATTCTTATGACCCACTGTTATGAGTAGCGTACTCATACAACATTTATTTTGCCAGTCTTAAAAATTTTAACAAAAATTAAGTTGCTCCAAAATCGGTCGGGTTTAGACTCAAATGTGTGGAAATACATATACATACAATCACGTGTACAAAATAAAAACTCGATTAAAGATGATGAAATTTTTGCGAAACAAATTTATATGGCCCATGGTTATGAGTAGCGTACTCATACAACATTGCTTTGGACAATCTTAAAAATTTGAACAAAAATTAAGTTGCTCCAAAATCAGTCGGGTTTAGACTCAAATGTGTGGAAATACATATATAATCACGTGTACAAAATAAAAACTCGTTTAAAGATGATGAAATTTTTGCAAAAAAATCCATATGACCCATTGTTATGAGTAGCGTACTCATACAACATTGCTTTTGACAATCTTAAAAATTTGAACAAAAATTAAGTTGCTCCAAAATCGGTCGGGTTTGGACTCAAATTTGTGGAAATACATATATAATCACGTGTACAAAATAAAAACTCGATTAAATATGATGAAATTTTTGCAAAAAAATCCATATGACCCATTGTTATGAGTAGCGTACTCATACAACATTGCTTTTGACAATCTTCAAAATTTGAACAAAAATTAAGTTGCTCCAAAATCGGTTGGGTTTAGACTCAAATGTGTGGAAATACATATATAATCACGTGTACAAAATAAAAACTCGATTAAAGATGATGAAATTTTTACAAAAAAATCCATATGACCCATTGTTATGAGTAGCGTACTCACACAACATTGCTTTTGACAATCCTAAAAATTTGGACAAAAATTAAGTTGCTCCAAAATCGTCCGGGTTAAGACTTAAATGTGTGGAAATACATATATAATCACGTGTACAAAATAAAAACTTTATTAAAAATGATGAAATTTTTGCAAAAAAAATTTATTTGGCCCATGGTTATGAGTAGCGTACTCATACAACATTGCTTTTGACAATCTTCAAAATTTGAACAAAAATTAAGTTGCTCCAAAATCGGTCGGGTTTAGACTCAAATGTGTGGTAATACATATATAATCACGTATGCAAATTAACAACTCGATTAAAGATGTTGAAATTTTTACAAAAAAATCCATATGACCCATCGTTATGAGTAGCGTACTCACACAACATTGCTTTTGACAATCCTAAAAATTTGGACAAAAATTAAGTTGCTCCAAAATCGTCCGGGTTAAGACTTAAATGTGTGGAAATACATATATAATCACGTGTACAAAATAAAAACTTTATTAAAAATGATGAAATTTTTGCAAAAAAAATTTATTTGGCCCATGGTTATGAGTAGCGTACTCATACAACATTGCTTTTGACAATCTTCAAAATTTGAACAAAAATTAAGTTGCTCCAAAATCGGTCGGGTTTAGACTCAAATGTGTGGAAATACATATATAATCACGTGTACAAAATAAAAACTCGATTAAAGATGATGAAATTTTTACAAAAAAATCCATATGACCCATTGTTATGAGTAGCGTACTCACACAACATTGCTTTTGACAATCCTAAAAATTTGGACAAAAATTAAGTTGCTCCAAAATCGTCCGGGTTAAGACTTAAATGTGTGGAAATACATATATAATCACGTGTACAAAATAAAAACTTTATTAAAAATGATGAAATTTTTGCAAAAAAAATTTATTTGGCCCATGGTTATGAGTAGCGTACTCATACAACATTGCTTTTGACAATCTTCAAAATTTGAACAAAAATTAAGTTGCTCCAAAATCGGTCGGGTTTAGACTCAAATGTGTGGTAATACATATATAATCACGTATGCGAAATAAAAACTCGATTAAAGATGATGAAATTTTTGCAAAAAAAGTTCATATGACGCATTGTTATGAGTAGCGTACTCATACAACGTTTCTTTTGCCAATCTTAAAAATTTGAACAAAAATTAAGTTGCTCCAAAATCGGTCGGGTTTAGACTCAAATGTGCGGAAATACATATATAATCACGTGTACAAAATAAAACCTCGATTAAAGATGATGAAGATTTTGCAAAAAAAATCCGTATGACCCATTGTTATGAGTAGCGTACTCATACAACATTGCTTTTGACAATCTTAAAAATTTGAACAAAAATTAAGTTGCTCCAAATGTGTGGAAATACGTATATAATCACGTGTACAAAATTAAAACTCGATTAAAGATGTTGAAATTTTTGCAAAAAAATTCATATGACGCATAATTATAAGTAGCGTACTCATACAACATTTCTTTTGCCAATCTTAAAAATTTGAACAAAAATTAAGTTGCTCCAAAATCAGTCGGGTTTAGACTCAAATGTGTGGAAATACATATATAATCACGTGTACAAAATAAAAACTCGATTAAATATGATGAAATTTTTGCAAAAAAATCCATATGACCCATTGTTATGAGTAGCGTACTCATACAACATTGCTTTTGACAATCTTCAAAATTTGAACAAAAATTAAGTTGCTCCAAAATCGGTCGGGTTTAGACTCAAATGTGTGGAAATACATATATAATCAAGTATGCAAAATAACAACTCGATTAAAGATGATGAAATTTTTGCAAAAAAAATTCTTATGACCCACTGTTATGAGTAGCGTACTCATACAACATTTATT